>JARHVA010002818.1:1337500-1755000 GCA_037957365.1 Torreya grandis | reverse complement strand
ATAAAACATGTCATTCATAAAATACATAGTGGGCCATCAAATGAACACAAGGATATAAAAATATCTATATTTAAACTTAGTCAATAAATTAATAAGAAAACTCAGTCAATTCAAAAGCATAATTCATCATGTAAACACATACAGGGTGCCTTGCCTATTTTAAAAATGAACCCATTTTAATATCTTACTTAAAGAAGTTGTTAAAATAACATGCAACTCATACTCAAAATAATCCATGACCCATATATAAGAAAACACAGTTGAAGAACATTTAAAAAAAACCCCTAAAACATTCCAAATTTTTACCAACTTTTATCTATATAACACTCACCCTTTTTAATATATATGAAAACTACCAATAGTTTCCAAAAAATAATCAATGAAAAAAATGTATAAATATACATAGTTGATATAAACATGTGCCAAAACCCAAATAATAAACTAGTTCGAATAACCCAAAGGATCACAAAACACACACACACACACATTTCAAAGTGTAGGGTTAGTCATAAAAGACCCATTCTTACATATTTCAATGCATACAAATTAAGTCATGAAACCTTTAGTCAATAGACTGATGAAATAAAATGTAGGGGTAAATAGAATGAAATACACAATAAACACAATAAGAAAAATAAAATTGTCGATGCTTCTTCCATGTAATATAGTCAATAAACTCAATTGGGTGAAATAAAATTTAAAATACACAGAGCTTTTCAAAAATGCACATAGTCAATTTATCCAAATGGAGAATGAAAAAATACAACCACAATAATAAGATGCTTAGAATCCAAGATCTAAGCGAACATATAACTGATACAAAACTAGATTATATATATATATATATATATATATATATATATATATATATATATATACATGAAAAATATGAAAAATGATTCATATCGAGTGCTAGATAGGCATCCAGAAGTCATAAGACTTCTAGCTACATATGCATCCTCTATTTCCTTCCAATATTTTTTCTTAAAACAATGAATAACCAAATACAGTCCAAAAAAATATTATCCAAAAATGTAGAAGGATAAAAATCATACAAAAAGCCAACAAGATAGAAACAAATCGAATAAACCTTGTGTTCTCTAAGCCATGGTGTAATATCCCAAAACAAGCCTACGTTAAAAAATAATCGAGTACCTCCCACTATATCCTTCTATTTTTTTCCATCTTCTTACCCCTGTCTAATATTTCCATCCACCACCTAAATCTCCATACCTTGTATCCAACTTCTTGTACCCATTCAATGTCTACATTTAATGTGAGGGACAAATATCCTTCATTGATATTAAACACTTCCCAAATAATCCTACCAAATTCTCCAATTAATGCAATGGTCATCAAATGACACTATAGAGTGGTCAAACCCTCTAAAATAAATAATAACATAATCAATTGAATTAACAATAATAAAACCAATCAACAACTAAGCACCATTCAAATTTTATTGCCTTTGAACCATATAACCATACCACCACCTTTTAACAAGTAGTCTAGGTATAGTCCATAGGGGTGTTCCATGGGTAAGTCTAGGTAGGTCTATAGGAAGTCCATGTCCAAGTAAAAAAATAAAGTTTATGCAGGTAGAGTTCACACAAAAGGAGTGATGGGTTATTCATAGAGGCAAGAGGAGTTGTTGTGGATCGCAAAGCAAATTGACTCCAAGCAAACATGTGATAATCATACATAGCAATATGAAACAACACACAAATAAAATGTGACAAGGTATAAATGTTGAGACAATGAAATAACAAAAAATTAGACAAGATATCCAATGATGGAGAATATAACTAAAAATTATGAATACCTATCAGACTTGTCCAACTACTAAGAATTCACTTTGATACCCCAATGTACTACTGCCAACATTTGCCTAGCTCATAAGATGATACCTATAACCATAAAATTACATCAACAATACCTGATTGAATAATTGATAATAATTATAAAACTATAATAAAATATTAACTACAATAGTAATCTATAAAATCATCAAGTACATAATCAAAATATGTCAAGTCATTAATCATGTACTTTAAATATCACTGCATCAAGTCCAACCACATACTTAAACAAATAAAAATAGTAGTTAGTTATATGCCAATAACCATCAGTTTTAAATGGTATATCAGATCATAAAAAGATGAGGTCATAACATCCTCCCCCTTGAAAGGAAACCATCCTAGTGCCTAGTCAAATAACCATGTATAATGCTTTTGAAAAAGATGTGCATCTTCTTAAGTAGTGTTTTTTTTGCTTATTGGGTCCCATTACACTAAAACTTATTGTATGTCTTTATTTCATAGTTTAACACTGTGATGGTCTAGGATTCTCACTAGTTCTAACTGGATCTTTTCCTCTTTCATGACTTATAAATGAGTCCAATCCAAAACATGAGATATATCAGATATGTATTTTTTGAGCAAAATAATATGAAATACATCATGAATCCTTGATATAAAATAAGGAAGAGCCAACCGATAATAAATAATAATAATCTTCTCCATAATGTCAAAGGTCCTGACAAAACATGGAGCTAGCTTGGAAGCTTTACCAAATTTTATTGAGATTTTTTATGATCTAACATGCAAAAAATATATATCACCCATGTTGAATTTATGTAGAGTTATCTTCTGATCAGCATAATTTTTTTGTTGATCTGATGCCACTTTCAAATTCTACCTTATTAATTCTATTTTTTAATCATATTATAACACCAAATCAAGCTCAATAATAACTCTATTTTCTAACTTGTCTTAGCCAAGTGGAGTTTTACACTTACGCTCATATATAGATTTAAAAAGAGCCATCTTTATCATAGAATGATAAGAATTATTATATGTAAAATCAACCAAATGAAGGTAATCCTCTCATTTGGTTTATTGATCCATGACATACATGCATAATATGTCCTCAACCACCTGGTTGAGCCTTTCACTTTGACCAACCATTTTTGGATGATAGAAAGAACTAAAATTCAACCATGTTTTAAAGGTTGTAGTTAAAGTATTCCAAAATATTGAGGTAAACACTTTGTCATGGTCTAAAATAATCACTTGAAATATGCCATGAAATATAACCTCTTCTTTTATAAAATATTATGTAAATATGGAAGCATCATCTATTAAATTTCCAATAATGAAGTGGCTAACTTTAGTGGCCTTATCAATTACCACAAGTATAGTGTTATGCTTGTTGTGTGATTTAGTCACCCCTACAATAAAGTAAGGTGAGATTACAACCCACTTTTCTCTTGTAATATCATGAGGGTACAACATCCCTTTTAGATGGCAATAATCAGCTTTAACCTACTAGCATTTTAATTTTTTGTCATAAATTTAGTGATATCATGATTCATTACAAGCCAAAAATAGAGCCTTCTCAGCTCATGTATCATCTTTATAACACCTAGATGAGCATAATAAGGTGCTATATGTAATTCTTTTAACATATTTTTTTTAAGTCACCTAACTCAAGTACATAAATTATATTTTTATGCCTTACAAGGCTATCTATTTCAACACAAAAATTAACAAATTTCTTTACTATAGGCTCAGTAGCCAAACTTATTCTTACATCATGGAAGAATTCATCAGCAAGTTATTATTCCAAAACAATATTTCTAAAATTTACTTGTATAACTGACAAGGTAGCAAGATATATGCATTTGTTGATTGCATCAACCACATGATTCTTCTTGCCTTTGACATATGATATTTTCATGTCAAAATTACTTAAAAATTCTAGTCACCTATGCTTGCATGCATTTAAATCACCTTGAGAGAACAAGTACTCAAGGATATGGTGATTATACTTCACCTTAAAAGGTTTTCCTAGCAAAAAATGTTTCCATTATTTAAGCGTGTAGACAATGGTAGCAAGTTCCATATCATGCATGGGATAATTATTTTCATGTTCTTTTAGTTTTCATGACTCATAGGCCACAACCTTGCCATCTTGAGTCAAGATGATTCCATACCCTTCCTTAGAAGCATCAACTCATACTTCAAAATTACCATTTGGATTTAGAATGATAAGAATAGGGGTTGTTGTTAGCATCACTTTCAATTTTGTAAAAGACTCCTTACATTGAGGCATCCCTACCAATTTATTACCTTTGCATTGCAAACAAGTAATAAGATTGGTTATGCTGAAATTTTTTTAACAAATCACTGGTAATAACCAACCAATCCCATAAAGTTTCACACTTCATGCACAATTGTAAGAGCAGGCCAATATTGTATAGCTTTTATTTTTTCTAGATCTACAACAATGCCAACCTCAAAAATAATACAGCCCAAATAATGAATTTTAAATTTATAAAATATATATTTGGAGAGTTTTCCATACAACTTATAATATCTTAGTCTTTACAAGACTAAACAAAGGTGTTGATCATGTTTAGCATCATTCTTAGAGTACATGAGAATATCATCAAGAAATACTAGCACAAACTTATCCAAAAAGTCCCTAAACATGTTGTTCATAAGATTCATGAAGGCTAAAGGAGAATTATTCAAGACAAATGGTAGAATCATGAACTCGTAATGTCCATACCAAGTTTTACAAGTTGTTTTATGAATGTTCTCTTTTTTGATTCTCAGTTGATGATATACTGATCTCAAATCAATCTTTGAGAAGACTACAACACCTTTAATTTGGTCAAACAAATCATCTATCCTTGGCAAAAGATATCAATTTTTAATTATTACCTTATTAATCAAGTGGTAATAAATGCAAAATTTTAATGTACCATCTTTTTTCTTAACAAACACCACTGGATCACTCCAAGAAGACACACTTGGCCAGATGCTTTCACTATCTAAAAGTTATTGTAGTTGTACCTTTAGTTCATGCAGGTCAGCCACATTCTTATGGTAGGTAGATTTAGATGAAGGGGAAAATCTAGGCATTATATCAATGGAAAAATCAAATTCGTGCTTAAGTGGTAAACTAGATAACTTCTTGGGAAAATATCCATGAATTCATTTAAAATAGGGAAATCTACGTGAACTAGTTCTTTTTATTTGGGTAATTCTTACAACTCAACTGCATAAATCTTGTATCCCTTCTTAATATCCCTTCTTAGTTACAAGTCTGAAAGTGTTTTACACCTTTTTGGCATGTGAATACCTTACAATTCTACAAGTTACCCTAGGTCATTAATGCACTATACTCTTTTTCCCACATAATCAAGCATGGATTGGTGTTCGTGTAACCAATCCATTACAAGAATGAGATCATAAGATCTCAAATGTGTAAGAAAAAAATTCACCTTAGTTTTGAAGACACCAAGATCAAGTTTAGCTTGTTCCAAGCATTCAAGAATAAACACCTTTTTGTTGATACCGAACTCAACCTCTGATCCTTATCTTATCAAAATAGGTTCAATTTTACATTTTTTAGCGAGAAAAGAAAATATAAAACAATCACTTGCACTTGAATCATATAAAATAGTTAAAGGAAACTCAATTATGGTACCTTTAGTTTTAATTAGAGTGGCTTGCAAGTCAACATTTTAATTTTCAATAATAGCATATACCTTGTGATTGGCTTCTTGACCTAATTTTAGTTTGGGATAGTCCTTTTTATAGTGGTTATTACCACATTCTCAAAAAATAATAGTTCTAGATGATGATACCATAATAATATTAGCACCCATGGTAGGTCCACATTAGTTGTTTTGATGTTCCTTCTTAAAATAACTAGATTTAGATGATCTTTGGGAGTTGAAATTTTTGTTATGATTAAAAAACTTGTTAAGATTATTATTGTTACCAGAAAATATATGGTTTTTATCTAATTTTTGAAAGTTATTATTCACGGGAGAAATATTTTTATCTTTAGATTGTTGCTTGTTTGATTTAAATTCTTGTCTTCCCTTTTCGAAAGAATTTTCTTTTTCCTCAACCTTGTAGGCTGATTCAATTATTGTTGCCAAAGTCATTAGGTTCATCATAGTAATGTCATTCATTAATATTTCTTTGAGCCCAAGTTTGAACTTAAAAATATTGGTTTTTTCATCATGCATATAGCTTACATGATGTAGTAGATTTAAAAACTTGTCCTCATACTCAGTAACATATATGTTCTCATATTTTAGAAGTTAAAAATCAATGATTTTTTACTCATTATAATAGGCATTTAGGTATCTTTTATGAAATTGAATCTCAAAAATTAACCAAGGTAGGTTCAAGGAATGATATACTCCAATGGCACAAAGATGATTCCACCACAATTCTATGAGACCAACCATCTAATAGGCTACCACCTTGGATTTCTCATTCGATGGCATGTTATATAGGTTGAAATATTTCTATAAGTATACCATCCAAGCATTGGCTACACCACCTGATGCCTCACCTGAAAAGATAGGTGGTGGAAGCTTCTTCAACTCTTTAATAATTAGGTTGAGTATGGTCAAAGGTAGTTCTTATATCATAAGTCCTTCCACTTGTCCCATTTCTAATATGGGTACTTCCTCTTGGGATACCCCTTTAATATTGTTCAACCTTTGTTCCTGACTGTCAATCTTTCCTTACAAAGTGTTAAGAGCTATCGAAATTCCATTGAGAATCTTTTCATGCTTGTCGATTAGATTACCTTCGACTACATCGGCATTTGGAACCTTGGTATTACTATCAATATTATTTATGGGTAATTATTCTTGGTTGAAAATGGGGATGTGGCCATGATGACCCCTACCTCATCTTCTACCACTGCCCCTAGGTGGGTTAACATTGTATGGGTTACTATGGATTTTTTCACCATTTGATTGTATTCTAACCATCTTGAGAATTATAAATTGATAACTCAATAAATTATAGATTTAAAAAGAAAATATTTATTCCCAAAGTTGCTTAGAGAAGAAAACTACTCTAATATCATATGAGATAACCCACAAAATAAATTGGAATTATACATCAAATACATTTTTGGATGCATGTCAAACCCAATACCTCACTTACTAATGCAAGTAATAATCATTTAACGTACTCATGTATATGCAACTAGAACTAAAGGAGGGGAACTAAAGTAATTAGTTAGAGGTAACTACATATAAAGGATGCTATGGATAAGAATGTTACCTTCATTTTAGTTTATGGAGTTCAAGGTGTATTGATGTATGCATACATGGAACTCATTCTTTCAAATAGGACTATTTTTAAGTCCTTAAGCCTAAGTAAATACCTCACTCTCCTAAGTGGATTTCAGTTCCTCTCAAGGATGGTTAATATTTTATGATTAGTTTAATAGAAAAAGATATCTCTAACAACATATGCTATCATTTAGAGTAAATAAGCCTTGGATAAAAATACAAATTAATTTATTGATCTAATCTCATAATTAAACATGATTTCATAAAATTAAATTACAACCAGCAGTGAAAAATCTATTTAATAGATGCAAATTTATGTTAAATTTCCACAAGTATAAAACAGAAATCTCATTTCATAAAAGAGAGCATAATCAAGATCAAATTGAAACTCAATTATTCATAGATATATATTAGTGCTACCAATCAAGGTTTTAATCACATTGCGGCCTAAAGGTTACCACACCATTACCTTATTAGTTCACACAACATTCAATTAATAATCATGAATCTCATTATTCAAATAAATGGATAGTGATACAATATGATTAACATCATTATTCAGTAAATAACCTTCATGGGTAGCCTATAATTTAATCCATGTTATGATTTTATATTGCCATAGCCAATGTGATACAATAAAAAAAAAAGAAATCACCATAATACATCCAAGAGTATCCATATAGTTAATCATTAATTATCCAATAATTTATAAGGTTATAGGGAATAACATATTTAATTCATATAAACTTAGATCTATTCTAATATCTTCCATCTATACTTTAACTTAGAATTTATTTAAACCAATAAAAAGCTATCACCTTAACCATTCATATAGAAAATAATTTATTAAAAGAATAATCCTCTTTATATAATAATTTCTATTATCATATAAGGTAATACATTTCATCATGAAAAAATGTAATAAAATATCATATTCCATATTTGAACAAGTAAGATTTAAGCTCGTATTCAATAGATTTTTAGATTATTTAAAAGTACATGAACAACATAAGATTTTTATATAATTAAATGCATACAAATAGGAATTCTAACCAAGTTTAAAGTTAAGTGGAACCCAAATAAAATATCCTACTTAAATAACTTTTACAAATCAATATTGTGCACATCATGACAAACAAGTTTAGGCATCAGAAAAAAATGAAATCACATGCAGTTCATAAGAATATAATTCAACAAGTATGCATATGGCCATCACTTGTTTATAAAATATTAAATTAAGTAGAGAACAATATTCAATTAACTCATTTCATGAATTAGAGTAGTCTAATATAGTTTCAAAATCAACTCTATAGTAAATCATTTAAGACTTTCAATTAATTACATTCTAGGCCACCTCTTAACAAACAATCAGCATAGAAATATTACTCATTTCCATAAAATGTTTAATACTAAATGAGATCATGAAAGTAACACTTTCAAATTTAATATATATGGAATATGCATACCTTTATATGCAACCAGGTATGTTTGAATGTGTATTAGAGAAAGGTATTCCATTTCTATTTTTTATATGTACCACCAACAAGTGTAATTGAATTAATTGAATAATCCATGGATAGCTCAAACATCTAAGAGATTTCTATATTCTATAAAACCTCTAATGATTACAACATCATATATAAACAATACGCAAGTATCTATTTAATGAATCCATAATAACCATTATTAAATTAAATATTTAATAAATATGATTTGTATGCTTCTAATTAAACACTATGTATATAACTAATTAAACTTTTTCTCGTAATAATCATCAAGTAATCTTATCCAACAAAAAGATCATGTAACTAAATCAAGAAACCAAATCTGTATTGATGATATCAAAAGATCAATGTTGCATTAATAATATCAATAGAATACTCTAAGTTAGCAATAGGCATTATAAATAACTAAACATTATAATTTTTGAAAATACAAATAATAAAGGGATGTGATGAATAAATTGTGTTAAAATAGTTCTCTGATTGTCACTTAAGATTCATGAAACATTCATTCACTTACATACATCAATTAATGCATACACACGTATCTTTGAAAATAAATAATACAAGGACATGAGATATATGTGGGAAAACCTCTAGGGGAAAAAACCCACTAATGCACAACTTTAATACTATCCTATAAGCAATGAATCAATATTTTAGTGAGGCACCAACCCCACAGTGCATACCAAACCCTCACTTAGTCACGCACCAACTCAACTCGTGTAATTAGCAATCTTCAACCTACAAGGAGGCTCCAACCCCCTAGACAACCAAGCATCAACTTAGCTAGTTTGAATCTATGATCATACTTGAAAACTTGTTTCTCATTAAACTGATGATGACCTCCTTTATTTTGTCTTCTCACAATTCTTTCTTACTCAAACAACTTATTAGGCCTTTTTGCTCAATTATCCCTTTGTTTGGTAGAATTAGGTCAAATGACCTTGATCAACACTTTTAAAAGAAAATTAGATACTCATGTAATATTTATCTCATATATATAATTATATTCAATCCCTTAACCTATTATCTAAAACTCTATATCCTTCACTCAATAGCTCAATATCCTAACTAGTCAAAATAGGCTTATTAGGCCTTGACTTTATACTTGAGTCTTTCTCACACCGATATTGATAAGACAAGGACATAACCATAATTATATTATGATTTAAATAGATAAATACACACATTTAACAATTAAAACAAACATTACATAGGTTGGTCATTACCTATAAAGGCTAAAACCACCATTAGGCATAATAGAGACATAATGTAATTAGGCCTTTCTTAAGCATATGTTTCACTTAGACCTCATTTAAACACTTTAAGACTTAAAAAATAGATGAAAAACTTCATATGAAACTTTAATATACACCTTTTAATCTCTCCTTATGTACCCAACACCATTTTACTCTTTTCCTTGCTTGAACCATCTAATTAGGTCTACTTGTCAATAGGCCTTCTTACTACCAGAAAGCAAGTCTTGCAACTTTGAACCAAATACACAAATTTAACACATAACCCACATATAAAATCAAATTATAATAATATTAATGACTTAAAAAACTTATCCAAATGGTTTGGTATTCACCACATAGACCAAAATGACTCAGGAACACTCTTGTATATGGCTTACTTAGAATCACCAAACACTGTCAACAAATAGTCAAAAACATTTTACTCTCAAATCTTGAACATGGACTTAAAATGAATAAAAATACATTAACATGATCCTATAATACCTTTATAACACATTAAATAACATTATATCCTCAAAATTAGTGAAAAATGATTCTAGAACATCATTTTCACACACACACACACAAAATGTTGCTTATAAAACCAAAAACACAGTCAAAAAAATCAAGTCATAAAACACCTATGGGAACACTTATGTGATCTTAAAATGGGTTTTTTTGAATATTTAGAATTATTGTATCATATTTTAAAATATAAATTTCATGTTCATATATCAATATTGGCCTTATAGACCAATATCACTATGTCACTCTACACAGACTTCATTGTGTTAGACATCCCAGTTTGATGACAACTTTTTGCTTGAGTTTAGGAATAATCAACACTTCTAAATTAATGGAATAGGATGGATAAGTATTTAATAATTTCCCCATGTATTTTTATCCATCCGTATTCCTCTGAAACCAATTCCTAATATCATTTTCATTCTTACCTAGTTTTTTCACTGTGATGCTCATTAGGCCTAGTTAGCGATAGGCTAACTTACATGGTTGGTTTAGCACATTTTTTGTCTAAAACCTGATCATAAAATTTTATGGTTATATATAAGTATTATACATTATACTCCATCTATTTTCATGCTTTGACCTAGTCAACCTTGCCTACTACATCAAAATTCTTGAAAATAAAGGTTTTCTTATAGATTCTACTCAGTACTAAGTCAAACCAAAACCACCTGAGGAAACCTTGAATATTAATTTACACGTTACAAATATAAAATTAGGTCAATATTAAAATTATGATCCATAAAAAATTATAACTTTCCTATCAGGTCATTATAAGGGTTTTAACTAGTTTCACTTCTTAGCAATCATTCATAAAAGATTGCCCCTCATCTTCAAAACCAATGGTAATAAAATAAATATAGGGACCTTACCCAACTTCCATGAAGTTATTAGACTCTCATATAAAGGTTTCACATACCAAAAAGTACAATAAATCTCTTCTTAGGTCTACAACACCCCATTTAGTACACACAAGTAACCTTATCATAGGTTTTCATGCTTTATCCTTCGGATATTGACTTCCAACTTTATCCACACACTTAACATGACCTATAATACCTTTTTCAGTTATTTAAATATATTTTTCACCATTTTAAATGATCTTTAATCCTCATTAGGCCACTATAGGTCCCTTTGGATACTAGGCCTTATACTATCAATCATAATTAGGCTATGATCATGCCTTGAAACCTCTTGAAAAATATTTAAAACCTCATCAAAATTTAATTTGAACTTATATCCTACCCATACCCTACCAACCTTGATCACATAAGTCTTAAATTTCTTAACTCATCATGATATCAGACCTATGCCAATTCACCAAGTGTTTCAAGTAAAGATTAAGCCTCAACACTAGACCTTGAAACTCATAAGTAAGTTGCTCATCATTAACACATATTACGATATATTTTAACTCATATACTGACCCAAATAACAAATATTTACCATGCATCATGCATACATATTCTTCATAGATCTAGACCAGGATACTCAAGATACCTAGTACTCAGAGTTTGAATATAAATAATTTAGTTCTCAAATATGTCATTCTTAAAACATAATTCTCTAAAGACAAGGTGACTCTCAATAGAATTAATGATCTCTATCACATGTAAACCTTATGCTAATACCTTATATAGAATACAAGGACTTATTAACCCATGTGCTTAACTTGTATGTTCCTCAGTACATAAAGCTCAATCAAGATCCTTCCCTTGTATCTTTAATATGATATTGACATGTCATAAAACCTCAAAAATAATAGTAGGTTGCCTTGAAATTTTATTTTAACAAAGAGATAAAACTTCTTTGTCATGCACTACTTCACCAATCATGACATCAACTCTGACTTATTATATGAAGGACATTCAACATAATTTTGACATAAATGACAACATAAATACCTTAATACAAATATTAGGAACATACCTCAACACTAATAACTTAGCAAAATGAATTACCTTTAGTGATATAAGCATCTTCTTCATCTTACCATAAGTAATACTTAAGCCTTTCAATCTTTTTCCATGTTTCATTATCAACACAAGTTAACATATCATTCATCATTAACATACTTAACCAATATCGAATCAAGATAGAATACTAACTATGATCATAAATTAAATAACATTAAACATTAAAAACTAAGTAAATAATGTTTAAATAACATAAAATGACTCATTACCACTTACTTCACATGTTTGTAAGATCATCCAAGCATGGAGAAGCAAGTAAATAGATTGGATAAACCCTCCTAATCATCAATATGAGCCCAACCATCGGTGACCCTTACCATCTCAACCATCAGTTAGATGATGGTTTCGATAACTTGGGATGAGAAAGGAGTTCTAAGCAAGCCATATTCCAAATCATTAAACAACATAACTCAAATTAAAGATAAACAATCATCATTTTAAGGTGATACAATAATAACCAACCCATCATCAATATAAATTAGAAGTGGGGATAACTGATTGAATGCTTTTGAATGGTATAGTGATGGATTAAATAACTAAATCCATTTCTATAGCTTCCAAAAAAACTAACTTGGATCCTCATCCAAGTATGTGATTATCTTTAGTTATCTCGACTACAAATTTATAACCCAGGTATAAAACATACCAACTAAATGCCTAGTTATTTAGGTCTAGTCTAGAAATGGTGACCCAACAAGGATGCATTCAAAATAAAAAGAACAACATATAACTTAGTCATACAACATCCAAAATAACATTTAATAATTCCAACAAACATTTAAAATACTTGAGTATTTAAATCATATTCGATATAAAAATAATCTTTGCAATATAACAGAACATTTATAGGTTAAAAAAAACACTCATATTTAAATATTTATAATAAAAATTCCAATAGACTTCACTCAAAATCCTTAAAGTTTATAACAGAATATAAACTCTTGATATTCATGCTAAAACCTAACACAGGTAGAACATTAAGTCACACAAAAGAGTTTCTTAAAAATAAAAAGCATAGAATTGTTTCACAACACAACCATCTAAAAATGTGTCATTCAGATAATACATAGTGGGCCATCAAATGAACACAAAGATATAAAAATATATATAAAGATACAACAGAATCATTACACCTGAAAGATATTAAAAAACATACAATCAACTAAATACCCAATCAAAAACTTTGCTTTAAAGAACCCATGACATATATATATATATATAAACTCAGTCAATGTATTAATAAGAAAACCCAATTGATTCAAAAGTATAACTCATCGTGTAAAACCATACGGGGTGCCTCGACCATTTTACAAATGAACCCATTTTAACATCTTGCTTAAATAAACCATTAGAATAACATGTAACTTAGCCTCAAAATAATCCATGACCAATATATAATAAAAACACAGTCAATGAACATTAATGAAAACCCCCATAACATTCCATAATTTTACCAACTTTAAACTATATAACATTCTCCCTTTTTAATATTTATGAAACATACCAATGGTTTCTAGAAAATAATCAATGAAAAAAATATCTATAAATATACACAATCAATATAAATAGGGTCCAAGACCCAAATAATAAACTAGTTTGAATAACCCAAGGGATCATAACACACACACACACACACACACACACACACACACACTTCAAAGTGTAGGTTTAGTCTAAAAAGATCCATTATTACATATTCCAATGCACACAAATTAAGCCACAAAACCTTCAGTTAATAGACTAATGAAATAAAATGTAGGGGTAAACAAAATGAAACATACCATGCATATAAAAAGAATAATAAAGCCATTGACCCTTCTTCCGTGTAATAGAATCAACAAACCCAACTAGGTGAAACAAACTTTAAAACACATAGAGCTTTTTAAAAATACACACAGTTAATTTATTCAAATATAGAATGAAAACATGCAACCAAAACAATAAGATGGTTAAAATCTAAGATCCAAGAGAACATACAACTAATACAAAACTTGATAATATATATATAATCCATTTTACAAATTTACATACAAAATATGAATAACAATTCATAGCGAGTTTGGATATGCATCCAAAAGTCCTAAGACTTATGGCTGCATATGTAGCCTCCATTTCCTTCTAAGATTTTTCCTTAAAATAATGAATAACCAGACACATTATAGAAAAATGATTACCCAAAAATGTAGAAGGATAAAAATCACACTAGAAAGCCAACAAGGTCGAAACAAATTGAATAAACCTTGTGTTCTCCAAACCATGGTGTAAAATCTCAAAACAATCTTGCATTAACAACTAATCGAGCACCTCCCACTATTTCACTCCATTTTTCTCCATCTTCCTACCCCCATCCAATCCTTCCATCCACCACCTGACTCTCCTTGCCTTCCGTCCAACTCCTTATACCCATTCAATATGGGGAGAGAGAAATCCTCTTGCATTGATACCAAACACTTTCCAAATTAATCCCACCAAATTATCCAATTAACATAATGGTCATTAAATGACCCTCTAGAATCGTCAAACCCACTAAACAATAAATAATAATATAATCAACCAAATTAACAATAATAAAACTAATTAACAACTAAACACCATTTAAATGTTAATGCCTTCAAACCATATAACCATGCCACCACCTTTTAACAAGTAGTCTAGGTAATATTCCATGTGGGGGTATGTCATGGGTATGTCTAGGTAGGCCTTTAGAAAGTCCATGTCCAAGTAAGTAAGAAAAGTCCATGAAGATAGAGTTCACATGGAAGGAGTGATGGGTTATTCATAGAGGCAAGAAGAGTTGCTATGGACTATAAAGAAAAATGACATCAAGCTAACATGTGACAATCATACACAGTTTTATGGAATAATACACAAATGAAATGCAAAAAGGTATAAATGTTGAGACAATTAAATAATAATAAATTAGACAAATTGTCCAATGATGAGGAATCTACTTGAAAATCATGAATACCTATCAGACGTGTTCAACTACTTAAAATTAACTCTGGTACCTTAATAGACCATTACCAACATTATCCTAGCTCATGAGATGGTACCTTCAACAACAAAAGTACATCAATAATACCTAATCAAAAAATTGATAATAATTACAAAACTATAATAAAATATTAACTATATTAGTAATTTGTAAAATCATCAAGTGCAAAATCAAAATATACCAAGTCATCAATCATGCAGTCTAAATATCACTACATTGAGCCAAACCACATAATCCACTTAAGTAAAGAAAAATAGTAGTTAGTTATACACCAAAAACCATAATGTTTCAAACAGTATATTAGATCATAAAAAGGCAAGGTTGTAATAGTGTGGTTACATGAGGATGTGCAATATTTTAAGTGGGGGGTATGATGAGGTCAAGAACTTACACCCCTTATATGTTATGCATTGTTATAACCCTTTCTCATACTTCTATCAATATTTTCATCCATGTTGCATATTTTTATTATTGTGATATAGGTTAATGATTTATATATGAAACAATATAGTTTAATGGTTTATATGTGGATTTACTAGTAATTATTTTTGAGGTACATGTAACCATAATAGGATAAATAACTATGAATTTTATAATTTCCTATAGCCATTGGCTTTATATCACCCAAAACCATTTTGGAATATGTACCTATAACCATTGGTTGGATGAACATTAAAGACATAGAGAAACCATACCAACTTAGAACCACCCATAACCATTGACTATGTGCACCCAAAGTAACTAAACTATGTGCAGTTATATCCATTGTTGTAGATGCACATTATTTGCTATGATATTTGGTATACATCTAGAGCTAAAATATCCCATTATTTAAGGATCTAATTTGGTTCCATGAATATAGGGATTACATGCTTTAATATTCCTTGTCCACTTCATTTCTTTTATTACTACAACATAATATTATTTGTTTCTATTGTTTCAATCTAATAAGTTTATTGTTGGCATTGTTATAACCAACTATATTTTGGGGATGTTAATGTTATTTTGTGAAAATAAATATGAAGTAGATGGAGAATGATAATAAGGAAGTCTTAAAAAACCATATATATTTAGTTGTAACCACTAGATTCTAGGAATCTTTAATAATAAACCATCTCCCCTATATAAGGAGTACAACTTGGATTGTAAAATATTTAGAAAATAAGTTAAAATAGTTAGAATAAAATAGATAAGAGTTAGAGGAAATGTATGGATATTTTATTGTTATAATTCTTCCATAACAGAGCTATTATAAAAAAAATCAAATTGAAGAAGTAACTCACTTGTAGAAAATAAGGGAATTCAAGCTCCAGTCTAAATTAGATAGGGCCCACTCACATGGATCTGGTAAACTGATTTCTCATCCATTAGTATTATTTGTATTTCTATGCATGTATTTCTTATTTCATATTGAGTATGTTGTAGTGTGATTTCATATATGTATAAAAATCTTCTATTTTGTACATTCAAATTATCTGGTGTGGGAATCTTCAAAAATAATTTTGATTTATTTTTCATGAAATTTAATTTTTATGAAAGTGTGCCTTCAATTCCTACCATTTCATTTTTGAAAGTATGTTTTTATTACACAATGTTTAGGACCCCAACCTTCAAGAGAGACTAATGTTGCACCTACAATGTTGATAACTAACCAAATTAAATAGACCCTAGGTTGATAATTTCATGAAAAAAAGAATTATCAATAAAGTAAGTGGCTACCACATTAGCAATCTTTAGTTGGTGGGTTTGTACGTACAGTGATTAGAATGTGTCATTTTAATTGGGATATTATTTTTATCATCAAGAAATAATAATAATTATTTACCCAATTCTGTAGATTCCTTGGGAGATCCATATTTATCTTTATTTCTTAGAGATTTAGATTTATCTAGGATTTTAATTGAGATGGACTTGGGCCTCCTTTGTGTAGAACACACAACCCACTTATCCCCTATGATTTCCATAGACAAATACCTTTATTTATTATTCTCAACCACCTTAATAAAAGGATTTATCCCACTTGCTTGGTTTCTTGCTAAATAATACATTAAATAGATCAAATATTGATGTAAAGGAAGAAATTTTTTAGCTTGAACCCATAAGACATAAAAAAGTAAAGGTTGATCAACTTTTTGTGATTAAAATGGTTGAGAAATATAAAATGGAAGACTTGTTTCCATTGGATAAGGATTGAATCTCTCAAATACCCACATCAAAAGGCTATGAGTTTCTCCTTTCCCCTCAAGAAAGATGTAACTTCTTTTTTGTCTTTCTCTTATTTAAAAAAATGACACCATCATAATTCATACCTATAATTATTGTAATGAAGTCCTCAGAGATGGTGAAATAGACTTCCCTAATAGTCACATCATGAGTTGACCAAGAATTGATGAATTTCATTGATATATGAGTTTCAAAATCCCTAATTATTTTAACAAAGGTTGAAATATTTTCCTTCTAGATAATCATCTAAACTGTAACATTATTATTCACCATCTTCATTACCAAATATTCCACTCGACACCTGTCTCCACCCATGACATTCCTTAACTTCAAGACTATTTTAAAGACAATGTAGGCTTGTTAACTTTTGATAAGAAATTTATAGATCAATCTCACCTCCTCAATATTCACATGCCAATTATGGAAATTGATGTTGACTTGAGGAATAGTGGTTTCATAGGTTCATTCATGGGCATGATTAGAAAATTTGGCATACTTGGCTCATTTTCCATCCATTTCTGACTCAATTTCACATGAAGTAGGGAAATTCCACTTAATTATGTTGGGAAGTGTGTTTCCATTATGGGAATCCTTCGTGGAGAAGAACATGAGGTATTTTTTCTCTTATTCATCACGGGCCAAAATATCTTCATCAAAGAGCCATTGGTTTCATGACTCCTATTATTAATTATATCTAATAACATTAGATTCCTCATAGATAAGTTGTGACATCTATCTTGGAAGACCCCTATAATCCCTCCATTGTTTCATTTAATGTATACATATGCATTTATTTTAAAACCAATCAACAACTTTATTTCTTTCTCTATACACATGTTGTATGTGGAAGGCTTGAAATTCTTATAGAGAACTCATATCATCACTAATCATTTTTTTTATAGTCCAACTTGGTGTATTGTTATTATATACACAACTTATGATATTGATAGAGTTACCTTATAAAATTAGACTAGTGAACCCCATATACCTATCCAAATGAATGCCACATAATGTTTCTCAGCCTCAACAAAATGATTAGTTTAAATTCCAAAGCTACCCATATAGGTTGTAACTAGGTTCCCTTCATTATTTCTTATGATGCCCCCTACACTAGTGTTTATGGGATTACCCTTTGATATTAAATAAAATTTGAGATTTATCTATCTTGGAGATGGATGTGGCCATTTGACATTTATTCTTTCAATCTTCCTTTGATCATAATTAACTAACTCCTCAAATCTTAGGTTCCACTTCGATGTAATTTTAATTGCATCCTCACAAATCTTGTCTTTATCCTTTTATTTTTATAACCAATAAAATTATCACATATTGATTGGATGATTATATAGGATACCCTATCACTTAATTCATCTAATTGTGAAAAATTATTAAGTTTCCCAAAAACACATGAGGGATAGAGAGTTTCCACAATTTTTATATGGTTTCACTAGAGAAGGGAGAAAAACATTGGAGGATAAAATAAAGGATTGAATTTGGATAAAACCAATAAGCCTCAAAATAGTTTATAATTAATCTTAACTTTCGATATGAAAAAGGACAAAGAAGTAGAAGATGAGCTACATATTTAACATTCTATTCACCCAAGACATAATTGTTGGAGATCATAAGACCCCTCTTCATCAAGTTATCAATAGTAATAATATTATTTTGGGTCACAAGACAAAATAAAAAATTTATTTTAGGTGAAATATCCTTGTATCATATATTATTCCAAGGAAAACCATCATTTTTAGTATTTAAGACAATTTTATATCATTATTTGACATTATAATTCTCAATATGGAGTAAGAGCTCAGACTAATACAACATCCCTAACTAATTAGATTAAGTGCTAACTATTAAGGATTCCATTTAAATAATGTATGGTATATATATCCTATTGATTTAAACCTTAGCAAGGAATAATTTTCCATAAATTACATTATTCCTTAATCTCCTTATAATTATAAATTTTCTCTCTCAAAATTATTTTTAGTCTATTATTCATTCTGGGAGAAACATTTTTCAACCAGTCAAGTTTCCAATCAGAAGGAATTTCTACAGATTCTATGTGTCCTTTCTGTAATTGGACAGTTCCATTCAATCTTTTGGCATAGGGCAGATTTTCTAAGATCTTTGGATGATTAGTGTTGGTCATGCTATAAACAACGAATATATTTATAGACGCATACTTAAATTCACCAAACATATTGAGACCAAAAAGGGAGGTGAACAATCCACAACAATCTAGAGATCCATTTTTAACTTCTTTACAACCTTTATCGCGGACTGCAACAGAGAGGTTAGGACAAAACTCAAAACAAATGGCTTCATCGTTCAAGCGACCAAGACTAGATATTTGACAGGAGTGCTTGAAACTAACTTGACAATGATCACACAAAGCAAGATATAAAACAGGCTTTATATTACCAGGAATCAAAGGAGTTATATGTATTCTAACAAGACCAAAGTGAACAAACTTTACATCTTCATGTGACCTGATATAATTGATTTTCGTTTCAGGTAACAGAGAGTAAATTTGTTTGGAAGGTTTTCTTTGGCTTATAGCTTAAGGTTAACTCGACAGATTTGATTCGAGGTTTTATAAAAGACAAATAAGTAGAATTATAAACAAACTTAGACTTGAATAACTCAGATTTCTTATAGACATGTGAAGCTTTAATAACTGGGGGTTTGTACAGGCTATTTTCTTTTTCAAGATTTTTTTCTGTAACTTCTATATCTGGACAGTCAGATATTTGTTCAGGAATGAAGGAAGGGAGTTCATAGATTCCTTCTAGTTCAGATTCATTCATGATTTCTACTATAGAGGAGGTTTGGGATTTTCCAAATTCCATAGCGTAGAGATTTGAGGTCTGGAAAGTGAGAAAAATTTGGTAAGGGAAATAGAGGATGCAGAGATAAAGCGGCTTATGACAATTTAAAAAATGGCCTAAGACTCGATGCAATAAACTTTCCCAAAGATTTTTTCAAAGTAGAGAAATCAAAAGATCGGGCTAAGAATTCTTTACAGAGAACAAAGTTACTCTGTATAAAGGTGGAAGATGGCCACCTCATAAAGGAATATACAAGCAGCGAGCAGGAACTGTACAGTATTTTTCAGCTGCTTACCAAGGAGATGTTGAACCCTCTAATGAATTCAAGCAAATAAATTATATAGCAAGGTTCAATGCTCACTTCATAGAGAATTTTGATGATCTCTATCGAGATGTTCTGTACATAAAAGATAATATTGAGAAGATACAGCAAAAGGTATCTTCTATTGATTCTAAACTAGATATTTTAGAAGATAGTTTAGATTGGCTTTCTAAACAAGATCAGCAAGCGGAATCCTCTGCTAAAAAGTCTCAATTTTTTGTTGCTTTCAGCCCTAATTTTAAGACTATCAAGAAACAGCCTAATACTACCCTGATGCAAAGAACACATGTTCATTTACAGCCTTGGTACCTTAACATAGATGACCTCCTCAATCCATTGAATGAGATCACTGCATGGTGTAACTCTATGAGAGTCATCACCTTGAATGCTCATTTAGACCAAGCTGGTACAACTTGCTTTGCCTCAAAAAAATTTTGGGGTATTATTAATCAATGGTGGACTTCAATGTCTGAAGTCGAGCAATATGAACGTGTACATAATCAGCCTGATTCCTTAGCCACATTATTTAATTTATTGATTAATGAGTTTGCACCCACAGTTGGAAATAGAGAACTAGAATCTAAGAAATGGCTTATCAAGATGGGGCTATGTGATTTAAAGCAGTTTGATGTATTTGCCAAACAATTTAGAGAATTGGCATATGAAAGCAAGAGTTTCTCATCCACTGAGATTAAGATCAAATTTTTGCATGCTCTACCATATAATCTTATTGATAGAGTCATTTCATATATTGATCTTAAGGGACTGATGATTGAAGATCTCTCTCTCTCAGATGTGATTGATTTTTCTAAGCAGCAAGCTATGTGCTTAGTCTCTGAGACTAAGTCTATCCAGAAACTCACTAAGCATCAAGCATCCCAGATTGCTCCAGCATTCCAAGAAATAGCCCCATTTGGCTGCAGGCCTTTTGTACAACCTTGCAAACAATATAAGCAGCGCAAACGTTTATCCTTTAAGCGCCATTATTTTCCTCGCAAGCATTCATATGCACCTCCTCATTGTTTCCTCAAGAAATGACGCACTCCACGTCCTCAATCCAAACAGTCGATTTGCTATATTTGTTGCAAACCTGGCCATATTGCTCCTCAGTGTCACTGCAAGAACCCTGTTGTTAAAGCTATTTTCACTTCTGATGCAGCAGCATGGTGGGATATTGTAGATTCTGATGAAGACCTCTACCTTTAGGATGACATCTATGAACAATTTATAGATGATCTCCCTGAAGAGGATTTAGCAGACTATGATGATGCAGATGCTCTCGAGTCATTAGCCAATGACTTGGAACAACCGCTCACCAACATGCAATGCCCTTGCAGGCCAAGACATCATGATTGGTCATAGCTACCTAATGAAGCACATGGAGCCTGGTCTCGACATCATCATGAAGTTCCAGAAAGACTAGAGAAACCTAGAGCAAGAGGACAATCTAGAGGAGAAGGATCATCCAGAGGGAGACAGCCCTCTATGCCTAGAATGCCACCTACATTGCAAAGACAACAACATCCTCCTTTGCAATATCAGAGCTCTTTCAAGCCCAGCGACTCTTGGATCAAAAACAAATTCACCAACAAAGAACTTCCAAGAGAAATACATACGCCAAAGACAGAGCCACAGTGAGATATATTGCTGCCCACAGAAGAGAATGAAGACGATGACGAAGTAGAAAGTGCTTTCTACTCTGACCAAGATTACTGCCCTGTTGAATGCAGTAATCTCTAGAAAGAAGAAGAAGCAGAACCAGAACAAGAAGACATCTACACTGAATACTCTATTGTTTAAGATCCAGGGAGACAAAAACTGGTATGTTCTAGTATTCCTCCTTTGGAAATTCCACAACCAGCTTATCTTACTCAGCTGATTAATAGAAAGTTTGCCTAGTTTATTACTGTAGAAATTAATGGTAGACTGGTAGATGCACAAATAGATACAGGAGCTTCTCTCTCTTTTTCAAAGACATAGCTCATCAATGACTGGAAGACATTAGATGATGTTTTAGCTTATAAGAGCTTAGATGTCCAAGGGAACAGTTTTATCTGCAATAAGTATAAACACCAGTAGACCCTTCGGATCCAAGATAAAATCTTCTATGCTGACTTTTTTGCATTAGATAGGATGCCTATAGACTTACTCTTAGGCGGTGCCTTTATTGACAGATACTCTCCCTATGGTTCTACCACCAAGAGTATCATGTTTACAGTTGATAATGAAAGGCTTAGAATCCCTCACCTCATTTATGCCACTAAACAATTTCCAAGTTCTATGACTCAAATGCCAAAAATTGTGATCCCAGCTGAGATACAAGAAATAGGAGAAAAGATTAGAACCACTATCTGTTCTGATAAGCCTCGACAGTTTTGGTCCAAATCTATGCCTGAAATGGAAATTAAAGTCCTTGAAGGCAAGAACATGAATATTGAGAAGAAGATCCCAATCCCAGCTCAGGATTATAATGATATGGAACTCTAGATCAAAGAATTGGAGGCAAATGGTTTTATTGAGAGATCTACTTTCCCTTTTTGCTGTTATGCCTTTATGGTAAACAAACATTCTGAACAAAAAAGAGGAAAGAAAAGAATGGTCATCAATTATCAGCCATTAAATGCTATTACACAACCATTTCCATATCCCATACTAGATAAAAGCTATCTATTGGAGAAAGTTGCAACTTGTAAATACTTCTCCCAGTTCGACTACAAATCCGACTTTTATCAAATAAGAGTCAAAGAAGCTGATAGGGAAAAGACAGCATTCAGTTGCCCTTTTAGCCATTTCTAGTGGACAGTAATGCCTTTCGGCTTGATGAATGCCCCTGCATATTATCAAGCTCATATGGATAAAATCTTTCAAGGCACATCTAATCTAATGTGTGTATATATTGATGATATACTAATCTTTAACAATAGTTTGACTGACCATTTTACTCATCTCTCCAAGTTTTTCCAACTGGCTCAAGATGCAGGAATTGTCTTATCCAAGACAAAGATTCAGTTATGTTAAACTGAATGCAACTTCCTTAGAATGGTAATCCGAGACTCCAGACTGCAGATCCAGCCGCATATCAAAGAGAAAGTCATCAGTTTTCCAGAGAAGCTAGACAAAGCTAAGCTTCAAGCATTTTTGGGATTATTAAATTATCTGAATAGTTTCTATCCTAACTCTAGTGAAGACAGGTATATTCTCCAGGAACTTCTCTAGAAGAAAAAAGATTTTTGTTGGGAAGAACATCATACAGCAGCAGTCTGAAAGATTAAATCAACAGTTGCTTTGCTGCCTGAACTATATATCCCAAAATCTGATCAGATGAAAGTCTATACTGATGCCTCTGATATTGCATGGGGAGGAGTACTTGTTTGTATAGTAGATAATAAAGAATTTGTCTGTGAATTTTCTAGTGGAGTTTTCAGTTCTGATGTATTAAAATGGATTTCTTCATATAAAGAAATCTATGCTGTAAAAAAATGTCTAGAGAAGTTCATGTTAAAACTTCTCCATTTGACACATTTTATTATAATTACTGATTGTACTAGATTTTTGACCTTTAAAGAAAAGGATCATGGTCGGAAGGATGGTCACGGTAAATATGTTAGATGGCAAGCATTTTTTAATTAGTTTAATTTTTTTGTCGAACACATCAAAAGAACTGACAATGTTATTGCAGATTGGCTTAGCAGAAATCCTCCAACGACATTGATGCACCAACCCATTCCTGGTTTTAATTTGACCAAAATTTATAACCAAGGATTTCCTTCGTTGAATATCCTTGTGCAAAAATAGATACTACATGAAGGGTTTCATCCCTGCTATACAAGGATTTCATATGCAACTGGACAAGATTTACAAATGTCCTCAGCAGCTACACTTCAAGCTAACCACCACCAAAATTTTGGAATCATCTATATTAAACGGCTGAATAGTGAAGTTTTGTATCATCAATTCACTAAAATTTTAAAGTGTCCATTATGGACATGGGTGGTAAGGATCAGATCTCCCTTCAATGAACATCTGTACCGATGGGTTTCCCAATTTGGCCCACATCATATACATGAAGTTGAGAATCATGATCAAGACACTGTCGTGCACACAATTATCTGAAGACAGCTGGAGTGGGAATCTTATTTCTAAATCACTCCACAATATCATGCATGTAAAGCTGGACCCTAGCACTGGCATCTTTCCAGTACATTCTAGCTCAGATGTCTTTTCAATCCCATCTCTGAAGCCGACCTAGAAGATGAAGCGGAATCAATGTTGGACCCGTGCACCCAAACATCATCATCATCTAGCGCATCCAATAGCATCTCACTATAGCTAACTTTACAGCTGTAACGTATGATGGGACTTGACACCACCTTGACAGCGATCAGGCAGGACCTCCTAAAATACTATAAATAGGCCTCTTCTCCATAGCATTTTCATCGAAAAAAATTTCCAAGCATTAGAAATTTAGTAGCCTTGTGAAAAGAGTATGCTCTTCTCTTGCCCTTTTGAAGGACCCTAAGAATCAAAAATTGACACAAGAGTTTTGTAATATTATAGTTTGAATTAATAGCATGAAGCCATAGCCATTCGGCCCCTGCCTACTGTCGCGGGTTTTCTCTAATCAAATTCCAAAGGAAGAAGACTGAAGGAGGCATCTACTGACGGTGTAAAAAAAATTGGTCTAATTTTATCCCAAGGTTGAGTTCCACCCAAAGGATAATTTAAGAGACATGTATCATCTCAAAAAATAACCTTCTCCCTTGAACCTACATTCCATTTACAACCATTCCATAAAAATTCCCTACCTTCAACAAGGATACATTGGGATTCAAAAAATAATAATCATTTAGTTTTAGGACTGTCCAAATATTTAGCTTTTAAAATACATGTCCATTAATTTTCCTCTTTTAAAAATATCTAGACTAATTTTGAAAATAAATATTTATTCATTTTATTTTATTTACAAATACATATCCCACCACACCCTTTAGGAAGGCATACTTTATCTTAGGAAACAAGTGAAAATATTTGTTTATCCTTCATAAATGTCCATAAAAACGTTCTCTAGTTTTTTTTTTCCAATTTATCATCTATAGGTCTAGGGATCTTGAAAATAGACATCATATATACTATAAAATTTTAAAGGGTGATTTAAAGTGTCTTTCATGAGATTTATTTTTTGTACTTTTCAATACCTTGATAGTCATAAAAATTCCTTATTATGAGTATTTTCTAATATCCATAACTTCTATCAATTATTCAATGTTTGAGTAGTGGATTTAGGCCACTCATAGATATGTTTATCTACTCCACCCATTTAACATTATGGGTGTTGTGGTGGTTATATTGATTTATTCAAGTGATGTGTGTAACTCTATTTTGTATCATTACAAAGGAACATTTCAACATCTATACCTAAAAGTATTGTCTTGATGGAATTTGTTTGTCAAACTCTTTTGTGTTTTTGACACATCAATTGACAATATTACTATCTAGCATCCCCAATATCTGTCACTTCTTCAATGTTTGAGTAGTATAGTTTAACCAATCGTATAGTTTATTTTTTATTTATTCACCAAGTCTCAATTCACTTACACTTTCTTTAGTAGTTTATTGTCCCATCTAGTACATTATTTTGTGGTTTATTAGCCCACATAATACATTCTTTTTGTGATAGATTTATCCCATCCACTACAGCTATATTCAGTGATGGATGAACCAATCTTATTATATAATAGTGGTGTATTATGTAAGTGTTGCAATGATTTATTTGGATTTATTTTGGAATATATTATCACCTATAGTCATTACAATATTTTACATTTTTTAGACCCTTGCAGTGTGTCTCATTTTTTATAGAGTGTATTTATTTTTATGGTTATATCATCATGTATAATTATTGGGACCTTTTTTTTAGAGTATCTTATCCTCTTTCTATGTATAAGCCTCCCCAAGTTTCTATTAAGGGGGTATATTAGTTAAATATTTTATATGTACCTAACATTAAGATAACTTAGGTTTGATACTATCCTAAATGTGGTTTGTCATAATTATCTAATCCTAGAATATGATAAGTGAGAATTTAATTCCATCACCATTAATGCGAAATATTTAAATTGAAAAATCATTTGTGCCTATTATGTAACCAATAATGAGTTGGAATCTTGATCTTACTCAAGATATGTAAATCCATCATTCATTGTATAACTCAATGGGTTTTTTCATATGAGATATTTTGTTTTTCACATCCCTTTCTTATCTTCTCACCTCTCTCTTGTTTTCACATGTGAGTTATACTATAGTTTTACCTTAACTTGGATAAAGGTATATTAATTAAGATAATTAATATACAACCTTATAATGTAATTTATATATTAAAATATGGCATTCAAGGATACATCTGATTGTAAAATATTGAGATTTATTCTTGTGATTTGACTAGTTGTAGATGATAAATATAGTGAATACCATAAAGGGAGGAATAATTAGATTTAATAAATAGTATTTTGATTATGATTATATTTTTCGAGTGAATATTAGGATAAGTAAGCCTATTGTTCATTTAGTTTTAAAACTAATTATATATTTATACAGGTTTGGTTATGTCAGATTGGGTACGTATTATCAATCAATATTGACTTGTTGATCAATATTGACCTATGCATGAGTGTGGAATAGTGATTATATGATCACTTTTGCCTATTTATTCTTACTCTATGTCTTTGATTCTAGACCCTTATGATGTGTACAACTATAAAAAATAATTTTATTCATATTTAAACCCTAAGTGTGCTTATGAGATCTAGAAAGTTGAAAAAATTTGAAAGTGTAATGGGCTAAGCTAACCTCAATCACCTCTATTTGATAACTAATCACTATATATATATATATATATATATATATATATATATATATATATATATATATATATATATATATATATATATATATATTCCGAGGAGGAAAATAAATTCATATGTATTTGTCACACCTAATGTGATTATGTATTTTTCCTCCTTCACTATGTATATGTAGTTAAAGACTTGGTTTTGATTCAAGACAATGTTTTCTTTCACTTAGATCTAGAATGCTTCAACCTTGGATTATGAATGATCCTAGGGATAAGTTTAAAAATTAGGAAGAATAGAGAATATTTTATAAATGTGCAATGGTGTATATATGTGTTATAAATAAGTGCCAAGTCTCTTTTGAATGAGACCTTGATTTGTTTATATATGAGTCCAATTGGGTAATTTCTCATGCCACTGACATGATAGGAAAATGGGTTGACCTTAAGTAGATATTTGATTTTATAAAATAACTATTGATAGAAGTGGGTTGATACTAAACATATTAGGTTAACATAGACTTGTAATATTGACAAATTTTGATGGAGACGACATACATACCCATGGACTAAATTGAGATTTTGGAGATGTATTTGAAAGATATTTAGATGGTTTAAAATGAAATTAAAATTAATGTAGGTGTGTAATAGTAAAACATAAGTTTTTAATCATAATATAATATGTAAGTGATAAAAAGGAAGAGTATGATCCTATTTGAGTGCTCAATTCATGCATGGTAATGTGTGTCAAGCTTGTCATTGTCAAGTACCAATGACCATATTTTAGTATCTATAAATGATTCAAAAGATATTTTTAGAAGATTATTAGTTTTATTTAAACATGTTCCATTGTGTAGATCTCATCAAGAGCTTTTTGGTAACTATTAGAATGTGAAAAATGGGCATCGTATGCTCCAGTTATCATTGGTCAAAGTTTGGTCAACAAGTGGTTAAATTTGGTCAAACTAGAAAAATTGATGGTTATGGAATGTTTTTGAACTAATTCCATGGTGTATAAATCATCACAAGCTTTTTGATGCATTTTGGATGGACCAATTCTGAGTTTATTTGTGAAAGTTATGGTCGGTCAAAGTTGGTCAAAAATCAACATGATGGGTCAGCATTGGCTAACACTAGTCAAACCCTGTCAACAAACATTAAATGTAGAACAATGTGGTATGGACACATGGCACACATTGGTATGGACATGTGGCATAACTACAATCCTCCACATGGCACATCTATGTGGCAAAGTGAGACCACTTTATATGGGATAAAGTTTATATATATATATGCCACATCTCAACAATGTGGGATAAAAAGAAATTTTAACTAGATATTAAAAATGTATATTTTCCACACATATGTGGATATAAACAAAATATATCCTTTTAATATGGCATGGAGATATGATTATCTTTATTCCCAGAAATGTGGGATTTCATTTTAATGCCCACACCAAAGACCAATATGGAAGGCTTTAATTAAAAGATTATGATAATCTTTATTCCAACAAAAGTTGGATATTATATGGCATGATGGAAGTTTTTATGCCAAAGGAGGAAAAATCTTTAATAAGGATTAAGAAGACTATAGTAAACATGCATAAGCCCCTTTAATATGGTTTTAAAGACATGGACATGAATTTTTCGATGATTTTTATAATGTAATGTTTAATTAAAACATGTAAAGGTCATATAATTCATGTGTGGGATAAATAAAGCATTATATTATAATCTCAAGATAGAATGGGATAATCGTTAATCTCATTAAAATAGGTCTTGGGATAATAGTGAATATTATTTAAAAATGAGAAAAGATAGTCATCCAAGTCCACCTTTTGTGGACCCATAAACTTATATAAAGGGTCTGGAGGGTTCATTTGAAATCACAATCAAAGTGTGAAAAATAACACATAATATTTGATAATAATTCAATAGATTTCAAGCCAAGAGTGAGTATCAGAGCCAAGAGCAAGAGTCGAGAGCCAAAAGCTAGAGTTGAGAGCCGAGAGCCAGAGTCAAGTGCCGAGAGTTGAGAACTAAAGCCAAGAGCCAAGAGCTAGAGCTAAGAGTCAAGATTCAAAGCTAGAATTAAAGCCAGAAGATGTCAAAACATTCATTTAAAAATTTACAACCTCTACTAGGGATAATTGATGTATAAAGTGATTTTTGCGTCAATAATTGATCGATTTCACCTTTGAACTGGACCCAAAGATGTAGCCCATATCAAGTGAACTCCATTATCAATTTTGGTTTGTATATTATCTCTTTGACTCATGCTTGTTACTTATTATCAAATTTTAGTGTTTATTTTAATTATTATGCTAATTTTAAATTAAATAATAAAAAATTCAAAATTTAAAAAACATTCATAAAAATAGAGTAATTAGTCATATTTTGGACACTGACTATTTATGGATCAAGATTGGTATCATAGTGGTTAAATTTAGTGGCTTGCTTTTGATTTGCATTTGATATCAACTTGGTTTTGATTTGGTATTTGTAGAAATTTAGGCTTGTTAATCTTCTATTTGTAGTGTGCATTATTTTATACAGATAGTTGTGGATAAAGCCTTGACAAGAGAGGCTAGAAGAGCTTGAAAACATCAACAGAATTTAAGATGCGAATGTTTTCTTGATATCCAACCTTTACTCCCTCGAATAAAAAATTGCACTCTTAAAATCAAAGCTAGAAAATAAGGATGAGATCTTGATGAAATTGCAATGTAGTGAACAGAAGAAGTATATGCCTTCCATGTCAGATACAAAAACTATGACATAAAAAGTCACTATAAGTTCATCACCATGTTGTCCTTCGTCCCATTAAGACTTAGATAATGTTTTTTGTGATTTATAAAAACATACTAAAGGCATTGGATCTAAATTATTAATTAAAATGGGATTTGATAGAAGAGGCCTTGGTAAAAATGGCCAAGGTATTTCTAACCCAATACAGGTAGAGGATCATCCTCATTTTATAGGTTTAGGTTATTCTAGTGTAGGAATGGAAATTAGAGAGTGTTCCAAGAATGTTGAAGGGAAACAAGCTTCTAATAGCCAAGTGATTACCTTACTAGTCTTGTAGGAAGATTCTTTATAGGAAATTATTGATTCATCATCACAGGATGAAAGATGTAAGAAAATTTAGAGAAGAGGAAATGAGATTCCACCTCCTCGTTCTTACACAAATTATAATCATAAACATAAGGGAAATTATAAAACTTCTAATGATGCACTCTTTCAATATAAACAAAATGGTTTTAATATACAGAAAATGATGTATGTTTTTTTATTTACCTTTTGTGGGTTAAGTAATCATTATGTTAGCTATTGTTGGAAGAAAAAGTTGTTCTAACAGAAATGGTTTCTTGATGAGCTTAGTGTTAAATAATAGTCTCATCATTCAGAGGTGATAAATGGTAAATGTGATTCCTCATCCAAGAAGGCCAAAATAACTTTTATGTTCATTGTCATGTGAATGGGAATCAGGTTAAGCAATGTTGGAGACTTCATCCATATCAAAATAATAAGATGAAGATGGAGTATAGACCTGTTGCAAAGGTAAATGAAGTCCTTAATATACCACCAATTGATGAGTTAACCCAAGGATTTATTGAGTAAATAAAACCACCTAAACAAGATAATCTGATAAAATGGGTTGGTAAGAATTTCCTTAGTTTTATGTTTGCCTAGCTGGAATTATAGATTAGCATGTAAATTTTTCAAAGCATCTTTGGGATTTTCTATGATTGATGAAAAGAAAATTAGCCAAAGTTTTAGCTTTGAATATTTTTTGAGTAACTAGATGAGGAGAATCTTGCAACAAGTTTATCATTCTTGGTTTTTCTCACATTTTAATTAAATACATTGTGAAGTTGATAGCAGTATACATAGGTAATTTGGGATATGTTTAGTGTACCTACTTGATACTTCAAATTGAATTAGCTATTGTTATGAAACTACATCTAATGATAGAATGTGTAGGATGTAGTTCAAGACCCATACATGGGTAGCATTTTGCCTATAGTTTTACCAAGTGATATTTTTTAGTCATAGGTAGTTCACCATTTTGGGAATGAAACTAGTGATACAGATAAATTTTGTTATCCCCATGCTATACAGGATAGCTTATTCACTAGTAGATCATCAAGTCAGTTAGATACTTGTCTCTTTTGACATTGAGATGTCTTTTTCAAACTGATCATTTTGTGTGATGTTGTGCTTAAATTGAATTGATGATTTTCCATAGGAAAGGAATGGCATAGCCTACCCATATCAGAATAGTAGTTTCAGAGACCACATAGTCCACTATAGAGATCTCTATGAGGCATTGCAAAGAACTAAAATTTGTATCGGTAAAATAAATGTTTTAGATTTTGGTGGAACAAAAGCCTTCTCAATGGGAAGGCATGATCCATAGGATATTTTTAGAAGAGCCTTGGTTTTATTTAAACATGGTTCATTGTGTAGAGATCATTAAGAGATTTTTGACAACTATTGGAGTGCAAAAGATGAACATCATATGCTTTGGTTATCATTGGTCAAATTTTGATCAACAAGTGGTCAAAGCTTGTCAAACTAGAAAACTTGATTTTCATGTAATGTTTTTAAACTAGTTATATGATCTAGAACTTGTCATACACTTTTCAACACATTTTGAATAGATAAATTCTAAGTTTGTATGCAAAAGTTATGGTCGATCAAATTTGGTTAAAAGTCAATAAGATGGGTCAACATTGATCAACACTAGTCAAACTTGGTCAATAAGCATTAAATATGGACCAATACATTATGGACACATGTCACACATTGGTATGGACACATGTCACACATTGGTATGGACACATGACATAACCACAAGCCTCCACATGGTACATCTACATGGCAAGGTGAGACCACTTTACATGGGATAAAGCTATATATATATATATATATATATATATATATATATATATATATATATATAACATCCCAACAATGTGGGATAAAAAGGACTTTTGATTGAATAGTAAAAAATGTCAGGGGAGAAACTACAACAATCAATATGCTCTGATACCACTTGTCAGGAGGACCTACAACAATCAATATACTCTGATACCAGCTGTTAGGTGACCCCTTATCCAATGGAAGAACAATTGATTACTTTATTATAAGCAATTAAACATGGAATTATACCAGAATGATAAAGTAACTAGAAACTTGAGACAGCAAAGAATTTGAGAGACAATACACACTCTTGTATTAAATATTACCAGAAGAAAATACAATAAGGAAGATGCCACTTCTTCCTCCACCTCAAAGGCTTGCCACACCTCAAGACCTTCTTCCCTCTCTCTCTTGCTCAACACAAAACCAACTCTACAACCTGAGTTGCTATCCCTCCTTGAATGCTTCAGATGATCTCCTTGACCTTACACCTGTAGATCTCCTTGACCTTGCTTGCTTCAATGCTTTTACTTGCCTTCTTGATAATTACAATACATGCCTCATGGGTCTTTAAATAGAATCCCATGGTTACAAAAATAGAAATCTAACTACAATAATTAGACACGCAGCTCGTGACTATAATTAGTCATTTGACATGCAAACACTCGCTTCACTTAACTGACTGTTTGTCAACAGCAGTTTTGGAAATACACAGGTGATCGACGTCAGTCCTTGCTTGCCTGGTGCTGCCGACATCGGCTGACCTCCTGTCATCGCCGATTTCCTTTTCCACTGTCTGTGACCGACGTCGGTTATACTGTCGACGTCGGTTCCTCTGGTTCTTCAGCATCCTCTTCTTGTGTCTGCAAACAGTTGAAGCTTTTAGCTCCACACCCTAACAATCTCCCACTTGGAGATAAATATCTGCTACTGTACTTGTACCTGTACACCATCTATTTTGTTCCTTAGGCTCTGTATCCCTCTTCAAAGTCACTCTTGAAGACCAACCACCACTGAACCTATGATGTAATACCTGTCTCTTATGCCAAAAGAATTTTGCTGCTCCCAAATTCTTCATGACATACTTCTGAACCAACTCTACCCTTAGCTCAGAAAACTCCCTGTATATGAAACCCTACAACAAGTAACACAATACAGTAACAGGATAATGTAGCTAGTATTATCCAACCTGGTAAAGATAAAATACAATGGTCAAACCTCCATTGTTCTGCAGCTTACTCAAGACCATATACCATAGCCTTCTGTCTCATGTGTCCATCCACTCTCTTCTCTAAAACGAGAATCCATCCCTCTATCCAGTGCTTTCTTCCAGCTGACAATTCTACCAACAAATACCTATTTAGCTCTTCTCTAAGGACTCACACTCCTCATCCATGCCGAGCTCCCACTGTTTCTAGATTCTATCTGCATTGCTTCTTCCATCTTCCTAGTTCTTGACTGTCAGTAAGCAATATAAAGAAGGTGAACAATGAATATGAGGTTCACATACCTTTCCTGATCTCCACGTGGGTGTTTGAGACTTATAAATCCACCCAACATCTATTCCAGTGACCAATAACGGCCATCTCCCAGTCTTCTCCCGACCAATGTCAGTTCCCTACATTGACCCTGACTGCCAACGTCATTTCCCTGGCCGACGTTGGTGTCCCTCTTGCCGACGTCGGTCTTGATGACCGACGTCAGACTTCTCCTACCTGACCTATCAACTCTACTGGTCTGCATAAGACCAATGTCGGTATCTAGATGACTGACGTCGGTGCCAAGCGACTGACATCGACGTCTGTGTGTTCCTGTAAGTGATGAGATTTTCATCCACGAGCTCTTCTTGGATCAAACCTCTATCCATGCTACCCTGCTCAGATTTATTCAGCCCCTGTGACTGATCTCTGTCCTTCATCTCCTCCATAAACACCAAGGCTTCTTTGTTCTTGTCAAAAGCATCAAATTTCCTTTTTCTGCAATGAACTCTATCTGTGCTTTCTGAATCTGAACACATACTTTTTGATTCAAGAACGTCCATTCCCTTTTTATTCATGTGACCAAGCCTATTAGACCACATCTTTGAATCTACACCAGAAGTAGAATTAGTAATACAAGTAGACAGATAAAGAGTATCTACTTTCTTACCTCTTGCTAGAACAAGTGCTCCCTTGGTAACCTTCCAAGAGTCCATTATGAAGGTTATTGTGAATCCCTCATCTCCCAACCTTCCTACAGAAATCAGACTCTGCTTTAGAATTAGAACATGCATGACATCCTTCAACACCTATGTGTTGTCAACCTACAATCTCAGCTGCACTTTCCCCTTGCCAACTATCTGACAAGGCGTACCATCCCCTAAATAGAGCACTCCAAAGTCTCCCTATTCATACTCATGAAACAAATCTCTATTTGGGGATGCATGAAAAGATGAACCAGATTCTAAAATCCATGATCCTACCTGACTATCCAAAGAAAGTATGAGAGCATCCTGTACCACAATATTTGCATCCTTTGCTTCTTCAGTACCTGCATGTTGATTCTCTTTATCTCTCAACCAATACTCCTTCTTTGTATGTCCTTTCTTTCCACAAAACAAGCAAGTAATACCTTTGGACTCGGGTCTCCTTCCTAACCTTGATTTCCCTTGTTCAACCTTCTCCCTTTGCCTTCCCCTGCTTTTTGCACTTAGAGCATTCCCTGATGATTCACTTGTGCTTCTCCTGCGTATTTCTTCATTCAAGATCACACTCACAACATCATCAACTTTTAAGATTTTAGAAGCAGATGCAGAATTACTTAATGCCATAACCATACCGTCCCAACTTTCAGGCAAAGAACATAAAATCAAGAGAGCCTTTACCTCATCATCAAAAACAATATTGACTGAAGCTAACTGGTTTACCAAACCATGGAAATCACTGAGATGAGTGTGTACCGATCCACCTTCCTACATTTGCAAAGTAAATAGCTGCTTCATAAGATATATCTTATTAGAAGCTGAGGGCTTTTCGTATAAATTTGCCAAGGACTTTATCAACTCTTTCATTGTCTTGCACTGTGATAAGCTGGAAATCACAGACGATGCAAGGCTCAACCTTATGGAACCGAGAGCCTTCTGATCAAAAACACTCCATTCTTCATCCTTCATATCTGTGGGCTTGCATGCAACCCCACCCAATGGTAAGTACAGATCCTTCTGATACAGATAATCCTCAATCTGCATCCTCCAGTGTTGATAATTCTTGCCATTAAACTTCTCCATTCGTAGCTTACTTTCTTCTGCCATTGCTGAACTCCCACTCAATCAGAAAACCCTGTGAATGACCTGTAATCAAAAATAATAACCTGTTTCCTGCAAACCGTAGCTCTGATACCACTTGTCAGGGGAGAACCTACAACAATCAATATGCTCTGATACCACTTGTCAGGAGGACCTACAACAATCAATATACTCTGATACCAGCTGTTAGGTGACCCCTTATCCAACGGAAGAATAATTGATTACTTTCTTATAAGCAATTAAACACGGAATTATACCAGAATGATAAAGTAACTAGAAACTTGAGACAACAAAGAATTTGAGAGACAATACACACTCTTGTATTAAATATTACCAGAAGAAAATACAATAAGGAAGATGCCACTTCTTCCTCTACCTCAAAGACTTGCCACACCTCAAGACCTTCTTCCCTCTCTCTCTTGCTCAACACAAAACCAACTCTACAACTTGAGTTGCTATCCCTCCTTGAATTCTTCAGCTGATCTCTTTGACCTTACACCTGTAGATCTCCTTGACCTTGCTTGCTTCAATGCTTTTACTTACCTTCTTGATAATTACAATACATGCCTCATGGGTCTTTAAATAGAATCCCATGGTTACAAAAATAGAAATCTAACTACAATAATTAGACACGCAGCTCGTGACTATAATTAGTCATTTGACATGCAAACACTCGCTTCACTTAACTGACTATTCGTCAACAGCAGTTCTGAAAATACACAGGCGATCGACGTCGGTCCCTGCGTGCTTGGTGCTGTCGACGTCGGCTGACCTCCTGTCGTCGCCGGTTTCCTTCTCCACTATCTGTGACCAACATCGGTTATACTGCCGACGTCGGTTCCTCTAGTTCTTCAGCATCCTCTTCTTGTGTCTGCAAACAATTGAAGCTTTTAGCTCCACACCTTAACAAAAAATTATATTTTCCACAGATATGTGGATATAAATAAAAAATAGCCTTTTAATAAGGCATGGAGATATGATAATAATTATTCCCACAAAAGTGGGTTATTAAATGGCATGATGGAAGTTTTGATGCCAAAGGAGGAAAAATCTTTAATAAGACTATAGTAAACATGCATAAGCCACACACACACACACACACACACACACACACACACATATATATATATATATATCTTTTAAGAAAGGAAGGGATGCTCATCTCCCAGCATTATGACATCATAAAGTGTCTTCACCATACTCGACCCCAAAGTCTAATAGGTAACATTCACACACACACACACACACACACACACACACACACACACACACACACACACACACAGCCAACCCAACGAAATAAAATACCGTATAGCTTCCTAGTTATATATGTATACACCTTCCTCAGGACTATAATTGGGAAGATTAAGAAAACCCATCAACCTCTATATTTTCTCTACATTTTCTACAACTTATTATAAAATTTACAATAATAAGGGGAACTATAAATAAGCTCATACATGCCCCAAGTTCCTCTCCCAACTATATCTTGGAAAGGAAGCCAACAAGAAAACCACACTAGTTCCAAACTTTTCTTTCAAGCAGATCTTACAAAGGAAGCTATTAAGTAGCCTACATAAGCCCCAAACTTCTCTTTCAACCAAATAAATTTCCATTTCCAATAATACCCTCAGCTTTACACATAATCATGACAAGAGTTTTGCCTAACCTATGATTTTAATTCACTTTCCATTTCATATAAATTCATAATATTAACATATGACACACACATATAATAATTACTTTTTAAAAAATGTACTAACCCAATGAATTTTTATGAACTTGAATTATCCTTTGGCTCCTCTCACAAGCTTCAAATCTTGCTTCCCTTTTCTACAAATTTGTTACATTTCAGAATCACCTAATAAAATAATCACATTTTTTATAATATAGGGGAGGAGGTTGCTACATTCTTCTCCCCATTCGAATGAGGATAAGTCTCCCCTTTGGGGTGTAGTTCCTCACCTTCTTATGGTGCCTAGAGGGATGAATTCACAAAATTTATAATTAACAAAAAACTCCCTTGGATCACTAACATATGAGACCCATTTTTAGGTGAATGTAAGGGTTTAGAAATAGATTTTGGGACATTCAAATTTTAGCTTATCCAAAATTCCGAAAATTAAAATTAAAGAGTTTACTCAATGTTTGATCAAGGGATTAGCTAACACAATAATATTGTATGGACACATTACTAGATAATTGAAATTGACTTATGTGCCATCCAAACATAAGGCTACAAAATAATAAACCATAAGTCATGGAGATATGATAATAATTATTCCCATTAAAGTGGGTTATTATATGGCATGATGGAAGTTTTGATGCCAAAGGAGGAAAAATATTTAATAAGACTATAGTAAACATGTATAAGCCACACACACACACACACACACACACACACACACACACACACACACATATATCACATCCCAACAATGTGGGATAAAAAGGACTTTTGACTGAATAATAAAAAAATATATTTTCCACACATATGTGGATGTAAATAAAAAATAGCCTTTTAATAAGGCGTGGAGATATGATAATAATTATTCCCACAAAAGTGGGTTATTATATGGCATGATGGAAGTTTTGATGCCAAAGGAGGAAAAATCTTTAATAAGACTATAGTAAACATGCATAAGCCACTTTAATATGGTTTTAAAGACATGGGTATGAATTATTCAATGTTTTTTATAATATAATGTTTAATTAAAACATGTAAAGGCCATATAATTCATGTGTGGCCTAAATAAATCCTTATATATTAATCCCATGATATAATGAGATAATTGTTAATCTGATTAAAATAGGTCTTGGTATAATAATGAATATTATTTAAAATTAGGAAAAGATAATCATCCAATCCCACCTTTTGTGGACTTGTAAACCTATATAAAGGTTCTGGAGGGGTCATTTGAAATAATAATCAAAATGTGAAGAACAACACATAAGACTTCAGAATAATAAAGCAAAGTCTGAGCCAAGAGCGAGTACTAGAGATAGGAGCTAGAGATAAGAGCCAGAGCTAAGAGCTGAGAGCTAGAGCTGAGATCTAAATCTGACAGTCAAGATCCAGAGTTGAGAGCCAAAGTCGAGAGCTAGATCTAGAGCCAATTTTTATAGCTAGAGCTAGAGGACATCAAAACATTCATTTGTAGATCGAGAACCCCTAATGGGTATAACTAATGTACAGAATGATTTTTTCATCAATAATCGATCGATTACACCTTTGAGTAGGACTTGAAGATGTAACCCAGATTGGATGAACTCTGTTATCAAATCTATTTTGAATATTGTCTTTGTGACTCATGCTTGTTTCTTATTATCAATTTTTAGTGCCGATTTTAATTATTATGCTAATTTCAAGTTAATTAAAGGGAAACTGAGGATTTATAAATCATCCATAAAAATAAAGTAATTGGTCATATTTTAGACACTACCTTTTTACATATCAACAAATGTTCCTGGTGGACACACATCTCTGCAAACAGGGCTAAACTATATGTTTTGACAAAATATTTTCTCAAACACAAAATATCACCAAGATTCTTCTTCAATCTAGATAGTTTACTCATGAAGCATAAGGCTAAAAACCCATAAATTCTTGGACAAAACACAATTGTAGATTTAAAGAGAAAATTTGATTTTCTGGCCTATCTGGCTAGACTTTGCATGCTTAATCCTAAACGGAAGTGTGAATTTTATATTGGCTATTTAAAGGGATCAAGCAATCTGTATATACATCCAAATGAGTCAAGATAGCTGGTGACTCACCTGATCTCAGAACCATCGCTTGACTCCATTTTGACCCAAACTGTGGAATGACCCAGCAGTGATATCTTCTTTTAAAACGACCCAAAATTGAAACGACCTGGAATTGAAATCTTCATGGGTTCATCGATTCATACGATTGGTCACAGACCAAACATTTTTTTTGTTTTATAATCAAATCTTTGCCTACAAACAGCAAATATCCCTTTCCAATATTTGATCTCAAAATCGATTTTACTCAAAAAAAACACACTTCATTAATATTACCAGAAAATGTATCTGGTGTTTATCTGCGTATTACAAATCTCTCTCCCACTCTTCATTAATTCACCAGTATACATATCCCCTATTTTTACATGAAAATCCCCATACAAAACCATATTTTCTCAACTTAGATATTCAATACTATCCTAGGCTTCACACAACAACCTCCCAAAATGAGTAAAAGAGTTCTTCTAACATAAGAAAACTCAAATAACTTAAAATCTCGCCCAACAGACTTGATTTCATGCTTAAAGGATACTTAGACAAATTTGAAAATTTGAAAACTAAAGAAATGGAGGGAAACCAACTTAGTACACCTAGACATGCTAAAACTCAACCAAGAACATGACAAATACATTCCTAGCATGAAGATGCTCCTACATCATTCTTCCAAGGAGCAAAAGAAGTATTCTTCACTTGTTGTTTTTCTTCATCAATTCTTCTACGCTTGTGCCCAGCTTAAGGATGTCATTTTTAGTCAACCATGTTGCATCTTCAGCTAGTAGATTCTTCCACTTAGTTAGATATCGGAAATATTCTTTGCCCCTTGGCTTTTTAACCACTTTCTTGTCTAAAATGCCCTCAATCTCCTTTGGCACTTCCTTTGGTAGTTGTTGCTCCCATTGGATAACTTCATCTACCCCTGTTTCAATCTCTTTAGCTAGTTGTCCTTCATCTTTATATGGATATAGATCTACAACATTAAAGATTGGAGAGATTCCAATTCCTTTTGGAAATTCTATTTCATATGCATTATTTGAAAACTTCCTTATTACCTTGCATGGTCCTATTTTCTTTACCTTTAGCTTATTATATTCCCTTTTTGGGAACCTCTCTTTTCTAAGGTGAGAAAGAACAAAGTCTCCAACACTGAAACTGACCTCTCTTTTCTTTTGATCTGCTCTTAGCTTGTACTTGATGGTGTTTTCTTCAAGTTTCTTCTTTACATGTTCATGCAAATTTTGCATGGCATTGGCAAATTCTTCTGCATCAGCACTCCTTGTCTCCATGCTACTTAGATTTCTTAACTCATACACACCTCTTAGATGCATTCCATATGTAATTTGAAATGGACTCAATCCTGTACTTCTATTAGGAGAATCATTATAGGCAAATTTAGTTTTTGCAAGTGCAAGATCCCATTGTTTTGGATGCATACTTACCAAGCTTCTCAAGATGTTGCCTAAGCTCCTATTGAAAACCTCTATTTATCCATTAGTTTGGGGGTGATAGGCTGAATTGAAACTCAATTGTGTACCCAATTTCTTCCATAAGGTTTTCCAAAAGTGTCCAACAAATTTAGTATCCCTGTCAGAAACAATGTTTCTAGGCAATCCATGCAATCTAACAACATCTTGAAAGAATAGATTAGCTATGTTAGTAGCATCACTTGTTTTTGAGCATGGAATAAAATGAGCCATCTTTGAGAAACTATCTACCACTACAAATATGGAGTCATGACCTTTTTGAGTTATTGGCAAACCATGTACAAAATCTATGCTTATTGCATCCCAAGGTCTATTTGGAATGGGTAGTGGCTGGTACAAACCTGCATTTTGACTACTTTCCTTGGCATATTGGCATGTTTTACACCTTTCAAAAAATTTCTTGACATCAGTACCCATACCTGGCCAATAGTAATGAGCACTTAATTGTGCTAATGTCTTATTCTGCCCAAAATGTCCTGATAAGCTACCACTATGTTTTTCCTTCAACAAATTCTCTCTCATGGAACTCTTGGGTATGCAAAACTGGCTACCTCTAAATAGAAAACCCTCTTAGACCATGAAATCTATCCAAGGACTTCTATCAACCCCTACTGGATTCATGCAAGCTTCATATGGTTCCTTGAAGTCTGGATCTTCCTTATATAGCTCCTTCAAATCTTCAAATCCCAAAATGCTTACTTGAGATTCCTGCATGATCAGATTCCTCCTGCTTAGATCATCTGCAACCTTGTTAGATTGTCCTTTCTTGTGCTTAATAGTGAATGTGAATCTTTGTAAAAATTCAACCCATTTAACATGCTTTTGACTCAACTTATTCTGATTGCTAATGAACTATAAAGCATAATTGTCAGTGAACAAAACAAATTCTTTAGGCAAAAGATAGTGCCTCCATTTCTTCAAAGCCTGTACAAGAGCATAGAATTCGTGATCATAGGCTGAATGCTTCTTTTTGGCATCACTTAATTTCTCACTAAAGTATGTTATAGGCTTCCCATCTTGGCTTAAAATAGTGCCTATTGCAGTTCCACTAGCATCACATTCTATTTGAAAAAGCTTATTGAAATCAGGCAAGGTTAGGATTAGTTCTTTAGTTACCTTCTTTTTCAATAATCTGAAACTCTTATCAGTAGCCTCAGTCCAAGAAAAACTTCTTTTATCACATTTGATTGTCTCTATCATTGGTGCAACAATCCCATTAAAATTTCTTATGAATTTCCTATAGAAGCTAGCCAAACTGTGAAAGCTTCTTACCTCATATGTGCTCCTAGGTGTAGGCCACTCAAGTATAGCCTTAATCTTCTCCTTATCCATCTTCAATCTTTCTTTTGAAATCACAAACCCCAAATATATCATCTCTATCTTCAGGAAACTGCACTTTTTTACATTGATTAGCAATTTCTCTTCATGTAGCTTACTCAATACCATCCTCAAATGTTTCAAATGATCTTCCTTAGTTTGAATAAACACCAAAATATCATCCAAATAAACTATCACAAACTTACCAGTGAACTCCTTAAGCACTTCATTCATCAGCCTCATGAAGGTGCTTGGTGCATTGGTTAGTCCAAATGGCATGACTAACCACTCATAGAGTCCATCATTAGTCTTGAAGGTTGTTTTCCATTCATCCCCTTCTCTTATCCTAATCTGATGGTAACCACTTTTCAAGTCTATCTTAGAGAAATATGTATCTCCACTCAAACAATCAAGTAAGTCATCAATTCTAGGCAATGGAAATCTATACTTGATAGTAATCTTGTTGATTGCTCTGGAGTCTGTACACATTCTCCAACTCCCATCCTTCTTAGGACTCAACACTGTGGGGATAACACAAGGACTTAAACTCTCTCTTACCAATCCTTTGTCTAACAATTCTTAAACTTGGTGCTTGATCTCTTCATTTTCCTTTGGTGTCAACCTATAGGCAGCATTGTTTGGAAGATTTGCTGCTGGAATCAAGTCTATGTGATGGCTAATGCTTCTCAATGGTGGTAACTCATTAGGTAAATCATCTACCACAATGTCAATGTACTCATTCAACATATCTTGAATCTCTAACAGCAAATCAATCAACTTAGTACTAGTGACTACACTCCTTGGCTTACCAATCATAGCAAAGTTTACCTTTTCTTTCTTCATTTGATGTAGAAACTCCTTACCACCCACTATCAATACTTTATAATTATGCCCTACAACAGCAACAGCCTCTTCTTTCAATGGTGTGAGTGTATGCTTGATCCCATCCTTTTCAAACATGTATGTATTATGCCTTCCATCATGCATGGCCTTCCTGTCAAATTACCAAGGCCTTCCAAGCAAGATATGGCATACATCCATGGGCATGACATCACATAAAATCTGATCCTTATATGTTCCTATCTGAATATCTACTTTACATTTTTCACTTACCAAGAGTTTGTGTCCTTTTTGTAGCCAAGAGACTTGATAAAGTGTAGGATGTACCTCCTTCTTCAAGCCTAGTTTCTCCACCATCTTAGTTGACACAAGATTGTCAGTACTCCCACTATCTATAATGACCTTGCAACATTTCCCCTTACTTTTACATGTGGTTCTAAATAGATTTTTCCTTTGAGGTGGTTCTACAACTTCTTTGTTTAGCTTCAACAAGATTCTTTTCATCAAAAGAGACTCACCTTCTTCTGGGGTATCTTCATAAGCTGCTACAACTTCTTCATTTTTTTCTTCACTTTGGGTCACATGTACACCCCTCTCATGGCTGGTAGAAGGGTTCTTTGGACACTCATATGCCCTGTGTCCTGCATACTTGTTGCACCTAAAGCATTTGCCCATGAATCTTCCTCTTCCTCTTTGATATCCTTGGTATGGCTTTCTTCCTCTTGGTTTATAGCTGCCTCTTGAGCTTTGTGAGCTGCTAGCCTCTTCTTGAGATGTTTGCAGCTATCTTTTACCTCCTTGAAATCCTCTACCTCTGATGGATCTGCCCCTTCCTCTTGAGAAGAATGTTTGTTTTCTTGCAATCTTCTCCTCAGCTTTCAAGGCAAATTGATATGCCTCTTCAACTGTCTTAGGAATGAGAAGACTAATCTCATCTTGAATGGAAAATTTTAAACCATTAGTGTATCTAGCTACCTTCTCTATGTCATCCTCAATATGACATGATCTTATAGTCAACTTATAAAACTCTTCAGTGTATTCTTTTACAGACATCTATTTTTGCTTCAAATTTTGTAATTGCTTGAAAAGATTGGCTTGATAATCTTTAGGCATAAACTTACCTTTCATTTTTGCTACCGTTCTGTCCCAACTTCTAATCTTTGGCTTCCCTTTCCTCTTCCTTTCTTCTTGCACTCCATCCCACCACAGGGATGCATGGCTCTGTAGCCTTGTCATGGCATACTTGACGTTCTTATCATCTTCTTCAATTCCTTCATACTCAAAGTATTTGTCTAATGCACTAATCCAATCAATTAATTCTTCCACATTCAAATTACCTTCATACATTGGAACCTCCATTTTTGGCTTTGTGTTCACCTTTGTAATGGCTCTAATTCAATTTTTTGGCATATCTGGCTAGACTCTGCATGCTTAATCCTAAACAGAAGTGTGAATTTTTTATTGGCTTTTTAAAGGGTCGATCAATTTGTATATACATCCAAATGAGTCGAGATAGATGGCGACTCCCCTGATCTTAGAACCATCGCTTGACTCCATTTTGACCCAAACTATGGAATGACCCAGCAGTGATATCTTCTTTTAAAATGACCCAAAATTGAAACAACCTGGAATTGAAATCTTCATGGGTTCATCGATTCATACGATTGGTCACAGACCAAACATTTATTTTGTTTTATAATCAAATATTTGCCTACAAATAGCAAATAGCCCTTTCCAATATTCGATCTCAGAATCTATTTTACTCAAAAAAAATACACACTTCATTAATATTACCAGAAAATGTATCTGGGGTTTAACTACATATTACAGATCTCTCTCCCACTCTTCATTAATTCACCAATATACATATCCCCTATTTTTACATGAAAATCCCCATACAAAACCATATTTTCTCAACTTAGATACTCAATATTATCCAAGGCTTCACACAACAACCTCCCAAAATGAGTAAAATAGTTCTTCTAACATAAGAAAAGTCAAATAACTTAAAATCTCGCCCAACAGACTTGATTTCATGCTTAAAGGATACTTAGACAAATTTGAAAATTTGAAAACTAAAGAAATGGAGGGAAACCAACTTAGTACACCTAGACATGCTAAAACTCAACCAAGAACATGACAAATACATTCCTAGCATGAAGATGCTCCTACATCAGTTCCCCGTTTTTATTTTATTAATATAATTTTTAAATAAAAAAGATAAAATGTACTTGAGCATGTACAACACACTTTATCTCTGGTATGAATTTCTAATTGTGCAAGTCACTAAATAAAAAACCTACAATCATGTGTAGTCAATGTTCGTAGATTGACTTGTCACCAAATCTTTCACCCTAGACAACATGCCATGATGGTCTAACCCCCTAGATGACTCAAAATAATATAATACTAAACTACATCATGACCAAGGTTATAATGGTGTTAAATGACATAAAATAAACTATAACACACCTTATGACACTATGTTTTACACCCATATCAAATCTTGACTATAGGGGGTTGACCCATTTTGACTTGTGGTCAAAATAGTCAACATTCTTAGTGATTTCTCAAGGGTCGTATGTTTTCTATGCTATGAATAGTTGCATAATTCTATCCATTAAGATATGAAGTCACATGTATATAGGTTTGACAAATAAATTGCCTTTTAAAACACACAAAACATAGCGAAAAGGCACACAAAATGAGATAAACTCAAAATAAACACACATGTTCAACTAAAACACTTAGGGAACACAACAAACACAACTAAAATAAAACACCCACCTAATCTACTATTTAAAAAATTGACCTTTACTCCTCGATAACAAGGTTTCAAATGTATCCCATTCATAGCGGTAGCCAACTCTTCTCTATCCATCCTTGTTAATTAGAAAGAATTGCTTTGCTTGGACTTGATGATGGCATATGATCCACTCCATAGGGTGCCAAATTTGGTATGCCTCCTTGGTTTGCTATATCTTCATCCCACTTAAATACTATGTCACCTTATTTAAATGATCTTGGAGTTGCTTTCTTGTCAAAAGACCTCTTTATTGATCCTTGGTGATGCTTTATAGCTTGATGAGCTTTATCTCTAATCTCTTAAAATTCTATTAATTATGTCAATCTCACCTCCATTAGAGTGTTTTTCAAAAACTCAAATTGATGTGTCAACTCTAAGGTAGGTATCTCTTGAGAGATAGACAACCTAGCCTCTCTTCCATAGATAAGCACAAAAGGAGAATTCCCTATTGACCTCTTCGGGGTTATCCTATTAGCCCATAAGGTTGTCTTCAATTTGGTGTGTCAATCCCTATATTTATGCTCCAAGGTTTTCTTGATGATTATGATAAGATTTTTGTTATTAGATTCATCTAACCCATGACCTTGAGGGTAATAGTTAGATGAATTAATTAGGAATATACCATTACTATTTACCTAATTAGTAGTCTTAGCACCCATAAAAGCAAGAGCATTGTCTAAAATAATAGTAGGAGTGTCAAACCTTGTTATGATTCTCTATTATAACTCCAAGATAACATTCTCATTAGCTTCCTTCAATGTTACTACTTCAACCCACCTCATAAAGTAATCAATTGCTATGAGTATTCATTTACAACCAATGCTTGATGGGGATTTTATCATGCCAATGAAATCAAGACCCCATTACATGAAAGGTTGATCCACTTGGATATGCTTCAAAGAAAGAGCTGTAAACTTCTATTTTCCCACAAATAAATCACATTATACACACCTTCTCACCCAATCATGGCATTATTTGAAGAGGCTAAGCCAATAATATCTTGCCCTCATGATCTTGGTAACTTTAATTCTTAGGGAAAAATGACCTCCTACTGTTCCATCATGGAACTTTTCAAGCAACACTCCAAATTAATCATTGTTAATGCACCTCAATAATACACCATTAGTATCTATTTTAAAAATCACACCATCTACAAGATAAAAGGGAATAGCTTGGAATCTAAAATATCTCTTTTGAGATATATGCATATCATTAAGCTACTCACCACTTTAAAGAAATCTGATCACATCTTGTGTCCAACTTTATATATGAAAGGAACCAACTGGTTGGGGGCAATCATGATTTATTAAAACCTCTTCTTTTGACTCATGAACATCTAAAGCTATATGTTCACAAAGGTCCTTACCTCTTATCAACTTTGTTACTTTGATATCAACATCATATTCCATTACCTTAGTTATCCACCTTGCCCTCTTCTCACTAAGGTTTTTGCTAAAAAAAATCCTTGGTATTAAGATGAGAGGACATAACATGAATTTTATTAGTTGAAGCCATATGCCTAAACTTATTTAGTCCTCTTACAATATCAAGGACTTTCTTCCCAACAAGGGTATATTTGATTTCATAATCTTCCAAATCTTGACTAAAAAATGCAATTGGATGCTCACCCTCATCATTCCTTTGCATTAGCATAATTGAGATATTACAAGGTTATAAAATGAATACAACATGAAGTCCTTAGAAAAATTAGGATTCACAAGATTATGACCTTGTGAAATTGATTTCTTAATGGATTCAAAACTATTCTTACCTTACTTATTCTAAGACAAGACTCAATTCATTTTTTGCATGGTCGTGATAGGTTTCATCAAAGATCCAAAACTAGGTATGAATCTCCTTAATAAAATTATCTTACCTAAGAAACTTTGGATACCTTTATTATTTGAGGGTAATTATAGGCCTAAAATAGACTCTATCCTTTTAGGATCAATAGCCAAACCATCTTTGGAAATAATTTGTCCTAAGAGCTTACCTTCATGGACAATAAAGATGCATTTTTTTGGATTAAGAGATAATTCATATTGCCTACATCTTTCAAACACTTGTCTTAAGTATTGAAAATGTTCATTATCATCTTTAGAAAACATTTTTATATCATTTGTATAAACCAACATCTCATTGATTAAACCTTTAAAGGCCATATCCATTGCTCTTTGAAAAGTAGTACCAGCATTTGACAAACCAAATGGCATCTTTCTATAAGCAAAAGTCTCCCATTTAATAGTGAATGTTGTCTTAAATTGATCATTATCATTAAAAATAATCTAATTATAACCTTAATATCCATTTAAGAGATAAAAATGTTGAGACTTTGAAATAACTTGTAAAATCTACTCCATTGAAGGTAGAGGATAGTGATCTCTGAGTGACACTCTATCAATATCTCTAAAGTATAGACAAATTATTATCTCCCCATTCTTATTTATAATAGGAAAAAAATTATCTACTCATGTTTAATGCTTTAGAGGAAATATTATTTTATAGTCAAGGAGTTTAGTGAGCTCTAACCTCATGAGTTGCTCAACCTTGGAATTACTGGGTCTTTATTTTTATCTAACCAGTTTAAATCTAGGTTTCAATTCAATGGTATTGTGTGCTATACTAGGGTCAAATGCTTTGATTTTATTATATTCCCAAGAAAATATATCATGAAACTCTTTTCACAACTTAATAAATTCTTGTTTCTCTAATGTAGAACATACCTTGTCTAGTTTGAGGAGTCTATCCTTGAAGATCAAGACTCTTTCATAGTTATCCTCTTTTGTAGGCATACTCAGTTTTTCTTTCTTATTTTGATCATTATCATTTAAGATAATTTATAAAGTCACCAAACCCTTAGGTATCCTATTTTCCTTAGTTTCACAATCTGATCACCAAATTATTCTTGGAGTCTCCTTTGATTCCTTGAAGAAAATGCAGCCTCATTTTACAAGAAGTATACAATGTATTTGTCACTATCAAACACTTGACAAGGCACTCAATTATTAGGTATAGAAGTTCTGATAATGATATTAATATTATATTAATTCCCATCTTCTTTTATATTAGTTGGATCATCAAATTGAGCTCCTATAGAAACTAATATATCAACACGATTATTTTTCTCTCTTGGGACTAATTATATGTTGAATGCATTGAAGTCTTCAAGAAAAACCCATACCCTATGCTTATATGACTTAAGCAAAGGATTATTACTAGTAACCACATTATTAACTTGATGAATAACCAATTCATTATCTCTATATACTTGTAATTTCTTGATTCCCTTTTTCCTTGCCCATTGAAGGCCATGAATTAAACCTTCATACTCAGCCACATTATAAGTACAAATAAAATGGAATTTATATGAAGAATAGTATTTATATTTATATGGGGATACCAACATAACACCATATATTGCACCAACTCTACTTCTTGAACCATCAAAAAACATCTTCCACATGTCATCATCTTCACCTTCTTCCTTAGCAAGTAGAGGTGTTGGTATTCCTTCTTCATGTATACAATATACTCCTAGATCAGTTTCCTTCATAAATTCATAAGGACCATGTTCATAAGTATTTTTACCATATTAATCAATAAACAAATTAAAAATGTTTTCAATCTTAGAAGAAGTACCATCATCTATAATAGAATCCTTCTCTTCATGAACAACATAATTCAAATTAGAACTTGTCTCAATATAGGGCTCAATCTAAAACCTTGCAAGAGGTTTAGTCATTATGGTCACCTTGGTTCCATATATTGCTTTAAATTCCAATAAAGGACAATCACCTAGAGATATCCACATATCTTGTCTTTAAATTCCCTTGATAGGAAGATTGGAAAGTGAACTGGGAGGTTAATAATAACTATACGTTCAAAGATAGGAAAACTAGGATAATCATGTAAGAAAACCTTAAAGTTTTTTTTTCAATATTATCATATTGGTAGGTGTATCATTTGGTTGGAGAAATCCTATGCTATGAGTCTCATACTTTAGGCACAATTTATCAACTACCACTTTGGGCATGACTGAAGTAGAAGTTCCACTATCAACTATGCAGTTATGGACCAGTTTGTCACCCACTCTGAAAGTGAGATAAAATGGTAGAGGTTTCTCAGCCCTAGTAGATGGTTCAATAATAGTTATAAGATAATTTTAAAAAAAAACATGACCATGACTTTGATTTGAAGGAGGGACACTAGTAGGGATAGGACATAGTTATTTTTGCAGGAGCTCTTTTTGACCAGGCATATGAAGAACATCCTAAAGGGAAATGGATGTGTTAGTACTCTTCAATGAATCTAAAATGTTTAAATGAGCCATAACTATTTTATCTTAGATTTTTAGAGGCAAGGAAGTGCTTGAAACCTTAGGATTTGGAGTGCCTTGAATAGTCCTTCCAATGTTCTGATTTGAAAGATGTGCAAGGTTTTTTGAGGTTGTCACACCTACAACCATACCTTATTTCTTTGTATGAGGATTGAATGATATTATAAGCACATTAATATCACCACATAAATCATTTATATTTTATCTATTAATGTATACAATAAAGGTTACTTAATTAATCATCAAATTATCCTCAACTAGGATGCAGGTGAAGATTTCTCCTTGAGGTTGTCCACCTTCACTTGTCTGCATCATGAATTCATCTTCCATAAATAAGAGAGGAGTAACTCCTCCTTGATTAATAATATATTTCTCTTTACCTTCATTAGCATTAATGAATTTGCCTTGATATCATTTTTCTCTCTATACCAAGTTGTTATGCATAGGTATCACCTCTCTTGCATTGGTGATGGAGTTAGGATTGTACACATTGGCAGGCCTTTTAGAGTTAGGTTGCCATTAACCTCTTCCTCTTCCAAATTTTTGACCATGTTGTTATTGATAGGGGTAAGGATTTTTATAGGCACTTTTTTGTATATTCCTTCTCCCAATCTTAGCTTCCAACCATTGAATATATGCATCTTTGTCCATGACATTATCTTCCTTATTAGGAGTAACTCTAGACTTGGTGTTAGCATTGGTAATTTGGGCCACATCAAGAGTATTAGTACAAGTGTAAGATAATGGAGTCATATAAATCTTAGGAGGAAATATTCCATCTTGGATAAGACCATTATTAGCTTTTATAGAAATATCATATGCTTTGAGAAGAGTGGAACCCCCCATGGATTTAATCATGATAGAAATTTTTGTACCAATGACTCTTAGATAAGTAGGGAACACAAAATTAGGAGGTGGCCTCATAGGAGGAGGCAATCTACTATAAGTCTTCTGAAACCTCTCATTGAATTCATGCATTATTTTTTTGGATCCTCTTTTGATCATATTAAGATGATGTATGAGAGAGGCATGGTCACTTTCATTTCCAAATGTTGAGGTCACCAACACTTCAAACTCATCCCATGATGTGATATATCCACCTTATAGAGTCCTATACCAATCAAGATACTTCCCTCTAAGGGACATGGAAAGGAGTATAATGATAATGTTCTCTTGAGTGATGTTATGGAATCTACAAAATTTGAAGACATCCCTAATATGTTCACTAGGTGTAACATGACTCTCACCATTAAATAAGGGCACGCCTTTTATAACATTAGGAAAGATGGCATCATATACTTGAAGGTGAATTAGATTTTCAATATTAAAGGTAGGGAAGGCATGAGGTCTAGCAATATATTCTTCAAACTTTTAAAATTCTTCAATTTCTTCAATCTCTTCCTCTCTATCAAAATCTACTAGTTCTCTAAAGGGTAGATTAGGATGAGGATATTAAACTTCAAGGAGAGGTTCAGGCTAAATAGGTGGATTAATAGGGTTGATCACTCTACTATATGATGACCTAGTGAGAACCATGGATTATGAGAACAAGTTTATAACAATATAATAGTTTTAAACCAGATTTTGCCTTGATGGAGTCACCAAATGCTTAGTAGCACACCAATTTGCAGCTGATGTTGTCAAGATCAACATTCACCTTGATAAATTATCTTGAAGACAATGTGTCTTATTAAACATGCCAAAAAATTTGTCACTAAATCTTAAACCCTAGAAGAGGATGTTCAAGCCTCTTCCATATTTTGGCAACATGGGAACACTTCTACATATGTGGGTGTACCTATGGTGGAAGTAAGTATCTAGATTTAAGGGCTAGCTCCCCAAATATATCTTGAATTACTTTCACGTATGCTAACTATGTGATTATGGTGGGAAAGAGATATAAGTTACATGAAATAAACCTATTATAAAAGGGTGATGTAACAATATGTCTTCCACATGACCATTGTACTTATTTCACAAAGAAATGATGCCTACAACACTAGCCTAAAAATCCTAGAATGCATTAGCATTAGTGTTTCAATACAAAGGTGAGATGGATGAAGATTGTCCAAGTCAAGTACAACCAAATATGAATTGTAGATACTAAGACTCATTACACACTTAAGATAGATTCATACACTTAACTACACTTCATATGACCTGTTAGGATGAAATCATTTGCATAAACATGGAAGGACTGAGAGAAAGCAAGGATAGATTGATATCACTTAGCTATTCACCATACATCTCTTCACACACTTTAAAAAATATGAGATATAAATTCAAAACATATTACATTTATTATTCTAAGACAAAGTACAATGTCAAAAATAGTAGGGATTCACTATATATGGTGTGGTATTATCTTACAATGGCCAAAAAGGTAACTAATTATAGAACTAGAGAAGGAGGAGAAAAGAATATAGTAAAGAAGATCAAAGGTCACAATGTCACATGTCAAGGCATGATAACTAGTTAAATTATAGGGAAATGGAGTACAAAATAGACCATAAATATTTCCTAAGACAAATTTCCATATAAACCATGACAAACTATCAAAAATGGTGTAGAGACTCTTTAGCTAGCCTTTGTGAAATTGCCTGCATGGACCATCTCTCAAGCATTTGAAACTGAAATAGGAGAGTTAACACATACACTATGATAGTCATAGACATTTTCCTAATTGTTATCTATCTTATAGACACATGTATTTACCATCTGTAGTCATTATTTGGTCTTCTAAACCTAGACTCTTTATTTTTAGTAGTCACTATTTATCTTGGATCTTGAATAAGCTTTCATGGTGGTGTATGAGTCTGAGGTGATTAATTTCTTGCAGAATCCTTTGATCCTACATGGATACCTATGTGGCATTCCTCTACCACATTGGTCATTCCATTTTAAAATATGCCTTTTCTCTTCTAGATATGTAGCTTCATTCTGTGCACCTTAGAATTTAGTTAAATTTATTCTATCAATTTCCATAGGAGTCTCCTAGATTTGACTTTCAACATCAGTGATTGATCATTTATTTGGGCTTCATAGATTGAGACACTTGTCACCACCATATGTTATCTATGGATCCTATTGTCAACCCATTTAGTTCATGCACTTGTGCCACTTGACAGTCTCACATTTGATCTAGGCTCCTTGACCTTTGACTCAATGTTCACCATTAATCTTAGTCTTTCAGTTAAATGCATGCCATTGACCCTAGTCTATAAAATCAAATGCACATCAATGATTTTCATATCTAGTTAAAATGTGACACTTGGCATAATGGAATTCAATCTCAAGATCTTATGACTCTTTGACCCTCGTTCATGTTGTTGTATCTCTATTACATGATTAAATTCCTACCGTTAATATTGGGTCCCAATCTTTAAACATGGATCGTTGATCTTCCCTAAGGACTTTTTGACTTATTGATTTCCCATGTGCCATTGATCTATAATTTGATCACATGAGATCTCACCACTTATTGACCCTACATTAAACTAGAGCTCATTAAGTATTTTTTGAATCCAAATGGCTACTTGTTATAGCTTAATGTTGATGCTCTCATGCACATCAGACACTGCTAACTAATATTTAAAGGATTATATCTTGAAATGGAGAACTCATCAAGACACAACATTTACATGGGATGATTATGAGACCAAAATCATCATATCCATAGAGTCCTTTTGACCTAAAAGGTTTTCTAAGCACACTTTTAAAATATACAACCAGACTACCATGTTCAGTCCTGTGTGACATGACATGATAGTATGACCCCCTAGATGACTCCAAATGACATAAGACTAAAATAGATCATGACCAAGGTTATAATGGAATTAAATGACATAAAATATACCATAGCACATCCTATGACACTATGTTCTACTCCTATATCAAGTCTTGACTATACAGAGTTGACCTATTTTGACTTATGGTCAAAATGATCAACATGACTATTTTAATTTTAAATTGAATTTTTAAATTTTTGAAAAGATAGGGTTAGAGTAAACTTGTGTGTTGGTGAAAACTATGTTTCCTATTGATGCATTGGATTACACCCAGGGTAGGACACCTAGCTCCCACCCTTCCACATGAAATAATGGAAACTCCCCTCTTGCCTATGGGACCGACGAAGCTAGAGGGGAGAGTCTCTAGATAAGGGCTAACTCCCTCTAATGTATATTTTAGGCCCTAGTTTCTCCTACTACTAACAAATAAATGTAAAAGGGGGGGATGAAAAAGGAGAGAGATGTTGAAAATAGAACCTAAGCTTAAAAAAGAAAAGGTGATACACCAGAAAATGTGACCCACCCAGCCCGAATATACATTTGTCACCAAGAAGAAGCGACTATACACTTCATCTAATGTAGGAAACCCTTTTGCAATAGTGATTTAGGGGTCATTGATATACAGGGAGGAAGGAACTACCAAAGGTGCTCTTCGACACACTTGGGCAGCCTATTCACATGCACCTATATTCCTAATATAGACACTTCTGGCAGACCTACAGAAAAGAGACTTCACAATGCACTAGACATGTTGTAATCAATTTGTGAAAAGCATGAAAGACAATGACTTAACACAAAATAAGAACATAGACATATACTTTAAAGTACAAGTCCAGATGGAGGTAAAAATGCTAAGTCCTGATTCAAGGTAAAATTTGGAAGAGTTTTGCCTTAACGCTGAGAGATTGGATCCCAATTCAAATGAGAAATTTTAAATTATATAGAAAAGAGAAGGGAACTTGGCACTTTCTAGAAAAGACTTTTGGTGCTCTTTTTGCAAGCTGGCCCATGTGCGCTCTGAGCCTCGGGAAGAGGAAGCCAGTTATTTATCAGCTCCTGCTTTGACTTTGGTGTTCCACATTAATGTGAAAACATGGCCACACCTCTTTTCTACAAATAGACTACTCTTTTCCTACAAATAGACTGTGGTTTGTCCCCTCATAAATGCAAAATGAAGAAAATAGGCCATGTCATTTACTGTCTACACCGTTTGGTGACAACTTGACAAGTGCTGCTCCAACTGCAAGAAAAAATCCCTAAGTTGACACCTCCTCTTGCCACCTGGACTGCTTTTCCACTTCTACACTTTGTCTTCTTCCTAGTTTCTCTCTTTCTATCTTTATCACTTTCTATCTTCTTCTGGTAGGTCGCTACATTCCTTGGGCTCTTCCTGGTTGCCATGGTCACTTTTTGCTAATTTTCAAATAAGTGACATGTGGCACATTTTGCTATGAAATGGGCAGGACACATCGTAGCATCCACTTGACACATAGAAGTTTTAGGCACCCTTTGAAGGTCTTATAGAAGAGGACACGTGTCAGCTTCCACTCTCTTTAGCAATTCATCTAGGGCCCACCACAATTCTCACAAGATAAAAGAGAGAGACTGCAGGTGTTGACACTTGTTAGCTTCCACCAAGCCTTGTAGGGGACACGTGACACATTTCACTACTCCTAGAAAAGTATGTCAAAGCCTTCTGTGGTTGTCACTTGGTGCCTTCCACGCTCTAGATTTCTTGGTGTAAAATTTGACATTCACATGCCTATCACTGCATTTGAATTTCCAACGGCTAGTTTGTTGTGGTTGACTTTGACGTCTTCGGGCCCGTCACCCCTTAGACTTCTTCAGCTTTCTTGCTTCGGCCTTTTCTATGGACTTCTTTCTTTACAGCTTCCCTTCAACTTTTGGAAAGCATCCTTCATTTGGCAAGAGCCCCCTTTAAGGGCACATACCCTTCGGGTGGTCTTCTTTCTCCTCGGGTTTCTCACTTTGGGCTTTTCCTGTGGGCTTTTTTCTATTGACAGTTTTCCCACGAACAAAATGTCTGCAAGAATTATTCGGCCACTTTGCCTTCAGAATTTTCTCAGCTTTTTTCCTTTGAATTTTTTCCCCATAGGCTTTTTTTGTGGATAATTTTCCTTTGGACAACAAGTTCATGAGAATTAGTGGCTTTGATTTCTTTCAGGGTTTTCCCTGGGTCCTTTTGAGCTCACGGCTTGCCAAATTTCTTTGGACTTTTTGTTCGAAGGAATTCCTTTTGATAAAAAGTCTAAAGAAATTATCTTTCTTTACCTTAGTCTTTTTGCACATTTTGAATTCCTTCAGATACCTTCAAAGTGCCCTTTAGGTTTATTGAAATTGACCCTTTTGAAGGGTAATTTTGCCGACCAAGTGCCCTCCACAAGGGCACTTGTCCTTCGTGAGGCTCTCTTGACTTTTCACATTGAACCGCTCCTTTGAACCAACCATTGAACCAATTGATTGAACCAATTTAATAGTTTAAATGGTTGTTGAACCAAGCTCATTAAATTGAATCTGATGAATCCTTTGATTGAACCAAAAGCCATTGAACTGAAATGATGAAATCAAAGTGATGAACCAAAGCATTGAACCAAGGCATTGAACCAAAGCATTGAACCAGTTCAATGGTTCAATGGTTCAAAGATGCCAACTTTCCTTGTGAATTTCTTTAGACAAGAGTCTGAAGAAGCTTTGTAAAACCTTACACTCTTTGACTGGTTCTTCATCTGCCAAAATATTACACCTGCAGAGTCTATAAAAACCCCTATGAAGTCCATAGAAAACCTGCAGAGTCTATAGAAATGGACCTGTAGAGTCTGTAGAAAACCTCATTGCTGAGTCTATAGAAATACAACCTCTGTAGAGTCTATAGAAATGGACCTGCAGAGTCTGTAGAAACTTGAAGAGTTCATAGAAATGGACCAGACTCATGAAAAATCAAAAGTACTGGCTCAAAACAACATGAAAAAAAGGGGGGACCAATTTTTAGCTTGTTAGGCAAAAAATGGTCAATAAATTGGTGACTCCCAAGGGAAGCATGCCTACTATGCTTAGAGACCAGTTGCCTTTAAGTCTATTGGGCACAGAGTCAAATGCAGCTTTGAAGAAAAGTTAACAATAGCCCCAAAAGATTCAAGAATCAAACATAAAGCTTTTTACCCCAGACACAAGGGAAAGCACACACAAGACTAAAAACACTACTTGTGCAAACTGCACTTAGGGAAAGCAGGAAAAGAAACTAAAAGCAAACTACTATATGCAGCAAATCGAGAATATTTGCCTCCCTCCTAGATCAAAGGGAAAACTTCTTAAGCCCCCTTCCTAGCAAGAAGACTTATGGTGCCAGACAAGTGGCTAAATGAAAAGGAGATTTGGTGACCTGCTCCTCTTGCATGTCACCTGGATTGGCTCGTATTTGAGTGGATCAGATTCAAACATGCTTCCAACATATACATACTCTATTTGTTCTTGGAAGCTTTGTGAATGCTGGTCCTTCATGCTGGTGCATTTTACCAAGAAATCAATGGCTACTGGCTCATCACCATAAGCCCTTTGATCTGTATAGCTCCCTTACAATGCATCATGGTCTGACTTGTTTCCTTCTACTTCATTGAAGACTCTGTTAGACTCATCCTCTACTTCCTCTTAGCCTTCTTTAAGAAGGGTGACTGTGGTGATTTTTGAAATGGAATCACAAACTAATTTCTCATCCCACAGAACATCACCTCTTTTTTTGAAGCTTTCTTCTTTAAGGCTTTCCTCAGGGTGAAATAGCCTCTCATTTTCCTCCTCAAAGACGAGTTTCTAGATGTTCGAAGGCATCCATCTAGTCTTCTTCCAACTCAGGCTCCTCGACATAGTCATCCTCCTCATCAAAGCAATAAGGAAGTTCATCAAACAAAGGGGGAGAGGGCTCACCATGCTTAATTTCCTCCTCATATTGCTGGAACATCTGCATGTATGCATGCCCTATGTCTTCTCCATCATTGATGATGTCTTCCAAAGGAGGATTGATGATGATTTCTTCTTCATTATCACTCATGATAGCCTCCTGGGAAACTATAAATTAGATCTTTTGTTCCTCACTCACCTCTTGCAGAACAAGTTCCTCCTTAAGAAGGGGTCAAGTGAAAAAACCATGTGGAAGAGGAGGTAGTCCTTGAGCTAGAATCAAATGATTCTCCTCCTTCCATTTGGCTAGCACTTCATCTAGATCAGGTGTGGCCTGATAGCTCTCTTGTAAGTGTGTAGATTGGGTGTGTTCAGACATAGAATGTTCTGCTTGGTCTGAACCATCCATCACACATTGGCTGAGGAATATCTCTCTCGATTCCAACTCTACAATTCTTCTGGCTATATCCTCTTGGAAGAGCCTTTCTTGGAGGTCACCAACATCATCATGAGCAGGAGCAGCCTCATCTTCTTCAAGGTTTTGAGCAAAACATTTCTTCTCCTCCTTCTTGCCCGATGATTCTACTATTTTCTTCTAGTTCAAGATCTCAAAATTGGAATTTTGCTCCTGTGAACAGGTAGCAACTTTGATTTCTCCAAGGTCCTAGGGCTCCTCTACAAGGTTTGAAAGTTCCATCTCTCTTTCTCTAAATAGTCTCATTTTAGCCTCTAATTCCTCAATTTGCTTAGCTATATTATCCTAAAAGAGTCTTTCGTGGAGCTCATAGGAATCATCATAGAGATGGATAGGAGCAGTTTTTGTTAGGAACCCGTGGAAGCACAATTGATTACTTTTCTTATAAGCAATTAAACATGGAATTATACCAGAATGATTAAGTAACTAGAAACTTGAAACAACAAAGAATTTGAGAGACAATACACAATCTTGTATTAAATAATCTTTATAAAAAAATACAATAAAGAAGATGCCACTTCTTCCACCTCTAAGGGTTGCCACACCTCAAGGACTTCTTCCTTCTCTCTCTTGCTCACCCACAACTAACTCAACAACCTGAGTTGTTATCCCCTCCTTGATAGCTTTAGCTGATCTCTTTGACCTTACATCTTGTAGATCTCCTTGACCTTGCTTTCTTGATTCAATGCTTTACTTGCCTTCTTCTTAATTACAATACATGCCCATGGGTCTCTTAAATAGGATCCCATGCATACAATAATTAGACTTCTAATTACAATAATTAGAAACACAAACTCAAGACTTAAATTAGCCTTCAACATGAAAACACTCTCGAACCTCTTAAATTAGATGAGTCTAATTCTAGAAATGCGTTCTGGAAAACACATGCAAGAGTATGCACACACACAGGTGACCAACATTGGTTGCTGTCAGTCTGCTCCTGACTGACATCAGCCGATCCTTGGGCCCTGCCTGACCGATGTCGGTCATACTATCGATGTCGATTACTGGTTGCACTCAGTAATCTTTTGATTAGCTTCTTGGTGAAGCTTTTAGCTCCACAACTCAACAATCTCCCACTTAGAGATAATAACTGCACCTATACAACATCCTCCACTAACCATCTTAGGCACCTCCATCTTCAAGCTCAATTTGAAGACCATCCACCACACATCCTGTGATACTAAACCTGTCAACCAAGTCCCCTATCACATCTAAACTTTCTGACAACTCCCACTGCTTGGGAAAACTCAGGTTTACATTAGACCTCATGTGATTTCAAACACTGTTCTAAGCTCAGTTTGAACTGTCCAACCATAGGTGTGCTTACCAATTCTACATCCTGTATCTTGAACCTTACCAACACCTTCTTCACATCAGCTCTCATTTGAGATCAACCTATGATCTTCTATTATGCCAAAGAATTTTGTTGTTCCCAAATTCTTTATAACATACCTCTGAACTAACTTTACCTTTAGCTCAGAAACTCCCTACATGTGTAACCCTGCAACAAGTAACCACATAACAGTAATAGAATAATGTTGTGACCATTATCCAACTTGGTAAAAAAAAAACACAATAGTTATTTTGATCTTAACTAAAGCCATGCTTAGTCATACACCTGTCAAACCTGTACCACTATCCTGCAGCTTCCTCAAGACCATATACCTTGGCCTTCCGTCTCACCTGTCTATTCTCGCTCTTTTTTATCCCGAACATCCATTCGTCTCTCAGTGTTTTCTTCTGGCTAACAACTCCACCAAAAACTTCCATTTGGTTCTTTTCTAAGGAATCACATTCCTCATCCATGCCAAGCTCCCACTGTTTCCTGGATTTACCTGTTCTACTTCTTTAACAACTTCCTAATTTTTGACCATCAGTGAGCAATAAGTAGTGTAAAGAAGAGAAATGATGAATTTGAGGCTTACTTACCCTTTCAGTCCTCCATATGGGCATTTGAGACTCCTTGACAGCTTGTTGTCTGCCCAAAATCTATCTCAGTGACCGATCTCAGACATCTCTTAGTCTGCACCCGACTAATGTCAGTTCCATGTGACTGACTCATCACCGATGTCAATTCTCCCTAACTAACGCTGGTGTTTATCTATCCTAAGTCACTGATGCTGGGTTTCACCCAGCTAACGTCAATCCCTATCTGGATGCCAATGTCGATCCTCTAACCGATGTCGGTCTTTGTATTTGTCATGTGAGTGATGACTTCTACCCACGAGCTCATCTTGGATCAAAACCCTATCCATATTTCCCTACTCAGAATTATTCAGCCCCTGTGACTGATCTCTATCCATCATCTCATCCATAAACACCAAGGCTTCCCTGTTTGTGTCAAAAGCATCAAATTTCCTTTTCCTGCACTGAACTCGATCTATGCCCTCCAAATCTAAACTCATACCTTTTGACTCAAGAACATGCATCTCCTTATTATTCATGTGACCAAACATATTAAGCCACATCTCTAAATCTGCAACTGAACCAGAAGAAGAATTAGTAATATAAGTAGATAGGTAAAGCGTACCTACTTTCTTACCTCTTGCTAAAACAAGTGAACCCTTGGAAACCTTCCAAGAATCTGCTGTGAGGGTTACTGTAAATCCCTCATCACCTAACTTCCCTATAGAAACCAAACTTTGCTTCAAGACTGGGACATGCATAACCTCCTTCAACACCTATGTGTTGCCCATCTGCAATTCCAGCTACACTTTCCCTTTGCCAACCATTTGACAAGGCGTACCATCCCCTAAATAAAGCACTCCAAAGTCTCCCTAGACATACTCATGGAACAAATCTCTGTTTGGAGATGCATGAAAAGAAGAACCAAAATCTAAAATCCATGATTCTATCTGACTATCCAAAGAAAGTATGAGAGCATCCTGTGCCACAATACCTGCAACATCTGCTTCTTCCTTACCTTCATGTTGATTTTCTTTACCCCTCAACCAACAGTCTTTCTTTCTGTGTCCTTTCTTTCCACAAAACCAGCAGGTGATACCTCTGGACTCGAATCTCCTTCCCATCTATGACTTTGATTTTCCTTGCTCAACCTTCTCTCTTTGCCTTCCCTTGCTTTCAACACTTAGAGCATTCCCTGATGATGATTCACCTCTATTTTTCATGTGAATATCTTCATTCAAGATTACACTAACTACATCATCAACTTTTAAGATTTTAGAAGCAGACGCAGTATTAGATACTGCCATTACCAAACTCTCCCAACTTTCAGGTAATGAGCATAAGATTAAGAGAGCTCTTATTTCATCATCAAAAACAATATTGACTAAATTTAACTGGTTTATCAAACCATGGAAATCACTAAGATGGTTATATACCGATCCACCTTCCTCCATTTGCATAGTAAATAGCTACTTCATAAAAAATACCTTATTTGAAGTAGAGGGCTTTTCATATAGATTTGCCAAATATTCCATCAACTCTACCATTGTCTTACACTATGATAAGTTGGAAGTCACAGACGATGCAAGGCTCAACCTTATAGATCCTAGAGCCTTTCGATCAAGAACGCTCCATTCTTCATCCTTCATATTTGTGGGCTTGCAATCAACCCCACCCAATGGTAAGTACAAATCTTTTTGATACAGATAATTTTCTATCTACATCCTCCAATGTTGATAATTCTTGCCGTTAAACTTCTCCATTTGTAGTGTACTTTCTTTGCCATTGTTGTACTCCCACTCAATCAGAAACCCCTAAAATTGACCTGTAATCAAACAATAACCTGCTCCTTGCAACCTTAGCTCTGATACCAATTGTTAGGAACCCATGGAAGCACAATTGATTACTTTTCTTATAATCAATTAAACATGAAATTATACCAGAATGATTAAGTAACTAGAAACTTGAAACAACAAAGAATTTGAGAGATAATACACAATCTTGTATTAAATAATCTTCAGAAGAAAATATAATAAAGAAGATGCCACTTCTTCTTCCACCTCTAAGAGTTGCCACACCTCAAGGACTTCTTCCTTCTCTCTTGCTCAACCACAACTAACTCAACAAACTGAGTTGTTATCCCCTCCTTGATAGCTTCAGCTGATCTCCTTGACCTTACACCTTGCAGATCTCTTAGACCTTGCTTTTTTGCTTCAATGCTTTACTTACCTTCTTCTTAATTACAATACATGCCCATGGGTCTCTTAAATAGGATCCCATGCATACAATAATTAGACTTCTAATTATAATACTTAGAAACACAGACTCAAGACTTAAATTAGCCTTCAACATGCAAACACTCTCAGACCTCTTAAATTAGATGAGTCTAATTCTAGAAATGCATTCTGGAAAACACATGCAAGAGCATGCACACGCACAGGTGACTGACATCGATTGCTATTAGTCTACTCCTGATCGACGTCAGTTGATCTTTGGTCCCTGCCTGATCGACGTTGGTCGTACTGCTGATGTCGGTTATTGATTATACTCAGTAATCTCCTGATTAGCTTTTTAGTAAAGCTTTTAGCTCCACAACTCAACAATTTTAAGAGAGATGTGCTGGTTCATAATGTTCTCCCTAAAAAAAGATTCATAATCTAAGGAATTTAGAAGGTTCATCTCCATGGGAGGTTGTTCTAATTCCCTTTGATGCTTGAAGGCTAGGCACACGGGATCAAGAGCAGGGTTGATTGATGCATAGATGAGCTGGAATGACCAAGTGCCATTTGATAGAAAGGATTTAGTGCATAAGAGGGGGCTTTCTTTAGAATAAGAGGGGAGTGCAAGGCTGGCTGCCTTGCATGAATGGATTCCTCCATTTTGCTACCTCTTCCTCCATGGATTGCAAGGCTTAAGTTTACATGAACAAACACTCATCTTTATACATCAACTCTTACTGATATCTATACTGCTCATCTAGTCTGCCGATCTCCATTAACTACTTCTCAAACTCCACTGCCACCTCCCTTATCATTGAAGGGAAACTAGGAGATTTGCTTGAGGGGATTCCCTAAATATCTTGAGCTTGATCAAAGTCATATGAAGGAAAACAAAGTCCATTATTCTGTGTAAAGGAATTATACATATAAAAATAAGATTTTTTGATGGCACCAGGTTGCTTAACCAGCTGATTCAACTCAGAGTCGCTATTGGTGTTGATGAAAAAGCCTTTAAAGGCTGGTTGGTTGAAGAACACACCAAAAATTCTTCAATAGTTTTTGGCACGCCCAGTGGGACCAACTAAGACAATTTGTGTCCAAAGAGTTGAAATTTTTTTGGTGTGTTCTTCAACCAACCAGCCTTTGGAGGCTTTTACATCAACACCAATGGTGACTCTGAGTTGAATTAGCTAGTTAAGCAGCCTGGTGCCATCAAAAAATCTTATTTTTTATGTATAATTCCTTTGCACAGAATCATGGACTTTATTTTCTTTCATATGACTTCGATCAAGCTCAAGATATTCAGGGAATCCCCTCAAGCATCTCTCTTAGTTACCCTTCAATGATAAGGGAAGTGGCGCTAGAGTTTGAGAAGTAGGTAATGGAGATCGACAGACTAGATGAGCAGTATGGATATCAACAGGAGTTGATGTATAAAGAGGAGTGTTTTTTCAGGCAAGCTCAAGCCTTTCAATCCATGGAGGAGAAGGTATCAAAATAGAGAAATCCATTCATGCAAGGCAGCCAGCCTTATGCACCCCCTCTTATTATAAATAAATCCCCCTCTTACGCATAAAATCCTTTCTATCAGATAGCACTTGCTCATTCCAGCTCATCTGATGCATCAATCAACGCTACTCTTGACCCTGTGCACTTAGCCTTCAAGCATCAAAGGGAATTTGAACAACCTCCCATGGAGATGAACCTTCTAAATTCCTTAGAATGTGAATCTTCTTTTGAGGGGAACATTATGAACCAACACATCTCTCTCAAAACTGCTCCTATCCATCTCTATGATGATTCTTATGATCTCCAAGAAAGACTCTTTCAGAATAATATAGCTAAGCAAATTGAGGAATTAGAGGCTAAGATGAGACTGCTTAGAGAAAGAAAGATGGAACTTTCAAACCTTGTAGAGGAGCCCCAGGACCTTGGAGAAAACAAAGTTGCTACATGTTCACAGGAGTAAAATTCTAATTTTGAGATCCTAAACTAGAAGAAAACAGTAGAATCATGGGGCAGGAAGGAGGAAAAGAAAGATTTTGCTCAAAACTTTGAAGAAGATGAGGCTGCTCCCATTCATGATGATGTTGGTGACCTATAAGAAAGGCTCTTCCAAAAGGATATAGCTAGAAGAATTGTAGAGTTAGAATCCAGAGAGAGATTCCTCAGCCAATGTGTGATGGACGGTTCAGACCAAGCGACACATTCTATGTCTAAACACACCCCATCTACACACTTCCAAGAGAGATATCAGGCCACACCTAATATAGATGAAGTGCTATCCAAATGGAAGGAGGATAATCATTTGATTCTAGCTCAAGGACTACCTCATCTTCCACATGGTTTTTTCACTTCACCCCTTCTTAAGGAGGAACCTGTTCTACAAGAAGTGAGTGAGGAACAAAAGATCCAATTTGCAATTTCCCAAGAGGCTATCATGAGCGATAATGAATAATAAATCATCATCGATGCTCCTTTAGAAGACATCATCGATGATGGAGAAGACACAAGGCATGCATACATGCGGATGTTCCACCAATACAAGGAGGAACTTAAGCATGGTGAGCTCTCTCCCCCTTTGTTTGATGAACTTCCTTGTTGCTTTAATGAGGAGGATGACTATGCTGAAGAGCCTAAGTTAGAAGAAGACCAGATGGATGCCTTCAAACATCTAGAAACTCTAGTCTTTGAGGAGGAAAATGAGAGGTTGTTTAACCCTGAGGAAAGCCTTGAATAAGAAAGATTCAAACAAAGAGGTGATGTTCTGTGGGATGAGAAATCAGTTTGTGATTCTATTTTAGAAATCACCATAGTCACCCTTCTTTAAGAAGGCCAAGAGGAAGCAGAGAATGAGTCTAACAGAGTCTTCAATGAAGCAGAAGGAAATGGATCAGACTATGATGCACTACAAGGGAGCTATACAGATCAAAGAGCTTATGGTGATGAGTCAGAAGCCATTGATTTATTGGTGAAATGCACCAGCATGAAGGACCAGCATTCAACAAGCTTCCAAAAATAAACATAGTATGTATATGTTGGAAGCATGTTCGAATCTGATCCACTCTAATACGAGCCAATCCAGGTGACATGCAAGAGGAGCAGGTCACCAAATCTCCTTTTCATTCAGCCACTTGTTTGGTACCATTAGTCTTCTTGCCAAGAATGGGACTTAAGAAGTTTTCCCTTTGATCCAAGAGGGAGGCAAATATTCTTGGTTAGCTATATATAGTAGTTTGCTTTCAGTTTCTTTTCCTACTTTCCCTAAGTGCAGTTTGGACAAGTAGTGTTTTTAGTCTTGTGTGTGTTTTCCCTTGTGTCTGGGGTAAAAACCTTCATGTTTGATTCTTGGATCTTTTGGGGCTATTGTTAACCTTTCTTCAAAGCTACATCTGACTCTGTGCCCAATGGACTTAAAGGTAACTGGTCTCTAACCATAACAGGCATGCTTCCCCTGGGAGTCACCAATTTGTTGACCATTTTTTGCCCAACAAGCTAAAAATTGGTCCCCCCTTTTTTCATGCTATTTTGAGCCAGTACTTTTGATTTTTCACAAGTCTGATCCATTTCTATAGACTCTACAAGTTTCTACGGACTCTGTAGGTCCATTTATATAGACTCTATAGAGCTTGGATTTCTACGGACTTAGCAATGAGATTTTCTATGGACTTTGCATGTCCATTTCTATGGACTCTATACATTTTCTACGGACTTCACAAGGGTTCTATGGACCTACAAGTGTAATCTTTCAGTAGATGAAGAACCAGTCAAAGAGTGCAAGGTTTTACAAAGCTTCTTTGAACTCTTGTCTAAAAAAATTCACAAGGAAAGTTGGCATCTTTGAACCATTAAACCATTGAACTGGTTCAATGCTTTGGTTCAATGCCTTGGTTCAATGATTTGGTTCGTCGCTTTGAGTTCATCATTGCAGTTCAATGGCTTTTGGTTCAATTAAAGGATTCATCGGCTTCAGTTCAACGAGCTTGGTTCAATAACCATTTGAACCATTGAACCAGTTCAATCCATTGGTTCAACAGTTGGTTCAAAGGATTGGTTCAATGCAAAAATTCAAGAGACCCTCCCAAAGGACAAGTGCCCTTACAGAGGGCACTTAGTCAGCAAAAGCACCCTTTAGAAGGGTCAATTTCAATAAACCCAAAGGGCACTTTAAAGGTAGCTGAAGGAATTCAAAATGCATAGAAAGACTAAGGTAAAGAAAGATAATTTCTTCAAACTTTTTGTCTGAAGGAATTACTTTGGACAAAAAGTCTGAAAAAATTCGGGAAGTTGTGATCTCAAAAGGACCCAGGGAAAACCCTGAAAGAAATCAAAGCAGCCAATTCTCGTAGACTTTTTGTCCATGGAAAAATTGTCTACAAAAAAAGCCCACGGGGAAGAAATTTGAAAGAAAAAAGTTGAGAAAATTCTGAAGGCAAAGTGGCCAAACAATTCTTGTGGACTTTTTGTCTATGGGAAAATTGTCTGTGGAAAAAAGCCTGCAAGAAAAGCCCAAAGCGAGAAACCTGAGGAGAAAGAAGACCACCCAAAGGGTATGTGCCCTTGCAGGGGGCTCTTGCTAAATGAAAGACACTTTCCAAAATCCAAAGGGAAGGTTCAAAGAAAAAAATTTGCAAAAAGGGCCGAAGTAAGAAAGCTAAAGAAGTCCAAGAGGTGACTGGCCCAAAGACATCAAATTCAACCATGGCAAACTAGCTGTTGGAAATTCAAACATAGTGACGGGCCTGTGAACATCAAATTTTACACCAAGAAATAAAGAGCGTGGAAGGTGCCAAGTGGCAACCATGGAAGGCTTTGACATTCTTTTTTAGGAGCAACAAAACGTGTCACATGTCCCCTACAAGGCTCGATAGAAGCTGACAAGTGTCAACACCTGCAGTCTCTCTCTTTTGTCTCATGAGAACTGTGATGGGTCCCAGATGAATTGCTAAAGAGATTAGAAGTTAACACGTGTCATCTTCTGTAGGAACTTCAAAGGGTGCCTAAAGCTTCCATGAGTCAAGCAGATGTAGGGTGTGGAGCTAAAAACTTCACCAAGGAGCATTCATTATCAGGTTCGGGTCTACACAAACACCGGCGTCGGTCAGGAGCGACCGACATCGGTCACAGGCAGTTGCAGAGATGCCAACATCAGCAGAAGGTCGGCCGACGGCGGCCATAGTCAAGCAGCAGGAATCGACGTCGGTTACCTGCGTGTCTAGAAAGCTATTTTCGTGGACAGAAGCGAGTGTTTGCATGATAAGTTTGAGTTGTGGACTCAAGCACGCATCTCTATTGTTAGCATTACTATTTTTAGAGCCCTTGTTCAAGTGGCTTAATTGCTTGTTAGTTGTACATGCTCAAGTCTCCTAATTCTATATGTAGAATTAGATATTCCTAGCTTATTGTATTGTAGTAGTTTGTAGTGAATTATTGTAATTCATTGTGTGAGAAGAACAGTACAGAATTGAATCAATCCAGGCTTGTTGGAGTTGATTGTTCTTGAGAGAGAGTTCTTGAGAAATTGAGATCTATTGAGAGATCTATACATCTAGGAGAGGTGTGGAAGAAAGAAGCTTTCTTCAATTGTATTCCTTTGTAAAGAGTTTTGTTAATATAAGTTTTCAGAGTGTTTTCTTGTATCTCTTGTTCTTGTTATTATCATTCTAATTACTTGTCAATCTGGTTTAATTCTATGTTTATTGCTGTCATAATTGTAATCTATTGTTGGATTGATCCCCCAACAAGTGGTATCAGAGCCTTGGTTACAAGTTCAGAGCTTGATATTTGGTATCAAAGTTCAGATTCACTAACAGGTGGTTCAGATCTGTGTAGTGTGTATTAATTACAGGTTCTTACAGGGATTTCTGTTTGACTGGGAGAAGCAATGGCAGATGAAAGTAAATTGAGAATGGAAAAGTTCAATGGCAAAAATTACCAACACTAGAGAATGCAGATAGAGGATTATCTGTATCAGAAAGATCTCTACTTACCGTTAGGAGGTATTGCAAAGAAGCCCAAAGACATGGAGGATGAAGAATGGGAAGTTCTTGACAGAAAGGCTCTGGGGTCTATAAGACTGAGTCTAGCATCCACTGTGATATCCAATTTATCACAGGCAAAGTCTACGGTAGATTTGATGACTACGTTAGCAAATTTGTATGAAAAACCCTCAGCTTCCAATAAGGTATATCTTATGAAGCAGTTATTTAATTTGCATATGAATGAAGGTGGATCTGTGTCTACTCATCTAAATGATTTCAATGGTATTGTGAATCAATTAAGTTCAGTAAATATAGTGTTTGATGATGAGATAAAAGCTCTTTTAATATTATGTTCTTTGCCTGAAAGCTGGCATGGCTTAGTAATGGCAGTAAGTAATACTGCATCTGCATCAAATATTTTGAAAGTAGAGGATGTTGTTAGTGTTATCTTGAATGAGGAAATACGCAAAAAAAGTACAGAAGAGGCATCTGAGAACGCTTTAAGTTTTGAGAGCAGGGGAAGGCAGAAAGAGAAGAGCAAGAAAGGCAGAGCAAGATCCAAGTCAAAGGGGAAAGGCAGATCTAAATCTAGAAATGGCAGAAAGCCACAATGCTAGAATTGTGAAAAGATGGGGCACATAAGCAGAGACTGTTGGTCAAAGCCCAAGGAGGACAACCAGCACGAAGGAAAGGAAGAAGCCAAGATTGCAGGTATTGCACAGGATGCTTTAATTTTCTCTCTGCATAATAATATAGAATCTTGGGTATTAGATTTTGGTGCATCTTTCCATGCTACCCCTAACAGAGAATATTTCAGTGACTATATCCATGGAGATTTTGGAATAATGTACTTAGGGGATGATGAGCCCTGTAAAATAACTGGCAAAGGTAAAGTGCAGCTGAAGATGCAGAATAACAACACATGGGTGTTGAGAGATGCGATGCATGTTCCGAGTTTGAAGAGAAATTTGATTTCTGCAGGTAAACTAGGTGATGAGGGTTGTACAGTAACTCTCACAGCAGAATCTTGGAAGGTGACCAAAGGTGCACTTGTTATGGCCAGAGGTAAGAGAGAAGGTACTCTCTATTTGTGTAATTGTGTTACTAACAAATCTCCTTCAGTTTTATCTACTTCAGATGTGGACGCTAAATTGTGGCACTCAAGGCTTGGCCACATGAGTCAGAAGGGGATGTCAATTCTTAAGTCTAAAGGTATGCTTTTAAATTTAAAAGGCATAGATCTAGAGTTTTGTGAGCACTGTGTATTTGAAAAATAGAAAAGGGTTAGTTTTCTCAAAATTGGGTCTACTAAGAAGAGGCACAAGTTAGAGCTTGTTCACACAGACGTGTGGGGACCGGCTCAGGTTGCTTCCATTGGAGGATCACAGTACTATGTATCTTTCATAGATGATGCCACAAGAAAGGTATGGATCTACTGTATTAGAAGAAAATCTGATGTATTTGATACTTTTAAAGTTTGGAAAGCTATGGTTGAGAATGAAACAGGTAAAAGATTAAAGTGCCTGAGATCAGACAATGGTGGTGAGTTCTGCAGTCATAAGTTCAGAGATTATTGTTACATGCATGGAATCCGTAGGCAAAAGATGGTTCCAAAGACACCTCAGCAGAATGGTATTGCTGAAAGGATGAACAAGACAGTAATGGAGTGTGCAAGATGTATGAGATTGCATGCCGGTTTGCCCTTACAATTTTGGGCACAAGCTGTTGACACTGCAGTGTACCTGATTAATAGAGGACCCTCTACAGCTCTGGATGGTGGTATTCCAGAAGAGGCATGGACAGGTAAAAAGGTTGATCTCTCATATCTCAAAGTTTTTGGTTGTGAAGCCTTTGTGCATATAGATAAGGAAAATAGAAAGAAGCTTGATGCTAAGTCTATGAGATGCACGTTTATTGGCTATAGCTCAGATAATTTTGGTTACAAATTGTGGAATCTAGAAACTAACAAGGTAATCAGGAGTCGTGATGTTGTTTTCAATGAAAGAGTGATGTATTGTGATCAGCTAAGGAAGTTGAATCAGTGTGAGCAGAGCAATGGTGAATTGGATGAGGTGAAAGTCCAAGATGAGCTCACGGGAAAAAGAAATAATCACTTATAGGAAAACACAGAGACCGACATCGGTAGGTCAAGAACCGACGTCGGCCATACAGAGACCGACGTCAGCCGTACAGGTACCGAGGTCGATCAGGCAGAATCGACGTCGGTCATTAACAGGTCTACAGGTGATCGAGGTCGGTCACTGTCAGAGAATTTGGGTGGACAGCGTGTTATAGACGAGTCTCAAACACCCATCAGGAGGTCAGAAAGGGTGAGTAAGCCTCCAATTAGATATTCTCCTTCTTTATATTATTTATTGCTAACTGATGGTGGAGAACCAGAGAGTTTTGAAGAAGCAATACAGGTGGAGTCCAAGAGTGAGTGGGAGCGTGGCATGGTTGAGGAGTTGGAGTCCTTAAGAGAGAACCAAACATGGGATTTGGTTGAATTGCCAGCTGGTAAGAGAACACTTAAAAATAGATGGACCTACAGGTTAAAGGAAGGCGAGAATGGACAGATGAGATACAAGGCCAGATTAGTGGTAAAAGGATTTGCACAAAAGCTAGGTATTGACTTTGGTGAGATTTTTTCTTTTGTTGTTAAAATGACTTTAATAAGGGTTGTATTGTCTTTGGTTGCTTTTGAGGATTTGCATCTTGAGCAGCTAGATGTTAAGACAGCATTTTTTCATGGAAATTTGGATGAAGAAATTTATATGGAACAGCCAGAAGGATTTGAGGTCAAGGGTAAGGAGAAGTTTGTGTGCAGGTTGAAGAAAAGCTTGTATGGCCTCAAGCAAGCTCCTAGGCAATGGTACTTAAAATTTGACAGGTTTATGACTGAGCATGGCTACAGTAGGTGTCAATCAGACCATTGTGTGTATTTCAAGAGATTTGATAATGGTAGATATATTATTTTATTGTTGTATGTAGATGACATGCTGGTTGCAGGGTCTCACATGCAAGATATCTCAGAGCTTAAGGTAAAATTAGCTCAAACGTTTGCTATAAAGGATTTGGGGGCAGCAAAGAAAATCCTTGGCATGAGCATTAGGAGAGACAGGAAAAATTACAGGTTGATATTGTCTCAAGAAGATTATGTGGACAAGGTGTTGAAACGGTTCAATATGCAGGATGCTAAACCGGTAAGCACACCTTTGGCTGGACATTTTAAGTTAAGCAAAGAACAATGTCCTAATTCATATGATGAGGTAGAGTACATGAGTAAGGTTCCATATTCTTCTGCGGTAGAAAGTTTGATCTATGCAATGGTGTGTACTAGACCGGATATTGCCCAAGCAGTGGGAGTGGTAAGTAAGTATATGGCCAATCCAGGAAAGGAACATTGGAAAGCAGTTCAGTGGATCCTTAGATATCTGAGAGGAACCAGCAGTAGGCACTTGTGCTATGGAGGTTCAGATACTTCTCTACATGGCTATGTAGATTCAGATATGGCAGGTGATTTGGATGGCAGGAGAAGCACTACAGGTTATGTTTTTACTGTAGGTGAAACGGCAGTTAGCTGGATATCTAAGTTGCAGAAGGTTGTTGCATTGTCAACTACAGAAGCAGAGTATATTGCAGCCACAGAAGCTAGCAAGGAGATGATATGGATGACACGGTTCATGGATGAGCTTGGTAGGGAGCATGAGAGTTACAGATTGTATAGTGACAGTCAGAGTGCAATTCATTTGGCCAAGAATTTGGCTTTTTATTCAAGAACAAAGCACATACAGCTAAGGTATCACTTCATACGACAGGTATTGGAAGATGGTGAGTTGAAGCTAGAGAAAATCTATACAGATAGGAATCTTGCTGATATACTAACAAAGCCGGTTACAAAGGAGAAGTTGAATCTTCATTCAACTTCTATTGGTCTTCATGATTAAGTTGAAGATGGAGGAGCTAGAAGATGTTGCTGTACAGGTACTGGTGCAGCTGTTTATCTCCAAGTGAGAGATTGTTAGGGTGTGGAGCTAAAAACTTCACCAAAGAGCATTCATTATCAGGTTTGGGTCTACACAGACACCGGCGTTGGTCAGGAGCGACCGACGTCGGTCACAGGCAGCTGCAGAGACGCTGACGTCGGCAGAAGGTCGGCCGACGGCGGTTATAGTCAAGCAGCAGGAACTGACATCGGTTATCTGCATGTCCAGAAAGCTATTTCCGTGGACAGAAGCGAGTGTTTGCATGATAAGTTTGAGTTGTGGACTCAAGCACGCGTCTCTATTGTTAGCATTACTATTTTTAGAGCCCTTGTTCAAGTGGCTTAACTGCTTGTTGGTTGTACATGCTCAAGTCTCCTAATTCTATATGTAGAATTAGATCTTCCTAGCTTATTGTATTGTAGTAATTTGTAGTGAATTATTGTAATTCATTGTGTGAGAAGAACAGTACAGAATTGAATCAATTTAGGCTTGTTGGAGTTGATTGTTCTTGAGAGAGAGCTCTTGAGGAATTGAGATCTATTGAGAGATCTATACATTTAGGAGAGGTGTGGAAGAAAGAAGCTTTCTTCAATTGTATTCCTTTGTAAAGAGTTTTGTTAATACAAGTTTTCAGGGTGTTTTCTTGTATCTCTTGTTCTTGTTATTATCATTCTAATTACTTGTCAATCTGGTTTAATTCCGTGTTTATTGCTGTCATAATTGTAATCTATTGTTGGATTGATCCCCCAACATGATGGGTCCCAGATGAATTGCTAAAGAGATTAGAAGTTAACATGTGTCATCTTCTGTAGGAACTTCAAAGGGTGCCTAAAGCTTCCATGAGTCAAGCAGATACTACCACATGTCCTACCCATTTCACAGTGGAACGTGCCATGTGTCACTTATTTGAAAATTAGTAAAAAGTGGCCAAGGTAACTAGGAAGAGCCCAAGGAATGTAGTGACCTACCAGAAGAAGTTAGAAAGCAACAAAGCCAAAAAGAGAGAAACCTGGAAGAAGACAAAGTGTAGAAGTGAAGAAGCAGTCTAGGTGGCAAGAGGAGGTGTCAACTCAGGGATTTTTTTCCTGCAGTTGGAGTAGTACTTGTCAAGTGGTCACCAAATGACGTGAACAGTAAATGGCACAGCGTTTTTTTTTTATTTTGCATTTATGAGGGGACAAACCGTAGTCTATTTGCAGAAAAAAATAGTCTATTTATAGAAAAGAGGCACGGCCATGTTTTCACATTAATGTGGAATGCCAAAGTCAAAGCAGGAGCCAACAATCAAATGGCTTCCTCTTCCCAAGGCTCAGAGCACATATGGGCTAGCTTGCAAAAAGAGTGCCAAAAGTCTTTTACAAAAAGTGCAAAGTTCCCTTCTCTTTTCTATATATTGTAAAATTTCTCATTTGAATCGATATCCAATCTCTCAGCCTTAAGGCAAAACTCTGCCCAAAAATCTCTTGGGCTTGTAAGGCAAAACTCTGCCAAATTTTACCTTGAATTAGGACTTAGCATTTTTATCTCCATCTGGACTTGCACTTTAAAGTATATGTATGTGTTCTTCTTTTGTGTTAAGTCATTATCTTTCATGCTTTTCACAGATCGATTACAGCATGTCTAGTGCATTGTGAAGTCTCTTTTCTACAAGTCTACCAGAAGTGTCTATAGCAGGAATATAGGCACATGTGAATAGGTTGCCCAAGTGTGTCACAGAGCACCTTTGGTAGTTCCTTCCTCCTTGTATCTCTATAGTACCCTGACTCACTATTGCAGAAGGGTTTCCCATATCACATGAAGTGTATAGGCGCTTCTTCTTGGTGAAAAGTGTATATTCAGGCTGGGTGGGTCATATTTTTTGGTGTATCACCTTTTTTTTTAAGCTTAGGTTATGTTTTTAGCATCTCTCTCCCTTTTCATCCCCCCATTTTACATTTATTTGTTAGCAGTAGGAGAAACCAGGGCCTAAAAGATACATCAGAGGGAGCTAGCCCTTATCTAGAGACTCTCCCCTCTAGCTTCGCCAATCCCACAGGCAAGAGGGGAGTTTCCATTGTTACGTGTGGAAGGGCAGGAGCTAGGAATCCTACCCTGGGTGCAATCCACTCCGTCAACATTTCCCTTGCAACTAGTTGGATATTATGCTTCCTTGTTGAAGCATTCGATAAATGTGTGCTTATTTTTAGAAGCACATAGATATTTGGGGTGATTGTGCCCTAAATTTGTGTAACTATGTAAGATATTGGGTTGAGAAGGAAACATGCCCCAACCCCTATGAATGTGGGGAAAATTATGAAATGTACTAACCTAGCTAACTATGTTGGAAAAAGAGAGAACCATCAAACTATGTTTTCTCAAAAAAATTGAATCAACCCTTGTATATGGATTATATATTCAATTGCATAGTTTCACTTAAATTTGATCAAGTTCACTCCACGTAAATAAATAAACATAATCAAAAGGGAATGAACAATGTTAATACCCTCATCATGAATGCATGTTTGATTGTATAATTTTTCTTAGTGTAGAATAGCATGCATGAATGAAAGAGAATGAAAAATGTGCATGCCCTATAATGACCATAGATCTAATAAGTGTGTATTGAAATGATAACCATTTTCCATGCAAATCTAAATTATGTTGTTGTGTATGTGTGCATGAACAAGTATTATGCCCCCTATATTTATGCAAAACCATATAAAATGTTATGAATATATGTGCTGAATTTGATAACATATATCTCAAATGTATGTATATATAAAGATTTATTGTTTATGTACCTATAAAATGTGTGCATATTCCCATGCATATGCACCCAAGTGTGTTTTAATATATGCTCAAGTGTCTATAAATTAAGTGCATATGCCCCTGTAATCTATATCAATGTGCTAATATTTGTCATGTATCTAAACCATCAAATATTTGAACCATTATGAATATCTAAAATATATATTTTGACTTGATTTTATTCTCATATAGTCTTATGTCTCTATGAAAATATGATTGTAATTCCCTCATTTTTAAATGAGGTATGCATCATGTAAGTCACTCAACTTAAAAGAAGATTTAACTATATCATGCCATATATAAATATAACATCATATAGAATCATATGATTATGTGGAGAGTATGTCATTATAGTAATGTATGTGTCAATCAAGGCATGTATGTAACATATGTAATTCATATATATATATGTGTGTGTGTGTGTGTGTGTGTGTGTGTGTGTGTGTGTGTTTTAATAGAGCACATAGTATAATGATATTTGAATAAAACTATGCCAATAAGCTTAACAAATTCAAGTGTTAGTGTTACACATAAGACCAAGGGCCACGTACAAGGGAAAATAATGTTACAATAAACAAGGTCAAGGACCACACACAAGGGGATAAAAATATGTCACAAACAAGGGACATTAAGGATGTCATATCAAACAAGGCCCATGAACCACACAAAATAGTCAAACACCATCTATATGTGTCAATGTCACATCATAGTAAAAAATATTATCTATGAATCACTATGTACTATATGAGTAACTAGAAAATCATGTGTAATAAATCTAGGTACCTCAACATTGTAAAAATATCATATAAAGATATAACACATAATAGTGAAACATGTGGAACAATATTCCCCTAGTATCAGCATGGCCATTAGGTAGAGGAGAGTCCAACATTTATATGTCCATGTGTAACATGTATGTTCTTCATAACATTCATATAATGTGAAATGTATGTGTGTACATAAATAATATTCCATCTACTAAACATGTGTAAATATTATCATTTAACAATCATGTCAAGTTCAAGTCCTAAGTTTTTATTTTTTGAATACTGGAATGTTTTTGTATCTTATGATTATTTATTTTTTATATTCTTGGAACGTTTGAAATTTTGGAAAGTTTATCAATGACCACATATATGGAGGTATCATGGTACATTCATCTATCAAATATTGGATGGGTCCTTTATCATGGATGGAAGGTACCAACTGTGAGTGTATCTAAATCCAATTGGAAATCATGTGGTGTTCCATATCTATCATGATCACTGCTCATGGAATTAGGTATACGAAAAGTGAATATAGATGGCCAAGGAATCTATAGGATCTATTGTATAGTAGAAGAGTTTCTTACTACCTATGTTCACTATCAAACACATTGAGTTACCTATGGTGCTAACAAAGTATGTATTATAGGACATGATAGTCTTTATGGTCTTTGAGTAACTATCTAATGTGATTAACGTTGGATACATTATTATATAGATAGATCATGTATATTTATAGGAATCATATCTATATAGTGATCTTAACTAGGTGTATCAACCATATCTTAATAATGATCTTGAATAGGTATAACAACCATCTCTAAACAATGATATTGCATAGGTGTATCAACCATCTTTGAATAATGATTCTAAATAGGTGTATCAACCATATCTAAATAATGATTCTAATTAGGTGTATCAACTAATCATGGTGGTGGTGGGCATGGATATGTCACTATCTATAGAGGATACTCATATCATACACCTTAAACTATGACTAACTTATTGTAATGTACGTAATTTAGTAATCAATGCACTATAAACCATAATTTCATTAAATTTAAGTATATTATATTCCATATTGAAAATCAAAACTATTATTATTTGTTTTTTATAGTATAATTTATTTTAAAAATTAGATTCTGGTGTTACTATTATCATATTCTAATTTTCAATATATTGGAATTACATTTCATATTTTATGGATTCTAGTTTTAATGTTTTTGGAATTCAAATTTATTAATCAATGAGCAGTAGATATTATTTTAATTTGTTTAAATAATTCAATATCTTTTTCAAACAATGGTTAAGTAATTAATATTTCATTTTGATGAAATCAGTTCAAAATTGACAAAATGTTCCTCTCCCAATTAGAATATGAGCTTAGAAAATCTTGAAACTGACAACGTTCTCTATGAAATCAAGTTTCTCAAATTGTTGATAACATAATCATTATTTTATTTAGGTTAATCAACTACTAGTATCATAGCCAATCTAGGGGACTATACACTTACAAAAATTGAATGCATGATATTGAAAATGATGATCAGCAATAGCAAACTTTTGATAGCCTCATTGATATGAATAATCATTTGATAAAGGACCATATTAACTCTCAAGAACACTTAGGGAGTTCTAATAGCAATGAAAAAAGAGTATTTAATCTCTCCCATGCTTAGACAAGTTTGGTGGAAATTTAACAAAAGAGATTATTAACTCTCCCATACTCAGAGATGATGGCAATGATAAAAGTAATTATTTACTCTCCCACATTCAGAGGATAGAAATCATAATGGGTAGGTAAATTCTTCATATTCATCAATTACATAACTGTCAAGTTCCTTCAACTCTAAAATGTGTCATTCCTCCTTCATGATTGCAAACATGTCATCTCTCCCTCATTATTCTCCTCACACTATGGCATATTTCATAGATATTTACAATTACTTTGATGGTGATATCACCCTTAAAAGACTTATTTATCATGTGACGATGGTCTTTAATGTATTATTTGACCCACCCTCATGAAAATCAAGCTGAGCCATGACCTAATCATTACTCATTCCCTAATTATTTTAGAATTTAGCAGTATCTAAATCATTATGATCTAGGCAATGGGAGAATAATAGACTCTACATGGCACCAAAGAGTTGAAGGCTATTTGGGAGCTCTACCAACCTAGTAACAAGGTAAAGGAAGTCCCACTCAACTATGGAAGGTGGATTGTAAATGACTTGAAGAGAGCTTTAAACATTGATCTAGAATCCAAGATACTCCCAAAAAAATGTGAGCATGACACATCCTCCTTAATTTTCTCTCAACTTCAATCCATTGAGACTAAACTAGAAAAATCAATGGGATGACATTCCAAGTTCAAGGCTTTTGATGTTAAGCATAAAGTTCTTGTGAATATCAATGTCTCAACTTTGATTAAAGTCAATGCCCCATCAGGTATCCCTTCAACATCTAAAAACTCTTCAAGGAAAGGAGGTAAGAATAAGAGACCTATTATCCTTATTGATAGATATTTCTAGATGTTTAAGCATGTTGGTCACCCTCTAGGTTTACCTTCAATCCAAACCATTCTCTTTGGCCAACAATTGATAATGGATCAACTTATATTAAGTACAACATGTGTATTATATTTTCTTAATAGGTTATCTAGATTATCACGGGTAAGGACACACCAAGTGAATTCTAATCTCATGAAGAAATTCATAGATCGATATGATGCAATTATGTCTAAGAAATAAAATAATAATTAAACCATCTAATCAATATAATCTTTTAATTAATTATTATATTGAATACCTTCTTCTATCTTCCTCCTCGACATTAAATTTTTACAGTATACACTCTATCAAATGTATTAATTTATTAACATATTTATACAAGTGAAGGCCCCAATATAACTCTATTACCATATCAAAAAATTCTTATATTGACATGTAGAATGAGTATGTGCAAATTATACACAATTCTATAAGAATATATTGGATTCATAACTTTGTAAGTGATACTATTCCTATATTATGTATTGTTAATGGGAAATAAGACTATGGAAACTTTATTTTTACATTTTATACTGCATTGATCTTCATAATTATTTGCAATTAATATCTATATTTTTCTTAATTATTAAATCATTATTCATAGTTCTTCCTAGGATGTGTCATGGACATGATCATAATAAATTTTTGAGATAATGTCACTTTTTGTATCAAGTTCACACTACTTGCAGTCTTTGAATTAGTCATCTTGTCCATCTGCTCATTTTTTATGACTCCCTATCAACGGATTTATATTTTGATTTTTCACATGTATGATGTTATGGTTAATTAATGATCCACTTGGTGGTTCCCATTACTTTGATTCAATTTGTGAATCTATCTACTAAGGAAGCTATAGCTAATCAATTTAACTATTTTACTTAGGCATATGGCATTCGATACCATGACATCTTTCCTCGACTCATCCATCTTGGATCTATTTATCCAATGGGATTTACATGACCAAAAACTATTATCCCTTGCTTGTTCTTATCTGTGAACCATACTTTACACATTTTTTATTGGGTGTATATATTTTTTCCAAGCTATCATTTACTGATTTTTGACTTGGGGGTTTATTTTTCCCTTGTTTTTTCCCTCATGTCACCACTTACCATTTTCTCATTATTAATATTCTTAATTTTTGTAGAATGGACACATTTTACATACTGAAAATAATAAAGTTACTAATCAAGAATCCAATAGCCTTCACTTGTGTAGAATTTGCATGTACCCATTCTACACAAAATAGAAATACTAAAATTTTAATGGAAAATGTTTTTATTGTGACCAACATGTCCCTTTTATCAGAATAAAATTAGACCCATGAAAGGTGAAAAAAATTAATTTTTGGCCTTTTATTGAGACAAATCTAAACCTCATCAGATTTTAAAGTCTCAGGTGTCTTTCATATCACACTCTCTAATTTTTTTTAGTTGTAGTTATGATAGATCCCTATTTATTTATATTTAAATATCTTTCATAGGCTATTGGTCTTCATGAGACGAGTCCTTCCATGATTCTAACAAAAAATTGGAAGACAAGTAGGTCCCAGAGTCTAACTAACCCCTCTCTAAAGGCTAATTTTGACATGTAAGCATCCCTCCATTCATAAGTCTTGATGTTTTCAGAGTTTTCAAAGTACCATGATGCTTGATTGAATTAGAGCTCACCATGTTTTCTCTTACAATTGGAGTTGTCATACCTATTCGAGACATAAAAGACTATATCAAATTAGATATCACCATATATAACTATACACTAAGAGTTGTTAAACCCTAGGAAGCCCAATGCAATCAGAGATTGCCATATGTATATATACACCTATATTTTATATAGATGTCAGAGTACTGGGAGGCCCAATCCAATCAAATATCACCACACATATTTTCATAGACCTAGAAAATTTTACACCTAAGAAATACCTACTGTGTTAACCTCTTAACACCACAATACATCTAGGAAATTATCATGTTTGTGTCTATGGGATATAGTGCTAGACATATATGGATGTCTAATGCTACAATATGACTGTAAGCTTCCACAATTATGCATTTAATATGTTAAAAAATTCATTGAATAATCCCTCTAACACTATAAATGGTATGGGTCAGAGTGATGTGACATCATAAAAAACAACACGTGGATCTCAATGAAAATTGATTTGTATAAGAAACTATTGTGTATCACGTGATTGAGATACAATGTCATTCTCAATTTGGTAATATTATTATCAATTAATAGTATTATACAAAATGAGAATAATGATGCAAATGACCACTCTCAATAACTATTATATGATTCATTTTATGTAAAAAGTCTAGAATTTAAATTTCATTAAAATAGTCAACTTTGTTTAGGTTTGGATCAATTTAAATTACATAAAATTAGATCAAAATGAGAGTGAAAATTTGAGTTAGATTGTAGACTAAGGTCAGCATTTTAAAATATGTTACTAGTAATTGTGTGGAAATATTATCTCAATAATTATATATTAAATACCTAATATGCTGATAAAGTTATTTATATGTACAAAAATAATTTCTTGTGTTTATGGATACATAAACAATTCCAACTATCAACTATAAAATTAATCAAATTCCATATCAATATGGAATTTATTTAGTGATATTTTTTAACTTGTACCAATCACTTTTGTACTTTAAAATAATGTAATCTCTTGCTATAAAATTTAACCAAATATTATTGGGTTTGTAGACATAACTTCTTGTAAAAAAATACAAATTATGTCACAGTAGAAGGTCACTAATTATTCGTTTGCATGTTTCCAAAGAGTGAATCATATTTGGGCATAGCCCCACATGATCTGACTATGTACATAAGTATGCATGTTTCCAAAGAGTGAATCATATTTGGGAATAGCCCCACATGATCTAACTATGTACATAAGTGTGTGAATATTTTCTTATCATAATTTCATGTGCCATCAAATTTACATCTTGGAGGAAATCCAAAGAAAAAAGATTTTTTTGTCATAAGTAAATCTTGTTTTCTTACCTACTAATAATATGTTATCTATCCCATACAAGTGCATGTACTTTTATAGAATCTTTTCCATGTTTTTAGTGTTTATTAGTACAATATTTCATTTCTTTAATTTGATAAATTTATTACTAATTTTGAACTATGATATCCCCCACATAAAAATAATTTCCATATTTCATATTCATTCAAAGTATTAAATGAAATAATATTGTATGCTTGAGTTCTAATACGTAAACCATAATCTAATATCAAAATTTTTATTTGATATATTTAACAAGGGATAAATGTATGACTGAAGTATTTATAATTCTAGATGATATTTGTGGATTATATATCATCTCAATCTTGTGCACTTGAAAAAATCAAACTTTGATTGTTCCTCTCAATTATAGACCCTTTCTCACTTCCACAAGTCTAGCATCTACTTTATCTTATGCCCCTTGGACTTTTTCCTATATTGACCAATCTTATATTGATAACCTAGGCCCTCTATCTTGCCCAAAATGCTTAAAATGTACTTATATTCTATCTTTATAAGTTTGAAACATGTACCTACTTTATTACTCCCTAGACACTAACATCTAAGATAAACACTATCATCAATGTTAGTGTCCTAACCTGATGCAAGTATCTAGTTCCCTAAATTCACCCAATTTTTAAATGAAATGTATCTTAGTGATTGGCCTAAGTGATTTAATGGGAATCACATATTAAATTGGGTTGATATAAATTCAAGATCAACACTCATTCATTCCTCACCTATAAAAAACTAGAAAAGACCAAAGAAACCAAGGAAACTTATCAAAATCAATCTATCAAGAATTTGATTGAACAAAGATTTTTTATTTCCATAATAGTCATAGGCACAACACAACTACAAGTCTAAAGTAATAAATGAGTATTCAAAGTGTTTGACTTGCTAAGTTACAAGCTAGGTCAATTTTATTCTTACATGTAGGGGAGAATTATATCAGTGTAATGTCCTCTTTGATGTATTGGATATATAGGTAGAACTCACTAATAGAGGGGTCTTTGGGATTAACTTGACACTATGTGTCCACTAATCCATTTTTACCTAAGGTCATTATGAAGATGAAGAACTAAGATTTTATAATGTTATGAGGAGTGACAGTCTATGACTTAGATCTAAATGAACCAAAACAAAGGTGAATTCAAAATTAAAAGCATTTAGGTGGTTTCATCCCTTTTCAATAGGTTTCTACACAAAACACTTGTGTTGAACCCAAACAATAAGGTTGATACAATTGTCCTAAGATGATGCTAGTGTTTGTATTGCCAGAAGTATCCAAATTAAAATCTAACGACTATTCTAATATTATCTTCTAGTTTGATTTCTATCTATTTTAGATCTATCACTATGTTAGCATCAAAACCAACTGAGTATATTACTTATTTGCCATTTATATACATAGTTTAGTTTTAATTTATATATCTAAACTATAATCAACATAATAAATTTAGTGTATGCTTGTATCTAGGTTTAACATCTAATTTTCCTATTGTAGATCTGATTATCAACTTTTTGCATTGTCATTTCTCTATTCTTAACACTATTATAATGCCAAGATAAGATAGCTCCTTATCTAATTTTAGAGTTAAACATTTTATAAACCCAATTCATGTGAATGAAAAAAATTATGATCTTGGACTTCTAATCCTCCTAGGGTTTCAGTTATTTGTGATGTATTTTCAAATCTAAAACTTTACCCTAGGCTTTTACCTTCCTCTAGTCAGAAGGACTTCGTGTGTTTAAGCTTGTATGTGGATTCCTCCTTGATTGACACATTTCAACCTCCAAACAAGTCCATTTCAAAATTAATAAGAGGAATTTTATACTCATATTATTATATGCAAAAACTTCTTTTTGTTCACCAAAATTATGTATAGATTTTTCAATTCATGTAATTTACTATTTTTAGTAAATATTGGCATACAAGGTGAATAGTGTACTTATGTTGAAACTAATTTCTGAGTTTATTTAATGATCTAATTTTATTCAAAATCATATATCATATCTATGAAGAATACTTATTATTTATCGTAATTGTTGATTCTTTATTTAGAATATTCTAGGGTTTTGCCTGTGAAAAATTATATATTGTTTTGCTAACTTTTGATTCATAATATCTCACATTACAAATTAATCAGAGGTTTTTTATTATCTTTTTTTCCAAACTATTATACAAATTTTATATTGTACTATTTTTAGTAAATGTAGACCTTTAGGTCGTACACTATAATTTTACTTCCCTATTTTTCTGGGTTTATGTCATTTCCTAGTTTTACAAAATACCTCTCTCCGGGTATTAAAATCCACATCCAATAGTTTTAAATTGTTATATCCTTATTTTATTATGGTTTATTACTCCTTAGCATTTGTAATCCTTTATTATCATGTTCTCGTATCAATTTTTAGAACATTTCAAATGGATACAAAGGATTCTCTTGCTCCTATGAACCCTAACAAGGGTGATATATGTTGGTTGATTTTAATGGAAAGAATGTAAAATAACCATAATTACAAGTAAACACATTAAATGATGGGGAAATAGAAATAAAGGAAAGAATAATATGAAACTCAATGAGAACCAAATACTATATTTATTATTCATTCAAAATGATCTGATCTTTACTTTACTGTACAATTGCTTATAAAAGCTTCCACACAACTCTTCACTTTTCTCAAATGACTCTTACTTTACAAAGACTATTTGACTTCTTTTTGACATCTTTTTCTCCTTTTTAATATAAATAATGGAAAATAATATTAAATTATATTGGTCTTTATCTTTACTAATACTCACCTCAACTTAAAATGTGTCTCGTCCCGAGACACAAAATTCCTACTAACACTCCCCCGACTTAAAATTTGTCTCATCCCGAGACAAAAATAATCCAAACATTTCAAGTTTTTACAATTTCAATCTATTACAAATATATTTGAGAACATACAATATGCCTAATCCTACTCTCTACAACCTCACATGCCAAATTTTGTCCACTTCTATAACTCTAACTTCAAATACATTTATAATTTTTCAAAACTTATAAACACTCTACTTTGATTGGACCTTTTATAATACATGCCATGTGGGGAAAATATTAAAAAGAAGCCAATTCACTTGATTCGCATTGCATAGCTCCATGTCTTAGGCTTATTATGGTGATTATATTTATTTATATATATATATATATATATATGGCTCATCATCTTTGTGAAGAAAAATATATCTCCAACTCACCATAGGATATATATATATATATATATATATATATATATATATATATATATATTTATATTAATATAATATAATAAATAGCTCATCATCTTTGTGAAGAAAAATATATCTCCAACTCACCATAGGATATATATATATATATATATAAAGAGAATAATAAATAGCTCATTATCTTTGTGAAGAAAAATATATCTCCAACTCACCATAGGCTATATCTCCTACAAAACTTATGGTAATATATGATCATTATGAATCATTTCGATCCTAGGTCTCCACGATGGAAGCCTTTCAGGAAGAATTCCAACGGTGGTTTCTGAGCCTGAGTAACGCGTCCTTCAAAATAATGTGTATACCCTGCCACCCTAATGAGTAGATGCCGTATCTGGTTCTGCTATGATGTACTTGCAAAAGGATCGTAATACCAATAAGTCAATCCATATCATCATCTACTTCTAGGGAAGGAAATGAATCAATAATTCTATCATCCGCAAAGTAGTGACAAGCCTGGCAGTATTGCCAATGAGATGCACAGAATCGGTGAAGGCGTGGTTCAATTTTCCTGAGCATTAGAAATGATCTCCAACCGATCATGTCTCTATACCTTGATGCACGAAGATATCATCCTGATGATGTGGTGGTTGAGGTCGAGTAGCTCAATATGCTTCGTGTTGGTGGTAGCTGAAGGGATGCAAATAAAGTGTACTATTGTCACGCTACACTTGATCATATGTAATGTTTGTAACCCAAATACTATTCTCAATATTTTGGATCGCCATATCCTTATCATGGTGATCCTCATTGATCTGGTAAACCGTTAGATTCCCATCACGACTGTTGAAAAGTTATTCATGGCATGCATACAACAAATGATAGAATATTAGATCTTCCTATTTTAGCTGAATGCCTTTCTCTAGGGTCCAAAAATTGTCCAGAGAATCTAAACCAATTTGAATAACAACAAAGAGAAATAAAATATATCATAACTAATTGTATTTGGCTGTAAGGGGATCAAAACCCATGCATCCATTACTCTAAATTGCATGAAAATCTCCATATCTGAGCTCAAATGAGACAACAGCCACACCATTATTAGCTGAGTTTAATGGCAAGAATGTAAAATAACCATAATTGAAAGTAAACATATTAAATGATGGGAAAATACTAATAAAGGAAAGAATAATATTAAACTCAATGAGACCCAAATGCTATATTTATCATTCATTCAAAATGCTCTGATCTTCACTTTCTCGTACAATTGCTTATAAAAGCTTCCACATGACTCTTCACTTTCTTCAAATGACTCTTCCTTTTCAAAAACTATTTGACTTATTTTTGACACCTATTTTCTTCTTTTTAATACAAATAATGGCAAACAATATTAAATTATATTTCCCTTTATCTCTACTAACAATATATCTCACCCATCTAACTATGTCTAGGATATCACTTATCGGAGGGGGTGGCCAAACCTATAGTTTCAAATGAAGGTAATTAATCTCAAATACCTAGGGTTTGTACTTGTAAAGTCCTAAAATATCAAATCACTAGTATGAACAAATTAATTAAAAAAAGTTACAAAATCAGATTGCATACATGTAAAATCTAACACATTGTAGTGTTAATTGTATGATTGCATATGCATCTACCAATCTTGTGCCAAATAATGTTTCTTATAACAATGTAAATATAAATTAAAATACATACAAAATGAGTGATTACAAAAGTGACTAAAAAGGATACTAAGAGTCTAAGTGAGATATTAAGAGAAATGATTTGAGATAAAGTGATAAGAATACCTCCTATGCATCTTATAAGGAGATACAAGTACTATTGTGCATATCATATAATGCAAACCATCACACTAATTTTATTTTGCATTAAATAACCAAATACAAAGTCAAAAACATAGTGGTGATCCTATCATTGCTACATCTATAAAGACACCCACTTACATTATGAGTACTTCTCCTAAAGCACAAGTACTAAATTAGAAAATATGGGTACCAAAGGAAAATTTAGAGTAAAACAGTTACAAATACCAAACTTAGAGAAAGAAAAAGTTTAAAAAGAGAAATCATATCAAGAAAAGGATACAAACTAACCTTTCAAAAATGATGCTCAACTTTCCAAACAATGTAGTTTTGAAATAAAATATTTACAAAAATTTGGTTATCATTATCAAGGATTGGGAAAACATTTCAAGGCATCACTCATCCTATTTCCACATATAATCAAAATGACTAACAAGGATTAGGATATATCTATAATAGTAATGCTAATCATTCAAAGATACATTTAGCCAATAAAAAATAACCTAAAAATGAGAACAAGTCAAATAATAAAGTACAAATAAAAAATATACTGTCACAAAAAGAGAAATGGGCACATCAAATATTTAAGCCGAGATTTCTATCAAAAGAGGTCAAAAAGTAAGATACACTTGAAAAATCTAAAATTATAAATGTGGTTATAAAGGGGGAAACTACAAGCCCTTCCTCATATCAAAATACTTCTACTCTCACTACTAATATATACGGCGAGCAATATATAGATGAATAATTTAGCAAATCATATTCTAATCCACTCAATAACTTACCACATAATTTATTCATACCTACAAGACCTTATACCTATCAGTTGAATCAATCACCAACAGATGAAGAAATAAATGTAGATAAATACATACCAAATATACCAAGTATAAAATTATTAAAAGATCATAATCCCCATTCTGATTCTACTATGCATGCATATGTAACATATGATACAGGGCCTTCATAGAGGCATCTCCTTCATGAAATCCTTGGGCTCTAGTGGCACTTTTCATTGTTCATGGCACCATTCCAAAATAGTAGAAAAATCAAAATCATTAAAAAATCCAAATATATTTTTAGAACCTACATGTTCTATTGGCTCCTTGGCATCTATGTTTTAGTTCCATCTTTATGGATGGCATATTCAATTACTCCTACATATGTGTGTGTGTGTGTTATGCTTCTATTTGAGTGTGATACAAAAATAAACAGATACATGATCTCTTCTTATTTCAAAACTTGGGCCTTCCCTCTACTCATGTCATGCAAACATTGGGGGCATCCACTTCTTTGATCTTAATACACACAAGTTATATGATTCGATGATCAACTTCATTATCATGTTTGATATTACATATGTACTTATGCATGCCTTTATCTATGATTATATATTACATAGGGTAGTTGATATGTTATACGCTTGACATTTTTTCCTAACATATTTGATCTATAAATTGCTAAGACATGTTTATGTTAGTTGCTTATGCTTTAATTTAAGCATTTTCTTGAGCATCGTGTCTTACTATTGTATGTCTTATTTGAGCATTTAAATATGTTCCTTTACTTGCAGCTCCCATGCCTATGTATGCTTTTGTTGACATTTGAATATGTCATTGTTTATTGTATATACATTTGCATATGTCATTCTTATTTTTATCCACATTTGACTAAGTCATGTTTCTTCGATTGTGCAGCATTTTTAATATACCCCTTATTTACAGTCTCCTTGGGCCATTGTATTTTTACTTATTTTTAAGTGATCTTTTGTGTGTGATTATTTTATTTTTTAGATAGTATTAATATTATCTCGACATTTCCATGATCCATATCATGTATCTTAGGCCTTCATATGATCACATTGGATCTGTGCACTTCAACATTATATCTATCTAGATATGTTCTTTCTATATGTTGCATGGATACATTCATAGATTATACAGTTGTATTATCCTTTTAAGGTGAGGTAACTACTAGTTCCTATCTTTCATGCACCTCAAAAAGGGGCATATTAGTGGGGGCATGTTATCCATACTTCGCATATTTTTTAGATTCAGTGGAGGCATGCTTTGGAAGCATGTTCTCCACACTCATTCAATATGCGGTATTTATACCATTTTTTAGATTTACTGGTGGCATGTCATATGGGCATGGCTTCTACACATTCACAATTTTCAGATTCAGTGGGGGCATGGCTTCTACACATTCACAATTTTTAGATTCAATGAGGGCATGTTTTAGAAGCATGTTCCCCATACCTATTCAATATTCAACATTTATACATTATAATGGGGGCATGTTTTATAAATATATTCCCTACATTGGTACTTATATCAGTTTTCAATTTTCTCCACATAGTTTCTGAATTGATCATAGCACATAATTATATGATTTTGATTTACAATTGTGGCAGAATTCTATACATTTGCACCATTGTTATACACAATTTCAACATGAGACATATCTAAGGTGAATATAATATGTAATTTATGTCTGATATTACAAAATTCAAATCAATTTCAGATTTTGAAACTCTTTTATGGATTGTTACCACATCATAGATTTTATGTACTGATACCCCGATTAAACTTTTATGGACTTTATTGAACTAGTCTACTATAGTAGTTGATTCACTTTTTGGTATGGTTGAGGTAATTAAATGACTCAATATTGTCAATTTTTTAGGTTGGACTTGATTATATCATCCATCATCACCATGTTATAAGTATCATTGGGTTGCATGGTTGAGTTAATCTCAACTACCATGTAACAACTCATATTTTCTCTAAGTTTAGGGGCATGTGGCTTTCAATCTCTCTCTATCTCTATCTCTTTGTAAATGTGTAGACATTTATTTTTGTCCACTTTCATGCCTTTTTTGAGATTCAATTTAATTTCTAAAAAACAACATATTTCAAGGCTAGAAATCACCTAAATTGCCCAAATTCATTCATATAAGGTGTTTAATTGTAAAGAAATATGATGAGGCTAGCTTATTTTAGAGTATTACTCTGGTACACCAAAAACCTAGTTTAATTTTAATCCTAGTCAAATTATGACTTAGTAATTTGACACTTTTGACCTATCAAGCTATTAATTCATTACATTTACAATAATTGTCAAAATCCAAAAAGCACTAAGCAAGATTAATTATACTAGAAATCTTAATTAACTTTTCTAAACAAATATTCTAAATCAAGTTAGTGAATTTCATTTACCAAAAAATGAATTATTAGCCAAATATGAAGTCAAAGGTCAAAGGACCTAATAAAGTGATTTATTATTTTCTAGATATTCCAAAATTATGAGTCACACCTCACGAATATCTACAATGAGTTGTCATGCCTCATAAATATTTAAAATTGAGGTGTCAAGATTTCATGAGTGTTTTGACCCAACTTAAGGTTAATTTGACTCAAACCTAAGTTATTTTAGACTCAACCAAAATTAAAATTTAACCTTCCCTCCATAGGGTTAGATTTAGTTCTTAGAACTTTAAATACAAGTGCCCACACCATATGCCAATAAAATGTTGTATGTAACATTATTCTACTTGAATACCTTCTTGAATCCTTTGAGAGTAGTGTTATAAAGTTTTATTTATGCCAAGATTCACACCAAGCCACAAGTGAATATTGTAGAGATGCTACCACCATGGAAGAAATTTGCTACAAGAATCAAATCATCATAGGCCAAACACAAACATCCTTATGCCAATAAGTAAGCATCAAATTCAATAAAGTAGGTGAGATATTTGTATTGTATTTATCTCTATTTTGTGATTTTTTAATTATGTTATGCTCACTCTAGTTCTTAAGCAAGAGTGTTTAGTTTTAGTGTATTGTTATACTTGATGTTTTATCATTTGGACTAACAAGAGACTAATATACATTTTGTTTACTCTTTCACCACCTAAAATACATAATGACATTCCCATTGGGACCAAACATACCATATGGTCAAGGAGAATGATATGCTAACCTTAATTTTATTAACAAATGCATTTAATTCTTCAAGTTTAGAGTGTTGGCCTTGAAATATATGTCATTCTATTTTTTGAGTTATTAGCGGCTTTGCCCTATGTAACAAAAACTTTGTCAGTCCTATATTTGTTTGTGATTTTTATTTATGCAAAAATGTCATCTTCATAATAGTGGATTTGACCTATTAAATGACAACATCAGTTTCCAGAATCGATGGCTTTAACCCTATTGAATTGTAGCTTCACCAGGTAAATTTAAATTGTGTCTACCTTTTTTGTTATTATTTTTGTCAACTTTGCCTAACCTAACTAGTAAATTCACCCTGTTAAATGGTAGTTTTTCCAAAGTTACTCTCTCTATCTATGTTCAAAGGAAAATAATGGCTTTGTCTTTCTAAATGATAGCTTCCCTCTATGTTTTTCTAAAACCTGAGAACTCAAAATGGAATATTGTTTACTCACTTGTTTTTTTCTTATAGACAAGCAAACCCCCTAATATTTTGTAGGACCTAAGGTGGAGAGAGAGAGTCTTAGGAATTGTTAAAATATTACATACAGTTTTGTTTGGTGTTTAATTTTTAAATTTTTTCCAAGTGAAAATAAGGACAAAGGGCCAAAATTTTCAATCACACTTTGATTTGGGGCTATTAAGAAGAAGATACATTTTAGTTAGAGATCTTAAGATATTTTAACTTTATGGTTGTTTTTTTGCTAGCTAAATTTCAATGTTCATAGTTAGATTTATTTATTTGTGGAAAATTAGAAGTTATTACATGTATGATCTCCCCCATCCCCTTTAGATAATTTGGATGACCAAAAGTGCTTAATTTATTACCTTGTTTATTTTTTCTTTTCATAAAGAATGTCGTGTATGTTCTCCCTAAGCTCTGAGTGACTTGGGTGACCCATAAATGACCTATAAAGTCTTTCTAATTTATTTTCTTTCTTTTGGATTGTGAGCAGGAGCCTATTTTTATCTCACAAGTTATCTAGGGATGTGTTGACCTAGATTTTTAACTCCCAACATCATACCAACCCCACTTCATGGTGTATGTATAAATTGGGCACATGATATAGGGATTGCCATGGCGCTGAGTGGCTAACCTTTTTGATCTAAATAAAAGTTGGGTCAAATATTGATAAATATAAAAATTGTAGGAAGTAGTACACCATTGGAGTCTTTATGTAAAGTAATAGACCCTTGCATGGTAATTTAACATGTATGAACTCAATTGACATGATTCTGCCCTTGTGTTAGCCACACTTTGGACCATTTAGTGTGTTCAAGATTTATAGATTTTTAGTCAACCCCACTTGTCATGAAATTTATTTTAAAATACCAAGTGCTCCTCACACTAATTTTGTGTCATGTATCAATATTTGAGAGACAAAGGGGGTGTAAAAACTATACCTACACCTGTACTTTAATTTTTAGATTAACACTTAATTCTTCATAAGCATTAGTATATTAGTAGAAACTTTAGTAGAAGCTACACACACTCATGTCAGTTTTAGATATAGAATGAGCCATTAGTGATACTTATATTTTATTTTATTTACATGTGTGTTTTTAGACTAAAACTATTTATTTATATCACCACATCAAAACAAGTCTAAAACTATCATAGTGTTTTCACATCTCTTTAGCCTAAGAAGTGTTACTCTATCTATTTTGTGTTACACTTTTTACCTGATATTTATTCTAAAATCATTTATGTGTCAATTTTTTTAATTGGGCATCATTACACTTCTCATTTCATCTAAAACATTTGCCTTGGATCTTTAAGTCCAAAACCATTTGTCAAGACATTTGTTTGAAGGAGAATTGCTATATTACCTAAATTATTCCAATCTCTTGTCACATTTGAAACCAAGTTACAAAACTAGTTTTATACCTCTCTTATTTCAAACATGTGATTACACTACCCATTTTTGGTTTAGCCCTTTTTCCTTAGAACATTCAAGTATTTTCACATTAAATATGAAACTCAACCTTTCGAAGTGAAAATCCTAAACTAATCAAGTTTATGCCAAAACCTCATCTAATTTGAGCTTAGGTTGTCTACTTTTTGTATTTACATTGTGTTATTTGGGTTGATTTATTATTTTATCTAAAATACCTATTTCCTATAACTTAGTATTTGTTGTTTATTTTGTACATTGTTTGAGTCCCTTTAGCCAAGTTGTTCCCATGTGCCTTGGTTGAAGTTTGTTGTGTTGAATTTTGAATGTCCTAGTTCTTTTGTTCTAAAAGTCTCTTGTGAATCAATTATTAGGTCTTAGTGAGACAATTACCAAGTGTTTCCCAAGCCAATAACCTTAGTTTTTTTTTTTTTCTTATTTAAATTCTTTGTTTTTGAGTCTAGCTTTATTTTTTACGTTAAATGATTATAACCACCTTTAGTCAAATCATTGTTATCCTTTGATCCTAGTTCAAAATTGTTCTAGTTTATCTAGATACTTCCATCACTAATTATAACCACATTTGTTAAAATCAATACTTTAGCCATATATTAGTTGTGATCTTTTGTGTTATTTTTTCCACTGATTATAACCACCTTTGGGCAAATCAATATCATTTGTTAGATCGATTTTGAGTTTGTTTTATTCTACCTTTTCTTAGTTTAGTTGTTTTACCCTTTGCACCTATTCTATAGAGTCAAAGGTTCTTTTTTTATATACGTTAGCTATTTTTTACCTTTGGACACTTTGTTTTTCATAAGACCTATCTATAGATCTGAGCATGCCTCATTACACACATAACAGGACCATATATAATTTGGAATATGAAAACTTTGTGACCAATGACCCTTTTGTTCAAGAATCGTATGATGATGTAGCTTATGAGATGGATCCCTATATATCTTATATCACTCCATATGTTGAACAGAGAAATGATCCATTAGCATAATATTTGGTGATTGTACCTCTTTATCCAAGCTAAGAGCAATAAAAAATGGCACAATACTTTGTTCAAATGATTCTTAACATTAAAGAAAGTTAATAATAAGAGCCTTACTATGTTATGATGCCAATGTAAAAAATCTATGATCCATACTTGTTTGAACGTCTTTTTTTAAAGAACAAAGATGAATATTTCATTAGAGCTGTCGAAGTATGAGCCAAGTTTTTTCTAGACTTTTTGCATGCAAGTCTAAGTAGTTTGATTATAAATCCTAGTAATGTACCTCAAATTAATCCATTTGAATAGGCACCAACTAGTTTTAGTCAAGCTTTAGTCTAAATGTTGATCAAATCCAAACTATGACTACAAATGGGAAAGGCCCTATGGACAAATAAAGCGAATAAGTATGACAAGCATACCAAAACTATCTCAACATATCTCACATTCTTAATGCAAGGGATGTTTATAACACACCACTTATTGAGATAGCTCCATCAATAGGGCAACATAAATATGGTTTGGGATATGCAATCTAAAATGTAGACCCATTTAGCCAAAGAAAGTTAGTTTGTGACATATATAATGTCCTTATTTCAATGGAAGTGATTGTATCTCAAATAAAAAATCTCACTAAAAATGTTTTGATTAACACACAAGTGCATTCTAACCTAAACCAAAGTGTATCTAGTTTAACACTGATTAATACACAACAGATTCCTCTAAATAATGTTATAAGTGGATTGTAACAATAGGCGATAGGCATGCCTATTTTCCAAAATCAAAATTTGACCTCCACTCCTCAATCATTTATCCCTCAACCATGTAATAGGGGAAATGAACCAATAACAAACTAACTTACCATCATAATAAGTACAAAAAATTATGCCACATCAATAGGTGAAAATGAATGTTTCACCATAATAAACATAGACCAATATACCTCATAAATCATAAATGTTTCCTAACTAATAATGTATTCCTATTGTTTAAAAAGTGTCTATTGGTTAACAACAACAAATACCAAACCCCCAATAGTTGCATAACCAATAACAAATGCTTATTCAATAGTAAGAGTTGATCTAATAATAGGTGTTCAATCAAAAACAAGGTCTGATGTATAATAAGTACCACATGCTAGGCAAAAGTTGCCTTTCACCCAATGGGTATCACATGTGTAACAAATATATAACTATTAACACCTCCAATAGTAGGGATCTAGTCAGCAACATGCTCCTTATATACAAGAGGGTTCAAAAAGTAGGCAATAAGTTTCCTCCCAAACCCAATAATATCAACACATTCCACAAAGCCAAATATCATTAACAAAACCACAATTCTCTATCTAAGGTTATGTAGTAAATATGAACCAAAATGTGTTTCAACAACAATGTATTATGTATCTACGATATAATCCAACTGCACAAATACACAGAACTATCTAACTAATTATACCAACATTACATAATATGCCTACCTCGATCAAGGTAATCCACTTTTGATCGCAAAACCTTAACAATAATAGGCCACTCATTCTAGTTTCCTTTCCCAAGAGTTGTAGTAGATGAAATATGCAATTCAAGCTATAAATATTGGAAAATAAACAAAGAAATTCAAATTGAATGAAATATGATCTTATCCATTCAACATGGAATATCTATAAATACCATTTATGTTGAGTTATGAGATGCATAAATTTAACAAATATAAAGGCAAAGAAGACCTTAAAGATCACTTGAAATAATTATTTTTTGCCTATAATGACATATACTTATTTCTAATCTTTTCAAGGAGTCTAGTTGGACAAACCTTGGAATGGCTATTGAAATTACCTAAGAATTCTCTACTTGACTTCGATGATCTTTTTTTTAAAAATTATACAAATTTTCATATAATCTCAAGTATGAGATTACTATTATGGATCTAGGCCAAGTTAAATAGAAGACTAGTGAAGCTTCACTTCATACTTTCAACATTAGGGAGCACTAAGCAAGATATTTTACTCATAATCTACTAGATAAATAGTTGTCCATGATATTTATAAGGAGCCTACATAGTGAGATATCATACTATCTAAATATACAATGTGCTCATATGTTTGAAGAGGTTATGGATAAATGAATATAGATTATGAAATCCATTATCAAAAAAGGGATAATCAAGCTATCATCTTCTGATTAGATTTATAATCAGCATCAAGATCGTCATAAGCAGAAATAAAACCAAGTCTAGAACCATAATTTGAACTCCACACCTTCTCCATATGTTCAACCAAGACGTCCACAAAACTAATGCCATAAAATCAAAACAAATTAAATTACCTTCCTTTGAGGAGAAGACCACCCATTGTCACACAATTCAGTGACCTTGGTGAGCTTATTAAATTTGTGTTCTAAATATTGGTTAAAGCAAACATGATCAGTTGGATGATACCAAAGTCATTCATTGAAGGGATTCCTTTTCTTAATTAGTACAAATAACATGAATATTTTGAGTACCATCATGTCAAAGGACATTCCATAATATGGTGTATCTAACTCAGACATTTGATTGAGAATATGCTAGAAAATAGAGAGATAGAAAGAGACACCCATGCTCCTATGATCAATCATAAATTTAGTATCTACCAAAATCTATTTCTCTAACATAATAAAAATAACTAGTAACAGTACCAATAATAGTAACAACAGTGATACATAACTTCACCTCTAAATCAATAGCAACAACACTAGCCACAACAACAGTAGTAGAATGGTCATAACCAATGACTAAATGATCAAACCAACCAAGGAAGCCATCATGCCATTATGTATTCATATAATTTTTTTTGTAGTACATGTGTTAGGTAGTTATGTTTCCACTATCACCATCAATCCTTGGATAATTACCAATAGGTCTAGACCTTTAGCCAATAATTCTTATTTATTGATTAATGCTTAACAACCTCCTTATGTTAGTGATTCTTCTATGGACCATGTTGATAATCAGGATCCATACCATCTAAGAATCATCATTCCAAATCTCATTATCTACCCAACCAACTACCAAATCCAAGTTACAAATTGATATTATGAAATCTTAACTTGATGAGGCAAGGTAACTATCAAAGAATTATAACTAAATACTATAAGTGAGCCTAATCAGTGTTCCATGCCTATTCAAAATAAACCAATTAACAAAACTAAGGGGAAAACCTATGATATTGTGGAACAATTAAAGAAGACACCTGTGCACATATCCATCCTAAATTTTTTATATATTTCTAACATCTACAAAGACATCCTGAATAAGTACTTGAACTAATCCTTCATGCTAGATGACATCACTCCAAATGAATTATAATCCATGGTAGGACACTTGGCCCCTAGCTAATGTCTCACCTTTGACCAAAGTGATATGTATTCTCTAAACCCTCTTCATAATAACCCATTATACATTGAGGTTGGTTTAATGAATCATAGAGTTAAATGTGTCCTTGTAGACAATAGTCCAAGTCTCAACATTATGTCTCTAAAGTCAGTCAAACATATTTAATATACAATGCCAATTGACACCCAGATACTATCATTATTAAATCATATGATAATGAAGAATGAGAATATAAAATTACTATTAATTTGATATTGGTTATTGGGCCATAGGCCTATGATACTCTATGCCATGCCATATTTTGGACTTAAAACTATCTTACAATCTTTTATTGGGTTGACCTTGAATTCATGAAATTGGGTCTATACCTTCTACATTGCATTAGTGTATAAAATTTACACATTTAAGAATGGAAGTGACTATACCATCTGATCTTCAGCCATATCAGTATTATAAACACCTTGAAGCCAAATATAAAGGTTATAACTACTAATTTGACATGAATCCTATGCCCAAATTAGATAAAGAAAAAGTCAAAAAATGAAAATCCATTGAATCAGGCCCAAAAGCTAATTACATTGACCCAAATATCTTAGCCTCTACCTCATCCATGCCTCCACCAAATATTTCTAACCACTTCTACATAATTAATAAAGGTCTTAGAGAATATAGTACCCATAATGTATTCTATATTGTCAAATTTCCTAAAAATCCAAAAGCTTATGGGATATCTAAGGCCAAAACTGCTTGTATGGAGTGGGAAACTAAAGGAAAATCTTAGGTGAACAATCTCATTATTTTAAAATAGAACTTTGGCCTATAGTAGAACCCCTTAGCAAAATATTATTCATGGCTCTACACTTAGGAGTTATCTGACTGTTACCAAATTTCAAAGTATTATATCCCTAACCAGATTATAGAGAACCTAACTCAAGAAGGTAGAGGCCTAAGGGTATATCAACAAGGCATGATTGAACTAGTCTTAATGGAAAAGTAAAAGGGAACCCATGGTATTAGATTTAAACCACTAGGGGGTGACCCCACATACTTCATTTATGTTCTAACACCAATGACTAGCGAGGATGATGCTTACAGTGACATAGGGTCTGATTGTAGCATCTACAATGACCTTGTCACTACAAATTTGTTTTAACCCCTATGCCATTTACACTATTATCCCTATTTATAAACATTTGAATTTAACCATTTACCATCCACAATTTATATATTGAAACCAATAAGAGTCAACAATTCCATTAGATGAGTTTGAAAATGATGAGGCCATATACGAATTTTTGGGATTGAGGAGTATTCCTCTTTAAGACCACAAGCATGACTTTTATATTTGATTGGATGTTGATGCCTACTTAGGAGAATGGGTGAGCTGCCATAGACAAAAGTAAAATTACAATAAAACATTGAGATCTGAAAGTGAAAACCTATTTGAGGCACTTTCTAACCAAGGGAAAAGTAAAGAGAAAGACAAGTATATTGGTGAAAACTAGTTTTTGGTGCCATTAGATGAGGATGTTCACCCCTCTTCCTATGAAGTATAAGAGACCTATAGCACAAAGCCTATTTTTGGATTATAAATTAATACTAAGGAGTGGAAAGATATTGAATAAACCATTCAAGAGTGCCCTAAGGTATTTGTTTCATGGCCAATACTAACATTAGGAGATTCTGATTTGTCCTACTTAGGAGAATCAGATGAGCTAGACCATCTGGATGTATTTGTCATTGCCAAATAGTTTAACCCCTTTCTAACTATTTTATATGATGGCTCTATACTTATTATGGAGTATATTTTAAAGGTGAACATTAGGAATCTTGAGGACCCAAATTAGATCAAATTACTTATCCCTCACTAAGGAGGAATGTGAAGTTTTATAGTCCTTTTAAGGGAATTTATTGACATATTTGCATGGGCCCATTTGGACATGCCAGGTTTGGACTTTGCCATGGTTATATACTCTATTATTGTACATCCTAATGTCAAGACCATTAAATATAAGTTTCACAAGATGCATCCTCATTTTACTATACTAGTCAAGAAAGAGTTGTAAAAACTCTTAGATGTGAAATGTGTCAGGCCAATCAACTATTCAGAATGGATTTCAAAAATTATAATTGTGAGTAAGAAACCACAAGGTATCAAAATAATTTTAGAGATATCAACAAAGCCTACCCAAAAGACAACTTTACTTTGCCTAATATTGACATGATAATTGACTCAACCACTAGCTATGAAATTCTCTCTCTAATAGATAACTTTTGAAGTTATAATCAGATCAGGATTAAACTGAAAGATCATCGCAATACTATGTTTACCACTCCATGGGAAAAAAAATTTACCAAGTGATGTATTTTGAACTTAAAAATGTTGGGGACACATACTAAATATCAATGATAGTTATTTTATAAGACATGATGTATGACATCATTGAGAACTATGTCAATGACATCCTAGATAGTTCAAAGATTAGTGCCAATCATCTATTCATACTATGAATAATATTTGAGAGACTTTACAAGTAAAACATTAGGATTAATATAAATAAATGTGTATTTAGTTTTATTTATATAAAAAATTTAGGCTTCATTATCTCTTGTAGGGGAATTGAATTTGACCCAACCAAAGTTCATGCAATTATATAAAGGCCACTACCATCTACCTTGAATCAACTTTACAGTTTGTAGGGAAAAATTCAATCTATCAAATGATTCATCTCATAATTAGCCAAAAAATGCCATCCATTTGTGAACTTGATAAATAAATGCATTACATTCTCTTAGAATGAAGAGTGAAAAAAATATTTGATCATCTTAAATAATATCTTTCCATCCCACCTATTTTATTTCCACCCATGCCAAACAAGTCATTATTCATTTACCTATTAGAAACTCAGAATGACCTAGGGGAACTTTTGGGATAGCATGATGAATATGAAAAGGATCGTGATGTGTATTATCTAAGTCAAGCATTGGTTGTGTATGAACATAACTATATGTCGACTGAAAAGGCATGTTTATCAATGGTGTTTGAAGCCCAAAAGTTGCATCATTATTGTTGAACAACAATACCATTACTATTGCTAAAGTACATGTTATTGAGTGAGTTTAAAATTAAATATGCTAACCTAAAGGCCATTAAGGGGAAAGTACTTGAATCTTAGATTTTAGAAGCTTCTCTTCAAGATATTCAACCTCTTACATTTAGATTTCTAGATGAGTCCATTATGATGATTGAAGAAGCATATTCACCTCTTGAGGCTAAACAATGGAAGATGTACTTTGATGGATCATTCACAACTCATCGATCATGAGCTAAAATATTGTTTGTTATGTTATAATAGGATCTCATTCCCAAGTCCTTTCATATTGGATTTCCCTGTACTAATAATATGGCTGAGTATGAAGCACTCAATGCAAGGCTTCATCAAGTAATATAGTGGGCCATTCAAAATTTAATGGTATATGGTGATTCTTATTTAACAATCAATAAAGTTATAGACTAGTATAGGCTAAGGATGAGAATATGACGCCCTATAAAGATATGGTTGATATTCTTAAATATTAAATTACCAACATAAAATTTAAAAGAATACCTAAGGCCAATAACTAAACAGGTGATGCCATGACCACTATTGGTTCTATGATACAAATTATAGATAGAACAAGGGATTATCAATTTCCTTTTGAACGTATATTAGAACTAGCACATTAATAATCAAGCATCAATATGGTTTGTGACATTATTGGTCCCACATCTCCCTCATACTCAGACATATATGCCTAGCTTTAAGACCAGACTATGCTTCCTGATTTATCACATAAAAAACAAAAATCCTTCTCTCTCGAAAAGCCTCATGCTACCATAATTAGATTGACCTTGTATTATAGAATCTATGATGGAACTTTGTTTCATTGTTTACCTTTAGCAAAATTTGGACTAGCATTGAGGGAAGTCCATGAAGGAGTATGTGGAGCCCACAGCAGTAAGGCAATCCTAGGAAAAAAGTTACTATGTACTAGTTATTACTAGCCAACAATGGAAGTAGATATAGTTGCATATGTGAAGATGTGTGTTAAGTGTCATAAGTATGCCAACCTAATTCATGCTCCAACCAAGACACTCAAACCATTAATAACATTGTGGTCATTCTCAAAGTGGGGACTTGGCCTTGTTGGGAATATCAATCCCACATCTTCAAATGGCCATAAACACATCTTGACTACAACTGAATACTTCACTAAGTGGGTAGAATCCATTCCCATCACTTACATAATTAGTAAGCAGATCTCCAAGTTTATATTCAACCATCTCATCTACTATTATAACATCCCCTTTGACATTATATCTAATAATGATAGATCATTTAAGAATAAAGATGCGAAATCACTTTGTTCTTAATACCACATCAAATAACATTTCTCTACCACATATTATCTGCAAGGCAACAACCAAATTGAGGCTTCTAATAAAACCATTGTTAACATTTTGAATTATACTATCAATGTTGTTGATCATAATTTATGCTTGAAACTATTTAACTCCCTCTAGGCATACCATACCACATTCCTTACTCCAATAAGAGCTACACCCTATTCACTTGTTTATGGAATTGAAGCCATTCTTCCTATTGAGGCTGAGTTGCCTTCTCTAAATTTCATTACAATTTATCATCAAAAATGAAGACTATAAAAATGCTTGGTCACTATGAATAATCTTTGGGCTTATCATAAATGATTAAAAGGCTAATATAATTGATGCATTAAGCATCATGGATTTAATCTTGGTGACCTTGTGTTAAAGGAAAATTAGAAAATTGTAAATGTTGAAAATAAGAAAAAAGGAAAGTTCTTACCAAATTGGTTAGGGCCTTATGTAGTTGTTGCTAACTACAATTATGGAGCATATATGATCACTACACCATAAAGAGAGTAACTTGATGAACCAATGAACATAATGTATTTTACACATTTATATGCTTGAGGGACTTATATTATTATCTATAAGGATCATTTAAGTTTTGCCATATTATATTCATTCTTTATACTATACCCCTTACCATAATACCATGCCCTTGACCCTTTATCAGCCAATTAATTTTACCTAACCCCACCTATCATGTTTGGCCTTGGTTTTGATTCATTTTTATTCAAGCACATTTAGTGGTTGATCAAGAATTGATTTCCAGTATTTTTTTTTTAAATCAAACATTCAAATGATAGTATATGAAAATAGTGTGATAGTGGTCTTAACAATTGCATCTTTCATTTGTTGTTACATTCTCACCTTGTGTTATTAATTATAACTATATATGGGCAAATTAGTACCACTAACCCTTTGTTGTTGTTTCCTAATTCTAACCACCTTTGGGCAAATTTGGAGCAACACCTTTACCATGCATTGTTACATCACCTTGTCATTATTTTTATCATTTCCATTGTTATTTACCTTTATCTATAATTCATTGTCACTTAGTTGGATGCCTTTTGTGAACATAGAACTACATTGACTTGAGGTCTTGTGGGATTATGTAGACAATGTTTATTTCACATTGAGGTCAGTTTAGTCACTCCTTTTGCCATGTTATCATTATTTTATGAGAAACCTAAGCCATGAACTTGACATTTTATGAGTTGGACCATTTTGTGTCTCATAATTTTCAATTGAATTGGCATGCCTGGAAAATCTAAAAACATTTGAAATAGTTTCAAAACTCTTAAGCATTTTCAAAGGTAAATAAAATCCTAAAAATCAAGAAATCATGAAAATTGGCATAGAATTTCCACGTGAGATATAAATCCATAAAAAATTTCTATGATGGGCCATCATATTTGTTTAGTTTCATTTCTAGACCACCTTAGTCATTTTCCTCCCACTTCTGGGAGAACTAAAGTAGCCTGAGATCTACATAAACTTTGTAGATAGCACTTGGATGCATGAAGTATCATGTGTTATCTCAATCGTAGCTTCTTTTCTTTTTCAAACACTTCTTTGCATTAAAGATTTGGTAACTCCTAACGTCTTCACGATTAACCACTCAACATTTAGTTTCCCCATCCTTGTTGACCTTAGTTGTACACTCTCACCATTTTTTGAGTTTATGTTGTGAGTATTGTGTATTTAAATTTGATGCACTAATGAAGACTTGGATCTTCTTACACTCATTATTTTTTGATCAATTTCTATTTTAATGCTTTCACCATTTTGTGAGTACCTTCAATTTATGCTCTCACTTTTTGGTGATCTCATTCTCATTCCAAGCCTTAAATGTAGTAAACACTATGAATTACCAATTTAAAGCATTTGTGGGTACTCATCTCTTGACTTTTAGTGTGGTTTCAGTCTAAACCATACTTTTGCACTTGTGCAATTTATTTGTGTTGATATTTTCATGATTATGAAATGTCATCCCCTCTTTTTTTACACTCACCATTTTTCAAGATCATTCATATTTTCTTTTATAAGTCAATCATGTTTTATTTTCATTCATTTTTCTTCTATTCCATATCTTGGGAGAACTATATTTAACCTGAATTTCATATTCAATCTTGTGTCCATGGAACTATGTAGGCAATCTTCACTTACCTAGTGCATCTAGAGTCATCTCGACTACCTCTTTATTTTCTTCTAATCCACCTATTTTGTTTGTGTGTGTCATTATCTCCTATATCCTATGGGCAATGTTTGTCATTTTGTTTGTGTCATTGTTTCCCTAGAGCCTAGAGACAACTTTGCGTCGTTTGTTCTTGTGTTATCTTATTAGTGTTATTGATACCTAGATTGGGGCCACCCTATCATTAAGAGTAACAACTCTATTACACACTTACAAACAATCTATTTTGTATTTGCACTAAGATTGTGATTAATAATTTTGTGTATTATTGTTTATTTAGCTTAGTTTGTTTATTTTTGTGTTTACAATGGTTTATTTACTACATTTTTCTTTACTTCAAATTATTTAGTTGTTTTGATTATTTTATTTACTTTGTTTGTTCTGTGGTTTTTTTACGTTATTGATTCATTTATTTATTTTATCTTTGTTTTGTCTTGTTTATAATATTTATTTTTATCGTGTTTGTTTTTTTGCTTATTTTTGTTTATTGGTGTTTTATTTACATGTTTTATTTTTTTGTTTGTTTATTTTTGTTTTGTTATTTGTTGTTTGTGTTTATTTAGTAGTTTTATTCATGTTTTATTTGTTTGTCAATGTTTTGTTTATTGGTGTTTTTTTATTTGTTTTTGTTTGTATTTCATTTGTTTTAGTTTATTGTAGTATCATTGTTTATTTGTATAGTTTGTTTAATTTATTTGTTTTATTTTTTTTATTAGTTCTATTTGTTTGCTTGTATAGCTTGTTTATATTTTATTATTTATATTGTTTATTCATTTTTGTTTGTTTGTATAGTGTTAGTTTTTTTGTTTTTATCTGTTCATTTATTTTATTTATTTTTATCTTTATTTTATTTTATTTATTTATTTGGTTATTTATTTTTGGCTTTTAATTTTTTATTTATCTAAGATTATTACATTTTGTTTACACTTAAGTCTCAATTATCCATATCATGTACTTTAGTTGTGAATTTTATTTAATTAGTCTTACACTTGATTTATTTGTTATATTTACGCTTAGGATTTGATTATCCATATCTTATTCCTAAGTTGTTTATATTTACATTTAAACTAAGTTTTTTATGCTTAGAGTAAATATTATCATTTTAGTTATCCATAACTATCATGTATAATATCATAAGCTGAAACATAAACGTGCAAAAGGAGTATATTCTAGAAATGAAATGGTAGTACTTCTCTAGTATATCAAAACCAACCAAATACCCAAATACATTAGTGAATATATGAGTAATAAATAGAGTGAAAATGATTTACTATATGTTTATACAGATGTGCATCTCTGAATAAACATACATATGATTCATACAACATAATCAGATGATAACCAATAGAACATCTCATAAACATGGCCTAAGTAATATATGAATAGAGCATAAGTGAACATAAACATTAACAATGTTACACATCCATAACACTATTCAATGTTAATCAATGCTTAACATGAGATAATCAAGATAATAAGCATGGCATTATATATATATATATATATATATATATATATATATATATATATATATATATATATATATATATATATACACATTGGCCTATCAAGACCTAAAAATGAATGTTAATGTATCTAAAATGTCAAATATATAAAGTATATATACATATCACAATGGTGCCTCAAAAATACATATGTATGTTGATATAATGAGTATAATGTGTTAGGCCAAAATAATGCCAAACTGTGCTAAAATGACAAAATACCAATGTCCCTATGATCAGCTCTAGCTTTGTGTATCAATAAGACCTATAGTTGGAGGAGGCCCTAGTGGCCCCGATGGTCCTATTGGTGGTGGTTGTGGATAATGAATAGACTAAACTAAGGTACCTATAACATGAGTCCTAATTTAAGACTAACTAGATCTATTCACTTTCCTTTATGCATCATAGATCTCAAATGTAACACCTGTTGATCCCTAGGCATGATAGACTCATAAGATTTGCTATAATAAGATGTTTTATTTTTTATTAAAGGCACTCTAAAACCATCTATGAGAACCTTACATGTGTAACAGCTTCCTAAGCTACATCACACTCTTACCTAATATTTTCCACTATAGTCAGTGCCTAATCCCACTCATTAATGGCTTGATCTCTCTTAGTAGTGAGCTAGACCTAAACTTACACCATCCTAGCTATCATGGACTTTAGTTGAGTGATATATATCTACAATCAAGTCAAATAAGCATCCCTCATGTCTAGGGTGTTCTACAAATTAGATAACTAGTGTTGTAACCCTAAAATATCTTATACCTAATCAATGGTCTTCTAGTCAAACATGCTAGTGTGCCTTCTTTTGGTATCCATACCAAAAGGCATTACCTAGTTTGCATCCACATGTGTGCTTGAAGGCCTTACCTAGACTAATTTAACCTATCCAACTACAACCATTACCAATCTAAGATCTAATATACTCACATATGGCCCTCCATATCCATCCCTATCTCCTCTGGCATCTCATATATAAAAACCATCATCATCATCATCATCATCATCCCTAGCCTCACTACCACTCTCCTACCAGGTGCTACCACTATTTCTCGAGGTCTCAGCCTCCATCTCCTTGATGTCCATAGGTACCTTCCCTTGCCAAAATTGAAACAATTAGCTTCATATGTGCACACCTATACCCATTATTGTATGTAAGCTTGAGTAACTCTTTCATCTATGATTCTTCCTATGTAAGCCCAAACAACCTATGGTATGTTGATCCAGATCGATATGGCCTCACTCCTCTAGATCATAAGAGTATCCCAACTAATCTCTCACATAACATGGGCAAACTACTATGTCCCCTCAAGTACATATTATGTAAAACTAAACTATTAAATAACTTGATCATGTAAGTACTCCTCTATGATATGATTGTCTCCTAATAAAAATATTTCGTAATGATAAATCCCATGTATCATCTAGCTATGTGGCACTATAGCTTATAGGTGAGGTATGAGCTCTAAATGAATAACTATGGTGTCAAATCATTGAACATCTGATGATAAAAAGGGAGGTCCCCTCTGTGGTCATACATATTAGTTCTTGTTTGAGCAAAATCATATGTTATTGTATCCTTGATATCTCATACTCTACACATCCCAATTGGTCACTCAATCAAGATATGCTCTCAACCCCAAACCATGAAAAGCTTGCAAGCCCCAATATTGCATCCACCTTGGTACACTATCTTATGAAAATCTATGTATAATTATGATAGAATAGTTGGTCCTTAGGTAAAATGTGTTGAGTCCTCTAGCATGCTCCTAACGACTCTACCTAGGCCTATATGGAAATATCAATCACTCTTTTCAGGCATAAGATACTATTGATAATGGTCATAAGAACAATAATATTTTGATGAATTAGAGATGGTGGTGAAGGATCTTTGTTAGGTAATCATCTGGATAAATATGTGTATAATTCTCAGTGAGGTATATATCAACCTTCCCTTAAAATATGGGGATACCCTGATAGATGCATAGATTGTTAAGCACCACCTATTACTATGTTATTGGTGTCCAAAACAATCATCTCTCATGCATTAGTAGCTTGAGGATACACTAGGTATCCTCAAGTGTGATAGTATCCTCTCCATTCGACAAGTGAAAGGTTGAAATCTCACCATGTCAACTCTCTACTAGTGCACTCAAATAAGCTTGATCAGCCTAAATAACTAGCATTTATGTCTCGTTATATAAATCTACCATATACAAGAATCCCACCATGCCCTTAGTCTATATCTGTGAGGTCTAACAATAATGTGATCATCTCTCAAAATAGGTAAAAATAGCCAATCACTCCTACAATCAAAAATGTTAACATCAACGTAACTACATTTAGCTGCATGAGCCTAAGCTTAGCCTACTTAGTCTAATTGACCCTCTTTGAGAGATTAGACCCATTTCAGGCCCTTGAAATGAATTATTTTTTGCTTCTAGAGAAACTTTGTTGATTTCTCTAGGTTAAAACAATTGTTTACGTGATATTGTACATTTTAAGGCGAAAGCACCATTTTTATTTTCATGAAAATAGTGATTTTGCCTAAAAATGGGTGAAATCACCATTTTGGTAATGTGTACCCTATTTTGGAATGATCACCTTTTCTAGGAACAATGACTTCAATCAAAGTCATTGTTTTCCTTAGTGAGGTCATCATTTACCATACCATGAAAATGATGATTTCACCAATCTTTTACCTAAAACACATAATAAATACTAATTAATGACAATTAATGATAAAGTTATGTTTGTTTACCAATTTTTAATCAAGTGGTGGTTCAATGTGCTCCCTCACTCGCTCTGATACATGTTTTTGAGCTTCTTTATAGGCCATTTTATTTCACCAATGAACATAGAAACTAGATCTCAAATTCTCAAAGCGCTGGGGTGAAAATGAATTGTTTTTTACCTCAAGGGTGAATATATAGCCAAAATTGTGATTTTTTACCCTTAAGGCCTATATTTTATGTTTCACACTATGTGAAGTGTATTTTTCACATCTATGGTCTATTTTATGCTTCATTTGATCCTACGTGCCTTATTTTTTGGTCGTATTATATGAAAATCATCTTTTTGGGCCTCCCTTGAGACCTGTTTAACAACACAATTTTTCAACTTATATCTTGTGTTTGTTCAAATGTGCATCATCAAACTCACATTTAGGCTATAAATGTGTTTTTATAATTTTCCATTTCATCTTAAATCTATTTTACATATTTTTTCCATAGGCTATCCTTGCCAATTTGCCCCGTTGTAGCAAATTCTTTTTTTATCAATCAATGGTGTATCCTATCTTTCTATGTCATTATTATTTTCAATCACACATTTTAAATTTTATGGTAATTATAAATGCATGTGGGAAAATCATTATTTTTTCATCCCATGCTAATGATTATAATTGAATTTAGGCAAATCATTATTTTTATCTGCTCCACCCATCCTTCTAGGGCAACTACCCATTCTTGATTATAACTGCTTTTGGGTAAATAAGTGTTTCTCATTCTATTATTTGTTATAAATTCATTTGGCCAAATTAATGTTTCCTATTCTATTCCTAATTATAACCACCTTTGGGCAAATTAGTGGTTCATATTCCATTCCTGATTATAATTGCCTTTGGGCAAGTTAGTGTTTCCTATTTTATTCTTGATTATAACCACCTTTGGGAAAATCAATGTTTCCCATTTCGTTACTAATTATAATAACCTTTGAAAAATTCAATAATTTCATCTCTATTACCATCTTTATCATGTTATTTTCTTCACTTCAAGGGAACATTCAATGACTTTATTTTATCGCTCATTCCCTCGAGGGGTATTAACAGCTTATTGGTCACCCTTTGGGGCATATGCCATTTTGATTAACTTTTCCAATATTTGAAAAGATGTTAATGTACTTGTGTCTCACAATGCCTTCTCAAATAGGGTCAAACTATAGACACTTAGTTTTGGCCACTTTCATGCTTAAACTAGGATTCAGTTCGATTTCTAGCAAACATATTGCAAGCCTAAAAATCACCTAAATTGCCTAAATTCATTTATATAAGGGATTTAATTATCCATAAGTGTGACGATACTAGCTTATTTGGTGTATTATCTTGTATACACCAAAAAATTAGTTCAATTTTAACCCTATCAAATTATAACTTAGTAATTTAACATTTTTGACTTGTCTAGCTATTAATTCATAACATTTATAAGAATTGCTAAATCTAGAAAGCACTAAATAAGATTAATTACATTACAAATTTTAATTAAATTACTTAAATAAAAAATTTAAATCAAATTAGTGAATTTCATTTACCAAAAAATGAATTTTTAGCTAAATATGAAATCAAAGGTCAAAAGAGCTAATAAAATAATTTAGTATTTCCTAAATATTCTAAAATTATGAGTCATGCCTCACAAATATCTAAAATGAGTTGTCATGCCTTACAAATATCTAAAATTGAGGTGTCAAAAGTTCATGAGTGTTTTAACCCAATCCAGGGTTAGTCTGACTCAACCTAAGTTATTTGAGACTCAACTAAAGTTAGAATTTAACCTAACCTCCATAGGCTTATAGTTAGTTCTTAGATCCATAAATATACGTGCCCACACAATATGCTAACAAGCTTTTATGTGTAATGTTATTTTACTATAATACTTTCTTAAAACCTTTGAGAGTAGTGTTATAATTTCTAATTTATGCCAATCTTAACACTAAGCCACAAGTGACTATTGCAAAGATGCTACCACCATGAAAGAGCATTGATAGAAGACTCAAATCAACATAGGCCTAGTATGAACATCTTTATGCCAACAAGTAAGCATCAAAATTGACAAAGGAGGTAAAAAATTTGTATTATCTTTATCTTTATTTTGTGATCGTGTTTATTATATTATTATCTCCCTAGTTCTTAGGCAAGAGTGTGTAGTCTTAGAGTATTGTTATGCTTATTTTTTGTCATTTAAACTAACAAGGGACTAATGTAAGTTTTATTTACTCTTAGAATACCTAAGATATAATATGCACTTTTATAATTTATCTATATTTGTCCTAATATCAATTTTAGATCCTTATAATGATGCATATTTTTTAAATGAACTTGCCAATAGGCAAGACGATTACATTGATACACAGGTGTACTCCTAAACCTTATTTTTTCAATTTAAATCTATTTTAAATACCTTCAATTTCAGATTATATGCACTGATTATATATGACAACATAATTTTAGTTTTAGGTTAGTTACTAGTCAATTACCCAAGTTTAACACATGTAAAGATAAGGTACATTATACACACACAGGTATGCATTCTTTTACTTTAAACAATAATTTTCATTAATATATTAAAGGGGGACAAATGCAGATGATATATATGGATTATATAGCACCTTAGTCATGTATACTTGTCAAACTTAGACTTTGTTTATTCCTCTCAGTTATAGACCCTTCTTGCTTCCATGATTCTTGCATATGTGCTATCTTGTACTTATTGGCTTATATCTTAGTATAATCAATATTATGTGTTAGAGTATGTATTTCATGTATATTTTTCACATTTTTTAGTGTATTAGGTAGGTATTTCATATTGTAGTGAGTTTGTCCTATGTCAAGCTTTATCCCACATTGGCCAGTTTAGTTAGTTCAGTATGTCACCTTGCTTATATATGCAAGTGTATTTCCTTTGTACTACCATTCTTCATTATGTTTCATTCTAAATAATATATGATTTGTCTTTTTTTTTCATATCATATTTACAACTTCCTTGTGTAATATTTTTTATCTTCCTTGTATGAGGTTGTGTTGCTAAAACTTTAGATTCTTAGGTTGGAATGTATTTACCATTCCTAAAATGGTATGATATCCCTGAAAAAATTACAAACATCTGTTAGCTTGTAGTTTTTAGATAATTTTTTTCTACTTCCCTTGTTGTTGCTTCTTCACTTGTCACAGAGAGGAAGCATAGAAAAGAGGTGTGTGAGGAGATCTTGGTGCCATTTTTCAAACTTTTTAAAGTTTTTTTCATTGCTTTTGAAGTTTTTAATTTTAATATTTTGCTTGTGGAGATATGATTCAAGAGGAGGCATCCTTGTTGTTCCTGAATAAATCTTGTTTTTGCATTGAAATACTTGCATTTCTGTAGTGTGTTGTGTTTTTTAATTTTTTATTTGCAGATCTATACATTGAAGTTTGTAGATATGATGAGAGAAAATAAGATAATTGAGAGAGGTGTCATCCTTTAAGTTGGGCATTAAAATTCACTACTAAGCCATTAGAGGAGAAATATTATTTTTGTATTAAAAACACCATATTTGTTATGTTCTTTTCTCCCTATGTCAAATCTGAGGTGATTTTGTGATCTAAGGCATTAGATCTAAAGTTTTTTTTCTAAGCATTGAAGGAATTTTGATAGAGGTGTTGATCTAAAAAGGAAGTGTAGAAGTCTATTGGACTCCATTTATTTTCAGATCTACAAAGAAAGCATTTGATGTGTGTTGTCTTTCCCTAGAGGAAGATTTAAAACAAGGAATTAATTTAGTTTATTGGCATTTTTTGCATACTTCTCTTGATATATGATGAATCACACTAAAAATTTTATGGGTTTTGTGCATCTTTATTTCATATTTCTAGATCATTTTGAAATTATTAATTTCATTGATCGATGTAAAAGATATGGTATTTTTACTAACAACTATTTTTTATTTTTCTTAGGTGGAAAATAGACTTTTTTAATCCTCTTTGTTCCATAAATATTGTTGCATCCTTATTTTATATCTAGATCTAAAAAAAATAGTAAACCACATTTTATTTCCTCTTAAAATAGCAAGTTTATTCATTTTTAATTTCCAAACTGGATTTTTTGCCTCAAGAGGAAGCACAGTTTGCTTACCCAAGCATAGCGGTAAATAGGAGGATCTTCTTTCACATTGGTTAGCATTTTTGAGTCTGGAGGTCAATTCTAGTTCTAATGAGTGGTTAGATGACTATGTTTTTTTCTAATTTGGTCACAAATTATAGTTTGTAGTGAATTTTTTAATGTAATGACTAATTTTATAGGAATTGTAACACCAATAACTTTTGAACCTTAACTCAGATTTGACTTCTATTTTTTTAAAGTGCATTGTTTTTTATTTTCTATCTATTGGTGTCATAAATTTATAAAAATGCACTACTTTTATAAAGTTCTAAATTAAGGGGGGTCATATAATATAATCTTTTGAGGGGTTGTCTCAGTGCCAATTTTGTGTACCATTTTGCATTCTTTTTTATCTTGGTGATTATTTAACATGGCTTCTACTTCTAGTGTTAACCATTGTGAGTTTTTGACTACACATAATTATCACATATGGAGACCTCGAATGGAAACAATAATAAAGCACAAAATATTATGGTCCTGTTGTGGCATGAAATTGCACCCTTTGTGGGAGAGTTTTTTAGGCTCACTCACTTCTAGCTACAAGCATGGGAGCAACCTCAGGCTGTGGGTATTTTGTAATGAGGTTGAACCTCCAAAGTAGGTTGGTTCCTCTTTGATGCTCACTTAAAATAAAAGCTAAACTAATGCTTCACAAGGAAAAGGGTTAGAAAGGGGATAAAAGATCCTAAGAAAGCTAACCAGGTGATGCACCAAATTAAAATAAACACTAATCTATGATTTAACCCACACTAGATCAGTCATAAGATAACTATGGCTTACACAATATCAAGATCAAGTTAACACACTAGAAGAGCTTTAGGTAGAACACTAATCCAAACCTACAAGAGCTTGAAAATACATTAAAGAGGTAAGTAGAAGGCTGATAGACTAGGAAGAATCTTCTTAACAAATCCACCAAGCACAAGCATACTAAGGCACTGATAAATGACAAGAGATAGGAAAATAAATCATCTCATTACATCAAGAGGTAGTTCTTACAATAGACTTGATAGGGTCGAGCCTAATCAGGTAGAGTAAGCATACTTTGTAGTATCTCAATGAATGTATGTCTCCCAGAAAGATGAAAAAGTCTAAAAATTGAGAACCATTATAATGGCAAATCATGAGATATATATAAAGAAAGGAAGAGGGATAAAAATATTTGCATGAGAAAAAGGGAAGAAAGAAGAAGTCACTGAGTCATTGATGATTGGGACTACTATTGTCATCCTCTTTTGACCATGGGATGTGTCAACAAAGATCACCACCAAATCTCCTCAATCCATTCTAGCATTCAAGTCTCCCTTTAGTGGAGCTGAGAGATCCATGTCACGAGTAGTTGGATGTCTCCATTTGCATGACTGAATCAATTCCTGCATTTAAAATGGCATGGCAAATGTCTCCCTCATGTGTCATATCTAAAAGGGATGAAATCTTCATGATCTTAAGCTCAAGATGAACCATGTTGCTTCTACATCAAATGACTATTTATCAAGAGCAATGGCTATTACTTTCACCTACTAGATCCTTCTTTAAAACCTAGACTAGACCCTTCTTATAGATGAAAAACCAATCTAAACACATTGGTTTTCCCATATCCATTTAACTTGGGTCGACTTGAGCTTTGGCTTCTATGAACTGTCAATTCTCTTTGCCAACTAAAAATGCTCCTGGATCATCCTCCATATGTTCCTTTGAAAATTCAATCTCTACCCCAGCTTATGCCATATTGTAGCCTTCAATTCATCATTTCTAGGCCTGTGGTCTTTGGGTTCCTCCAGCTTGATGACTTCAGGCTTTTGTGACTACTTTACTTATAAAGTTGATAAATAAAGCACTTAGAGAATCTTGAATTACACTATGAAGAGTAATTTGAGTTCTTTGAGCTCCTCAAATTTGCACTTGATCACTTCAGGCTCCTCTAACTTGAAGTCTTCTCACTTTGCTATTTTCAAGCCTTAAGTCTTCAAGCTTTTCAAACCCGATTACTTTCAATGGCTAGTTACTTATCCTAATTTTGACATCCATCAGTTTGTCATTTCCTTTAGACACTTGGTCTCAGGATTCCTTATTCTAGATCCTTTTTTCTGTAGCTCCTACTCATATTTTCTTCTGAAGGAATTCCTTTAGAGGAATTCCTTCAACTTTTCCTTTCTTTCCCTTGGCCTATTTCTTTCGTACAAATTTCTCAAAGGAATTTCTTTGGATAATTTATCAGAAGGAATTTCTTCAGACTTTTTATCTGTATCTATCTTCAAAAATTTGTTTTGGCTCTTTCTCGAAGGAATTCTTTTGAAATTTTTTACCTCATGCTTCTTGTCAAGGACTTTCCCAAAGGGATAGACACCCTTCAAGTTTTTATAAATGGTCCTTTCCTTTGTGAATTTCCCTATTTTTTCCAAGAAAATTGCCCTTCAACATTTGAAAAAGGTCCTTCTGAAGGGAAAGATACTCTTCAAGAAACTTGCAATGGTCCACTTTTGAGAAGAAAGTGCCCTTCATAAATTTGTTTTGACACTTTTGTAGATGGAAAGTACCCTTTGGAAATATTGAATTGGACCATTTATCCCAAGAAGTACCCTTCAAAAAATTGTCTAGGCACTTTACTTTGAACAACCCATCAAAATTTTCGAAAGTGTCCTTCAAAAGAATTATTTCAGGAAAAAGGTCTGAAACAATTCCCGATGTTTAGCTTTTGAAGAAAACTTTGCCGAAAGTGAAACATTCCTTCAAAAAAGTTGTGTGGACAATTTTTCCAAAGGAAAACCATGAATTTAAAACAAAGAAAAGCAAACCCAAGGGAAGACACACTTAGCACCTACAAATCCTAAATAATGATCAATGACTTAGCCAAATAAAGGAAGATAAATAAAATAACTTTGCACAAGGCTTAGTCCTTTTGCCTGCAGGCTTGATTTTGAACATTATTGTTGGCCCCCTAAAGAACTTGCTCAAATTTCATCTAAACCTCCTTCGATTAATTGTTTCATCAAACCCTACCAGAGCTTCATATGTGGGCCAAACATTGGCCAACATCTTTGGTGACTCATAGGGAATCATGCTTGTTATGTTTGGTAACCCAATCTAGTCAGTTGGAGTCTAATCCATTAGGCATAGAGTCTCCATTGCCTTTGCAACTAACCTAGTTTGAATTAGATATAAGGCTAAGCCTTATTGGAACTTCCTCTTGAAGCAATGAGGATAACACAAAAATAACACAAAGTGTCCAAGGCACTTAGGGAAAGGAAAAATAGAACATAAAATAAATGTACACAAGGCACTTTAAGGAAACCATGAAATCTATCCTAATATATATAAGGTTGTAATTTACAAGTATTTCCCTCTTGGATCAAATGGGAAAGTATGAGTATCATTCACCTATAATGAATCAAGATGAAAAATACCTTGTTTTGGAGGTACTAGAATTGGTGAACTAGGCAGCTTTATGGTCAATCCTATTGGTGTGCCATCTAATGGATGGAATGGAACAAACATGTCTCCAATGTAAACATACTAGTTCATGTCCTCCAAAATTGGTTCATGTATTGTAGGGGATTTTGCAGTCTCCTCATTTGATGGCTCAAATTTTTTCTCTAAATCAAGCACAACATTTGATGGATCCTTTGAGCTGGTGCTTGGTTTGATGTCTAGACTTAAGCAAAAAATCTCCAAGTCATCCTAAAAGTCAGCTTCTTCTTGGTCATCTAAGACAATGCCAATTCAACTCCATATTTGTTGGACTTAATTTGAAGGGATCCATATGGTAGTTAATAAATCCATCCAAGTCCTAATGAATCATATTTATGGCTCTGGCTATGACCATTCTCCTTCATTCTTGAAGACATCAGTACTGCCTTCAATGGACAATTCATCTTGAGATTGGGCAGCTTCTTCAACCTAATTGGCAAGTGCATCCTCAGACTCTAGAAGAGGCATAGGCTAGTTTAGAACCTCTACCTAATCCATGAAGTCATGGTATAGTTACATACTTCATCTTGATCCTCTTTTCTCTCCGCTACATCTTGAATACACTCCTTAAGTATGAAGGCATCATTACTACCTTCAGGCTCTAATTCCTTGATGTCAAAGCCATGCCATAGCTGGTCCAAACTCGATTTTTCCTCCCTTTTATGAAATGGACTACCGATCATGATTTCTTCATCATAGTTACTTGTTTTTTATACTTTAGGCTAAAACTTGAATATAATATCATCCTCTATTCCTTGTAAAACATGATCTTCTTCCAAGAGGGAGATGGTGGGAGGGTGAAAAAGTTCACCTTGCTTGTAGCTTGAGAGATTATCTTTCTAGCTAGGGACCTTAGGTGAATTTTTTGGTGGATCTTGAGGGAGGGAGAAAGAATCTTGAAACTCTTATAGGGAAAGCTCATTGAGCTGAGCTAACCCCTCTTTTATATTTTTCAACCACTAACTCCTCATTTTTTTGAACTGGCTCTTGAATCACCACAACTGACACCTCTTCCTTCTTCTCCTAAACTGGTTAAACCAATTTCTAGAATGGAAATGTGTATGAAACAACCACCTTTTCCTCCTTTTGAATGGGTCTAGGAGAGGGTGGTTTTACAAGAGAGGGCATGACATAGTCAGGGTCAAAGGTGTAGGAGAAGATCCATGGTGGGATGGTTTCACACTCTTGAGTGGGAATGGGTGTAGGGGGTTAATTTGAAACCTTTGGAAACTAATATTGAGGATCTTGGAGGGGAGAGGACACATAAGATTGATTGCATTGAGTCTATTGATCTTTATAAGACATCATCACACTTTCTAAATTTTGGACCATGCTTCTCAACCACATCTTGTTCTACCCCTCACAAACTACTGATTGTTCATCCTCACAAACTACCCACCTGTTCTTGACCAAATGAAGAGAACTCCTTACCTCTTATAGCGCACAGATAGGGATGACTAAAGAAATCTCTAAACCCATAACAATATCCCTTATCAACTTGATATAATTTGATAATGATTTCTTGAATCTTGACAAGGATGTAACAGGATAACCATAGTTTTGACAAGGGGAAATAACAAACTAATTTTAATGCATAGGAGGCTGATCTTGGTCATACGTAGGGGTGAGAGAAGGGTAAATTCCATGATGGGGATGATAAGTTGTTTGAGGGCCACTTGGGGGGAACACATAAACATTATTATCTTGATAAGTGTGATGTTGAGGTAGAGAATACACATGTTGGTCAAAAGATGGTTAATTATACATACCAAACATATTGATTAGGCACTTGGACTGCTTAAACCAACTGATAAGTGCTTGAAGTCACCATTGATGTTTAAAAAATACCTCCAAAGTCTGATATGTAGAAGGAAAACACTAAAAATCCTTCCATTACTTTAGACCTTAGTCCCACTGGGCATGCCAGAAACTATTGTGGCATGGAATTGCACCCTTTGTGGGAGAGTTTTTTAGGGTCTCTCACTTCCAACTACAAGTATAGGAACAACCTTAGGTTGTGGGTATCTTGTAGTGAAGTCAAACCTCTAGAGTAGGCCGGTTCCTTTTTGATGCTCACCTAAACTCAAATCTAAACTAATGCTTCATAAGGAAAAGGGTTAGAAAGGGGGTAAAGGCTCCTAAAAAATATAACCATGTGATGCACTAATTTAAAATGAACACTCATCTATGCTTAAACCCACACTAGATCAGTCATAAGACAACTATGGCTTACACAATCTTGAGACCAAGTTAACACACTGGAAGAGGTTCAAGAAGAATACTAATCCAGGCCTATAAGAGCTTGAAAATACATTAAAGAGATAAGCATAAGGCTGATAGAATAAGAAGAATCTCCTTCACAAATCCACCAAGCACAAGCATACTAAGGCACTAATCAATGACAAGAGATAGGTAAAGAAATCATCTCATTACATCAAGAGGTAGTTCTTACAATAGAATTGATAGGATTGAGCCTAATCAAGTGGAGCAAGCATACTTTTTAGTAACTCAATGAATGTCCATCTCCCAAAAAGATGAAAAAGTCTAAAAACTAGGAGTCATTACAATGACAAATCATGATATGTATATATAGAGAATGGAAGAGAGAGAGAAAAGGTTGCATGAGAAAAAGGTAAGAGAGAAGAAGTTGTTGAGTCATTAATGATTGGGACTATTATTATCATCCTCCTTTGACCATGAAATGCATCACCCAAGATCACCACCAAATTTCCTCGAGCCATTCCTGTATTCAAGTCTCCCTTTAGTGGAGATGAGAGAGTCATGTCACAGGTAGCTAAATGTCTCCATTTGCATGTTTGAATCGATTCCTACATTTAAAATGGCATGGAGACATTATCCCTCATGTGTCTTATCTAAAAAGAATGAGATCCTCATGCTCTTAAGCTCAAGCTGAATGATGATGCTTTTATGTTGAATGTCTATTTGTTGAGAGTGATGGCCATTAATTTCACCTACTAGCTCTTGCTTTGAAACCTAGACTAGACCCTTCTTATATATGGAAAACTAATATAAAGACATTGGTTTTCCCATATCCATTTAACTCAAGTCTACTTGAGCTTCAACTTCTATGAATCGTTGATTCTCTTTTCCAACTGAAAATACTCCTGGATCATCATCCATCTATTCCTTTGAAAAGATAATCTCTACCCCAGCTTACGCCACATGGTAGCCTTTCATTCATCATTTCTAGACATGGTGTCTTCGAGTTCCTCCAGCTTGATGACTTTGGGATTTTTTGACCACTTTACATATAAAGCTCATAAGTAAATCACTGAGAGAATATCGAATTACACTATGAAGAGTAATTTAGGTTCTTTGAGCTCCTCAAATTTGTACTTGATGACTTTGAGCTCCTCCAACTTGAAGTATTCTCACTTTGTTATTTCCAAACCTTAAGTCTTCAAGCTTTCCAAACCTGATTACTTCCAATGTCTAGTCGTGTATCTTGATTTTGACATCCATTAGCCTGTCATTTCATTTGGACACTTGGTTTTGGGCTTCCTTCTTCTCAGACTTTTCTATGTGACTCCTTCTCATCTTTTATTCTGAAGGAATTCCTTTGGCTTTTCTTTCTTTCCCTCGGCCTATTTATTTTGGTCAAATCTCCTGAAGGAATTTCTTTAAAAAATTTGTTTGAAGGAAATCCTTCAAACTTTTTATCCACGTCCATCTTCAGAAATTTGCTTTAGCTCTTTCCCAAAGGAATTTCTTAAAAATATTTTCCCTCGAGCTTCTTGTCAAGGACATTATTGAAGGGCCAGGCACCCTTCAGTCTTTTGTAAATGGTCCTTTCCTTTATGATTTTCCCTATTTTTGCCAAGAAAAGTTCCCTTCAGCATTTAAAAAAGGTCCTTTCGAAGAGAAAGATACCCTTCGAGAAACTTACAATGGTCCACTTTTAAGAAGAAATTGCCATTCAAAAATTTGTTTCAACACTTTTATGGAGGAAAAGTACCCTTTGGAAATATTGAATTGGATCATTCCTCCCAAAAAGTACCCTTCAGAAAACTATCTGAGCACTTTGCTTTGAACAACCTGTTGAAATTTTTGAAAGTGTCCTTCGAAAGAATTGTTTTAGATAAAAGGTCCAAAATAATTCTTGATGTTTAGCTTTTGAAGAAAACTTTATCAAAAGTGAAACATTATTCATAAAAGTTGTGTGGACAATTTTTCTAAAGGAAAAACATAAAGTTAAAACAAAGAAAAGCAAACTCGAGGGAAGACACACTTAGCACCTACAAAGCCTGAAGAATGATCAATGACTTAGACAAATAAAAGAAGCTAAATAAAAGAACTTTGCATAAGGCTTAGTCCTTTGGCCTGCGGGCTTGCTTTTGAACATTACTGCTAGCCCCTTGAAGAACTTACTCATATTTTCTCTAAACCTCTTTCAATCCATTGTTTTGTCCAACCCTATCAGAGCTTCATATGTGGGCCAAAAATTGGCCAACAAGTTCCTAATGAATGAAAAACAACCATAACTTATATGTGAATTTGAGAATTTTAACCATCAATATATGTCTGAAGAATGTATGGGCTTGATTGTGGGATATATGAGTGAGTCTCTTATTTCATTTTGATGGGTGTAATTATCCATTCAAAATGTGGATTAAGTTAAAGGGTTTGTTTGGGAAAGTAGATCACTTGAGAATGATACATCTTAAAGTGGAGCTTACTTCACTAAATCTAGATCACTAAAGTACACACAATTGAAGGGGAGTGGATGAGATAAAAAAGATGATGAGAGTGTGTACTTGATATTGTCTAAGTTGAATGGCCCATTCTAAATCTTTTTTTCTACCTTTTTCTCTATTATAGATGCATCAGGGACCACATTCAAAATGTCAAATCTAGTGTTGTTTTGTGTGAGACTTACTAGGGAGGACTTTAAATTGTCTCACCTTGATTCTTCCACCTCTCAAAAAGCATTAGTGGCCTCACATCCTAAGACTAAGGGAAAATCTAAGGGTAAGAAGAAGAACACTCCTGCTCGACCTCAAAATGCACCTAAGTCCAACCCTAATACATCTAAACCCAAACCATCTTTCAAATCCAAGAATAAGTCTAACCTATCTTGATTCTATTATGGGGGGACTAATCATGAAGAGTTAGGTGTTTCAAGAGAATGTAAGCCTAGAGGATGCCATTAGAAAACATAATATTTCTATCTCCACTCCTTATCTATCTCATGAGCATGGGAAATCACTTAATGTTGTCAGGAAATCACATTTACCTATTTTAGATAGTTGGGTTTTAGATTCTTGTGCTTTACACCATATGACTTCTACCAAGGAGTCCTTTGTATCTCTGGGTCTAAGTTTTACTTCCAATATTGATGTTGGATATTTTTACTTCATTATTATTAAGGGGAAGGGTGACATACAACTAGTGGAGAGTTTTCAATGATGTCATGGTGATGTCATGGAAGTGTCTTGATGAGTGGATAAAGTTCCTTGATAGTCTATGTGATAATGACAAAGTGTGCAATGTGCTTGTCCTAATATGCTTGAAGTATGATTGGTTGATCTTTTGTTTTGGCATAGTTAGAGTTGTTCAAGGATGAGTATGGAGTTTTAAAAATATGTAAGAGGTCCATAAGATGTTTTCTATACTTTGAGTGCTTGTGTGCATAAGTAGAATTCATTTGGTTGTCCATAGTTTTCATCTAGACACTTTAGGTCTAGTGGTAGAAAATTTGAGTAAGTAGATTGATGACATCATCATTGCTAAGTGTGGATGAGACAAGAGAAGTTGGTCATATGGTTGTGACCATATTTGTACCTAGTTGATATGTGTTAAATCTTAGGTCATGCACCTAAGCGCATCAAAAGATATGCAAGTGTAAATTTGGGCTCTCAAGCATTTGGATAGTGTTTTCCCATACTTAGCCAAATTTTCAATGTGGCAACAAGAGTCAAGTAAGTATTTTTATGATGGCATATCTCGCACGTGTGGATATTTCAGGAGAAGTTGATCATATGGGTTTGTTTATTTTTAAGCCTAGTTGATTTAGATTAACTTTTAGATCATGTAATGAATCACGTTAAAAGATATGCATGAGAAAAGTTGGCCTTCTAGGCAAGTCAAGGCATAGTTGGCTCTATGGAAGAAAATTTTGAGTATGTTGATGATGGCATATATCACACATACATGGGTTTTAGGAGAAGATTATTATATAGATGGATTATCTTATGTAAGGAGATCATATGGTCTAAATTTGAGAAGACACATCTAAACATAGAATAAGTTATTATGTTTTAAAAATGGCTACTCAGATAGATGAGCAAGGTTCCCATAGTTAAATATGCAAGAGGTAAAGTTTAATAAAGTCTTAAGGAGATCGACAGAGTGAATTTTATCCAAGATGTTAGGAATAAGTGAAATTTAAATAAGTGCACATTGTTTAACACTAAAAATAAAGGATAAGGATCCAATGGTAAACAAGTATTCATATAGATTCATCGAATAGTGATCATTTCTAGTTAAAGCCCTAGTTAATCCATAGAGATCGATAATGTGTATTGAGTCAAAATTATAAAGGTACATGAGATGAGGTCAAAATGATTGAGGTTAAATTTTTTATCATTGATCCATATGCATTAAATTTTAAAGAATATTGATGATGCAAGATTGATCTAAAGATGAGAGGACACGAGATGCGATCATTGTGTTCAAAGTTTAATTGTGACCATTTTCATTTTAATATTTGAATTTACAAAGGAAAAACTAGTGCTATATATTTTGGCCATATCTTTTGATCTAGATAGAATTTGCTCATGATGTAAAATGTGAACTTGTAGAGGACTCCAAGATGCATCTAGAAATATATATTTTATGATATAAAAGTGTGTATAGACAAAATCATGAAGGTTTAAAGTTTACTTTGTGTTCGTGCATGGACTATAAATGATGTGAGAAGTTTGTTTGAACTTTTTTTGATATCTCTTTGTGAATTGAATATTGGAAAGTGTTGTAGACTACATGAGTATGCTCTATGTGTATTATGAATTTTTGACCATTCGTATGTTGTATGAACAATGGGTTAGATGGTGACTCTATATACAACATGTTGTTTGAGCATATGTAGTGGTGAGTAGAGTTGATTGTAATCATTTGAGGAAGTGTGATGGATAAATAAGGAGTGGACCCATGTGATTTAAAGTGGTCTTGTGTTCTTGTTTTGCTCATTGATGTGCTAAATGGGTGAATAGGTCTCCATGAGACCTATAAGAGCTACAAGGGCCTTATTAAAAGGTGTGGCTGATATGGCTGACCTATGAAGATTTTATTAAGATATGTCTTGATGAGATAGTTGCTTTAAGGTTTAAGGAATGCCTAACCACTGGCCTACATGGTGATGATCATGAATTCCCTGTATCTTTTGTTGGAGAAAAAAAAGCTTGTGAAGAATCTCAGTGGTCTTATCTTGAGAAGGAGTTAACTTTTTTATCATGGTTTGGATGATTTGTTATAAATATAAGTTTAAAATATCTATCTACATATCAGTTTGTTATATGTCAGATGAGCCTATAAGTTGAAGGTCTCTCTTCTAAGGTTATATCCTAGATCTTGTTAAGCCTGTTAGAGGCTTGTTGAACAGTTATGTGTGCCATGGAAGTTCACAATGTTATGAAGATGAGGTGTCTATATATAAGTATTGAATATGATTGGATATTATTTGAAGACTTCTTGAAGATTTCATGATACAGGTGAAGCATTGAGTTAGGGGGAGCAACAAGATCATGAGTTTTTTCCATAGATTTATGATAAAGCTATAATATAGGGTCAAAATGAGCATCTCTAGGTGGCCTAATGAGATTTATGGAATGTAAATAAGAGTTTGGTTCTTAGAAAGGTCTATGCACTTAATTATGATGTGCTCTAGGTGCTTTTGTGGTCTAAAGGTATATTTGTGCTAATTAAATATTTTTGAGTACTCTCAATTTTCTCAGTTTTTGGCTTAAGGGAAAACATGCCTAAAATGGGTTATAGGAATTTTATGTTCCCAAAGGTATGATGGCTCAATTTTTTGGTCCATAAGTGTGTGATGAATGTCTCTAGGTTTTCAAGAAGTTTCAGAGGAGTGCATTGACCAGAAGGAAGTTTGTTGACCTTCTTTGTTTTGAGTTTTTAGGGTTTTGGGCTATGCTAGAAAAGTGGTTTGCCTTATGATTTGAGGTATAATTATTATTAATAGGTTTATTGGGCCAAATTTATTGTCAAATCATAATTCACAAAGATTTTAAGGTTTATGGTTCTCAATTGGTTCAAGATTTTGTCAATATGGAGGGCCAATTGGCTAGCCAATTTATGAAAGAAGTGTGTTGCAGAGGATGATCTTGGTGATAAAATTGGTGTGCTTAATGGGGCATATAAGAGTAATCAATATATGAATATTTAAGTCTTAAAGATGTGTCTACTAAAAAAATTTGGCTCTACAAGTTTTAAGTAGGGCTAAAAGGAGGCTGAATAGGCCTAGTTTGAAGAAGAGTGCTTTTTGCTCAGTTTATACAAAAGAGCAAAGCATGAGTGTTTCAAGGTGAGTTATTAGGTTGTTTTAATGCATATTTCATATTTGGTGAGTGGCATGAAGTTATATTGGTGGTCTTTGAGGTGGTTTGATAGAGAAATCTAGTACCTATATGTTGACTTTTCATGGTGTGTGGAGATTTAAAGATGCTTAGAAGGTGAAAATGATTAGATTTATTAGGGGGAGTCCCTATTAGATGTTTATTGATGTATTCCATCAATTTATAGTGTATTTTGTTTGTTCTTTCTTCATTGGTTGTAGTGCTTGGTTGAAGAGAGTGTTGGCATGGAGCAAGAGGAAATTGTCAAGGCAAGCAGAAGTAGGCTCAAGGTAAGGGGGAGTTTGTATCATTTTTATGAGATGGTCCTTTATTATTTATGGTTTTTGTATGTCCTAAATATAATTTGGTTCCCACTTTTTCATTGTATCAAATGGGTAGAAAGTTTCTGTTGTGGGAGTGATTTGAGAGAGAAGGAAAGTGAGTTATGTATTGTTATATTGATCAATTTTGACATCAATGATAAAGGGGGAGATTTTTGGAGATTTTTCAATTATGTCATGGTGACAGCATGGAGGTTTCCTAATGAGTGGATGAAGTGCCTTTATATTCTATGTGACAATGATAAAGTTTGCAATGCACTTATCCTAGTATGATTAAAGTATGATTGGTTGATCTTCTATTTTGGCATGGTTAGAGTTGTTTAGAGATGAGTATGGAGTTTTGAGCATGTGAAAGAGGTCCTTAAGATGTTTTATATGATTTTTTTTTTCATAATTGGAATTCATATGGCTGTCCTTAATTTTTATATAGACACTTTGGGTCCAATGGTAGAAAATATGAGTAGGCAGTTTGATGATGTTATCATTGTCATGTGTGGATGAGACAGGGGGAGTTGGTCATATGGTTATGATCGTATGTGTACCTAGTTACTATGTGATAAACCTCAAGTCATGCACCTAAGTGCATCACAATATATTCAAGTGAAAATTTGGGCTCCCAGGCATTTTGATAGTGTTTTCCCATAGCCAAATTTACAATGTGGCAATAAGAGCTGAGTAAGCATTTTGATGATGGCATATCTCACACATGTGGACATTTCAGTATAAGTTGATCATATGGGTTTATTTAGTTTTTATCCTAGTTTATTTGAGTTAAATTTTATATCATATGATGAAATTAATCAAAATATATACATGAGCAAAGTTGGCCTTCCAGGCATAGTTGGCTCTGTGGAAGAAAATTCTAAGTGAGAATGTTGATGATGGCATATTTCACATGTGTGGGTTTTAAGAGTATATTTTTATATAGATGGATTATCCTATGTAAGGATATCATGTGGTATAAATTTGAGATCATGAATTTAAGTGAAGATGAAGTTATTAAGGTTCAAAAATGGCTACTCGAGTAGATGAGCAAGGTTCCCATAGTCAAATATGCAAGAGGTAAAGTTTGAGCAAGTCTCAAGGAGATTGACGGAGAGAATTTTATCCAATATTTTAGGAAGCAAAAAGATGGTAAGAATTTCACATTGTTTAATAGCTGAGTAAAGGTAAAGGATAAAGAGCCAAGGTCAAGTGAGTGTTTGTACAGATTCATTGAACAATGAGCATTGTTAGTTAAAGACTGAGTTGATCCATAAAGATCAATGGTGCGTATTGAATCAACATTAAAAGGGTACACGAGATGAGGTCAAATTGATTGAGGTTTAATGTTTGAACATTGGAACTTATGCATTAAAGTTCAAATAATATTTATGGTTTGATATTGATCTAAAGATGAGAGAACACAAGATGCAAGTATAGTGTTCAAAGTATAACTATGACTGTTTACATTTGAATATTTGAATTTGAAAAGGAAAACCCAATGCTCTATATTTTGGCCATATCTTTCGATCTAGATATAATTTTCTCATGGTGAAAAAAATGAACTTGTAAATAACTCCAAGGCACATATGAAAATATAGATTTGATGATCTGAAAGTGTGTACAGACATAGTTATGAAGGTTTAAAGTTGACTATGTGTTCATCCATGGATTGTAAGTGAATTGAGAAGTTTGTTCAAGCTTTTTTTGATATTATTTTGATATCTATTGATTAATTGGATATTGGGGAGTGTTGTAGACAACATGAAGATGCTTTATGTGTATTATGAAGGTTTGACCATTTGTATGATGTATGAACAATGGGTTAGATGGTGACTGTGTGTTTCATTCATGGTGACTATGTGCACGAAATGTTGTTTGAGCATATGTAGAGGTGAGAAGATTTGATTTTGATCATTTGAGGATGTCTAAGGGGACATAATAAGTGGAACCATGTAATCAAAAAATTTCATGTGTTTTTTTTTGCTTGTTGATGTGTTAAATGGGTGAATAGGTCTCAATGAGACCTATAAGATCTACAAAGGCCTTATTAAAAGGTGTAGCTACTTAAGTGTGACCCATAGATGTTATGGTTGACTTATGAAAATTGTATTGAGCTATGTCTTGATGAGATATTTTCCTTAAGTGTTAAGGCATACCTAATGGCTAACTAAGATGGTGATGATCATGAATGATCTATAAATAGTGAAACCAAATATGTTGATTTCTAGACTTTTGAGAGAGGCTTGCGAATGAAGAGCCAAGTGAAGGTGAGAACCTTTAAAATAAAAGTTATAGGTTAGTGAGGACTAGTAGAGAGTGAAAAGGATTAGATATGTCTATCTAATCAAGGTGATGTAGTTGATCACATAGGTCATCATACCTAATAAGCCTAGAAGAGGTAAAATGAATGAGTATGTTTAAGAGGTTGTTTGAGAGTGTGTGTTTGGTGAGTGAAGGCAAGGTGAAGACTGTGTGTGCCTCGTGGATGGGTTGACGGGTAGAGTAGGTTGTTAATGGTTTATAAGACCTGTAGGTCATATTTTTGATGTCATAATAGTTCTCTTGCAAGTTTGAATATTAAGTGTGAGTAGAGAGTTAAAGAGTGGGGTTAATTAGGATATATGTGTCTGAATTGATCTTTATGTGTTGGTCAAGTATGTAATGTGCTTTGGCCAATAGTTAAAATTGAGTAAAAGTGCTCAATGGATGGATTGTTGATTAGAGTAAATTGACGTCTATGTGTATGATCATTTGGTCATGTTATTTATATGGTGATAGAGTTGTTACCAAGAGGGTGAAGAGTGATAATCATAGGTCCATCATTAAGTGTTTAATACATTAGTTCAAAGGTGGATGTGTTCATAGGTGTTGTTGTGGAAACATAACATTTAAGGGGGTTGTAGCCTCCTTGCAAGGTGAAACTTGTTAAAATTTTGGTTATTGTTGTAGCTCAGCTAGATTTGTGTAGAAGCTCCTTGTGGGATTAAATTATCACTAAAATTAGGAATGGTAGTTCTTTGATCATTTTAAGATGGTCTAAATTGGTTCTTTTTATTATAGAACAATAGTCCAATTGCAAGTTCTAGTGGGTTTTATTCCCCAAGAGATTTTCCCATGTATGTTATGTGTTATGTGTTTGATCTTGCATTGACTTTCTTATTCATTACTATGAATGATGTATGCTTCATGAATGTATGTATTGATTGATTAAGGGTTTGAAGTAATTGGAATTGAAATTAGATTATTCGGGCTCACTAACTCACCCCTAATGAATTATATATTCTAGACATCACCACTAATCTACTTTTAGTTTATCAGATTTACCATTCTGGTCAAGGCAAGATAGTGACTTTCACACCATATGGTGTTAAATTCAAAGCCTTATTAGAGACACACACACTTATTACACATGTTTTTATTGATCATAGTTATTGAATTTACTATTTTGATTTTTTTGATGATACTCCTCTTTTAGGGATGCGTTTAGTTTCTCATGTAGATTTTGAGAGTCAGTTTTGGCATGAGAGATTTGGATACCTTGACTATAGATATTTGAAGGAGATAAACACTCATAGTATGGTAGAGGGTCTTCCTATAATTTCATGTCTTGATGGAGTTTACCCAAATTGTGTATTGGAGAAACAACACAAGGATCCATTTCCTAAGGGCATGTCCATGAGAGCTTCTTCACCACTTGAGCTTGTGCATAGTGATTTGATGTTCTTTCCTACTCCTTATAATGGAGCTAAGTATGCACTTAATTTCATTTATAATTTGTTAAGGTGTACTTGAGTTTATTTCATCAAGTACAAGAGTGATATATTTACTTACTTTAAATTCTTTATGGCTTTGGTTGAGAAATAGTCTTCGAGTTGCATCAAGAAGATTCATACAAATAATAGGGGGAAGTAATATAGTAAAGAGTTCCTTATTTTTTTTGGTAGACATGGTACTATTTACTAGCATTTTGTGGCACATAATCCACAACATAATGGCTTAATAGAAAGGAAAAACCAAAATCTAAAAGAGATGGATAATTTCATGATGCATTCATAGGATTTACCTCCTATCTATTGGGAAGAGACAATTAATTATGCGAACTACATTCAAAACTACACACTACATCAAGTAATTGAGCATATGACTTCAAAAGAGGCTTGGTTTGGAACCAACCCTAATGTCTCATTTTTATGAGTTTTTGAGAGCCTTGCTTGGGAATTTGTACCAAAGAATAAAGGGAAAGCATTAGATAAGAATTAAAAACCTTTGATTTTTGTAGGTTATTATGAGGACATGAGAACTTATCATCTTTTAGATCCTGATACTCATGATGTTTATTTTCAAACTTATGTAAAATTTAATGATTAATTCACATCTCATAACTTTTAATTTTATTCTATGCCTACTTCATATTTTGATGATTCGCCTCCTCTCAAGGATTCATTCTTTAAGGACCTAGTTTAGGAGATTCTTGAGGAAGTTATAGAGTATGAGGATCCTATTCACATTAATGTTGCCACTATTCTTAGGTGGGCACATACTACAATTTTTGAGGCAACACCTTTCATTCAATATTTTCCACCTACTCGACATCATCATGCACATTCTATACGTACTAGAATTTTGTGTTAAACATTCTCTAGGGATCCATAGTCTTTTTCAAAGGCTCATGGGATACAAGAGTGTGATGATGTGATGATAGATGATTATTCTTCATTGATCAAGAATCACATTTGGGATTTGGTCACTCTTTCTAAGGAAAAAAATTGGTTAGGTGAAAGTGAATTTATTGCACCAAGTATGCAGTTGATGGGTCTATCGACAAGTATAAGTCAAACCTTATTGTAAAGGAATTTTCACAAGTCAAAGGTATTGACTATTCTGAGACATTTATGTTTATTACCAAGATAGATTTTGTTCACATTGTACTTTATCTTACTACATCATAGGGTTAGATAGTATATCAAATAGACATTAAGGTTGTTTTCTTACATGGAGACTTATATGAGGAAATTTATATGGAGTAGCCTGTTAGGTTTATTGATGATTATTCTCTTATTTGTCAACTTAGGAGGTCTCTTTATGGTCTCAAATAGGCCCCTCAAGCTTGGTATGAGAAGATGGATTCATTTCTTCTATTTAATGGATTTTTTCACTACTAATCTAATCCCATAGTGTATATTCAACATATTGGGGAGGACATTGTTATTATGGTCTTATATGTTGATGGTCTACTTCTCATAGACAACTCATCTCAAATTCATACTATTCAATAGGCACTTTTAGCATAGTTTGACATGATAGATCTTGGTCTTTCATATTTCTTCTTTGGTTTATAGTTTTCACAGTCAGATACATGGATATATTTGAGTCAACAAAAGTATACCATTGATCTTCTTTAGTGTTTTGGCATGGTTGATTACAAGCCAAGTCCTTCTCCTTCTCAATTTAGAGTGATTCTCATTATTTTTTATATTAATCCACTTTGTGATCCTAAATTATAGAGGTAGATGTTTAGGAATCTTATATATTTGACCCATATTTACCCCAACATTTCATTTATAATTGGGATTGTATCTAGGTTCGCACATGACCCTCATGATAGTCATTAGTAGACTACTAAGAGGATTTTGTGATATCTATGAGGCACTACTCATTTTATATTACACTACACCATGACTTCTACTCAGTTGGTTGGATACAGTAATTTAGATTGGACAGGTTCTCTTAATTATAGGCATTCCACTTTTATCTAAATCTTTTGTCTTGATTTTTTACCTATTTCTTGGTTGTGAAAGAATTAGTAGGATATTTCACTTTCATCTATAGAGGCTAAGTAAAAGGCAACAGTTATAGTGATTCAACAAGTTTTTTGGCTTTGTTAGTTATAGATAGAGTTTGGATTCATAGAGGATTCACCCATTATACTTTAGTGTGATAACTAGAATGAAATTCATATATCTCATAACCTAGTTGAGCATTAATGAACCAAGCACACTAAGGTACATATGCACTTTATTTGTCAACATATTTAGGATGGTGCTCTTATCTTGGAGTACATTCTAAGTTAGCAATAGGTTGCAGACATATTTATGAATCCTTTTGCATCATCTCATTTCCTTGAGATGTATGACATGCTTAGGGTTTCATAATTTATCCTTGGGGGTGGTCATGAGGATATCTTCTATCTTCATTTCATGGATACATATTGTACATGAGTACCTTATTAGGCCTATTTGTTGAGACTCATACTATGGATATGCCATTATTTTATGTTTTGGATATTGTTAACCCCTAGCTTCACTTGAGGGGGGTGTTAGATTATGTATTTCATCTGTATTTCTCATGTTTTCTAGTATATTAGCAAGTTATTACATCTTATAGTGAGTTTGTCATATGTGAGGCTTTTATCCCACATTGGTCAGTTTAGCTAGTTCAGTATGTCTCCTTGCCTATATATACAAGTGCATTTCCTTTTTACTAGCATGCTTCATTATGCTTCATTATAAATTAAATATATGATTTGTCTTATTTTTGAATATCATATATGTATCTTCCTTGTGTAATGTTTTGTAGCTTTCTTGTATGATGTTTTATTGCAAACACTTTAGATTCTTAAGTTGGAATGCCTTTACCATTCCTAACATTATGTTGATAAATAAGGCCTTCTATCTTACTCAAAATACTTAAAATTTACTTATCTTCCATCCCTATAATATATAGACTTATACCTACTTTCTTACTCCTTGAACACTAATATCTACGATAAACATTAGCGTCAACATTAGTGTCCTGACCTAATGCAAATGTTTGATGCCTTAAATTAATCTAATTTGTAAATGAAATGTATCCTAATGGTCAGCCTAAGTGCCTTAATGTGAATTATCTATCCAAATGGATTGATATAAGTACAAGATCAATGCTTATTCATTCTTCACCTACAAAAACATAGAAAAGACCAAAGATACCAAGGAAACTTATCAAAAACACTCTTTCAAATATTCAATTGAATAAAACTTACCTATTTCCATAACAATCATAAGTAAAACACATCTATATGTCTAAAGTTTTAAATGAGTAGTTTAAGAGCTTGATTTGTCAAGTTACAAACTAGATCATTGTTTTACTTATTTTTCACATATTGTATAATTCACATACAAGCCATCATGTAGGTAAGAACTACATCAATATGAGGCCCTCTTCATATTATTGGCTATGTAGGTAGTTCTCACTAACAAATGGATATTTGAGTTCAGATCAATATCATGTGACCACTAACTCATTTTTTATTAAGGTGATTATTATATCCCAAATTTTCACCCTAGATAATTCAATGAGACCTTCTCAAATTTGAGATAACATGGAACTATCTCTGCATATAGACAACCCACTACAAGAGATAGATCTCTAGATTATGGGATAGCTCATTTGATCTATCTTTTAGGCTCACACACTACACTAGACTAATCACTATTAGGGGTGAAAAGGAAAGAAGGAAATATAACTTGAAAATATATTAATGAAGGTGATACACCAAATATATCTCTACAAATATACATGTATTTTCACTAAGGAAGAATATTATTAAAATTAATCTCAACAGAAATGTTCTTCTAGCATCAGTATTTCTACATGGAGGTAGATTGTTATGCATATCTAGACATGGGTGAATAGGAGGTTTGATCTTAGACACTGCTAATCTCCTTCATACTTCAAAATACACCTAAAATATATATATACACTTCATGATACCTATTATAAGAAATACTACTCACATAATGCATACAAGATTAGAATGAAAGTAAGGAGAATGCATTCATCACTTATCATCCAAATAGACTACTTAGCATACTTAGGCAAGAATTATAGAGACTAAACCAGCTTGAGAAAACTTTATTCAAAATCAAAACAAGATGTCAAAACTAGTAGGGCTTTACCATACCTATTGTGGATTGTTTACAATGTCAAAATGGCTTCAATATATAGAACATAAGAGAGGAGAGAGAAGAAGTGACATTAAAGAGTCACCACACCAAGTTTCAAGACTTGAAAACTCATTACCATGTAGGATGAGGAGTTAGAAAACAAGTCATGAATTTCTCTTGAACATGTGTCAATCTAAAACATAGCATCTTCTTAAGGTTAGTATAGAGACACTCCATGTCCTTCTTGAAACTACCTTCTTGATGATGAGTCCACCTATATACTTTGAACTGCCTTAGAAGTCCTTGAAACATATACACTAACTTAGGAATGTGGATACATGATTTTTGATAGTCATATACACCCCTCAACTGATAACCTTATCCTTGCCAATTTTCACATACCTTCTTGCAGTCACTCATTCGCCTTCTAGGCCTAGACCTTCACACTTGTAACTTAGGTGACTTTCACACACTCAAGTAAATTCATTTTAGAGATATGTGACACCTATTCAATACCTCTTTATCTTATGGTCTAGCATGTATACCTCAATAAAATTCAAGATCACAACTCTCATCTCCAACTTAGGTAGTCACCTTTTGTCTCACTATCCTATCCATGACTGCCTACAATAAAAAATTTAGAATAGGGGTTTTCATGTATCACTAAGGTTATAATGGGACATGAGGAGTTATAAAACATATCTATAGTCCTCCTATAATGGATTTCACTTATCCATTCCTTTCTTCACCTTCAATTTGACTCAAACCTTGTAAAAAACACAACATTTGACCTATCCATACAAGTGACAGTACATAACAATTGAATGTCAAGGATATTGAGAGACTTTCAAGCATGTTTAAATCACTTTATAGATTAATTTAACCCTTATGGATGCATAATTATTCATATCTTTCTCATTAGGTTCTTGAGAGGGTTTTAGGTCATTCAAGTTGTTAACAATGATTCATAGAGGTTAATCCCTTAATCCTCAAACCAATTTCATTTTTTTTGAGTTCAAGACATCCCTCAAATATACCTAAGTGATTGAGATCCCATGCACATTTTCTGAACAAATATGAGTGAAATAAATTTGCTTCTTGATTAGTTGCTTGAATTATGGACACCCTTGAGACAAGTTTAGGCCAAAAATGACCAATATGGGTTATTATCTACAACCACTGAGTCCAATCAATCCTATAATCTCTCATGAAGGTTTTAAAATTACTTTTTCTGATCATATGATTATATGACATCAAACATCATGAGGTTTTATGCCTAGTTTTAGGTCTAAAAGGTATAGACTATGTATTTGAGTATATGACCACCTCTGAATGTTCTTAGTGGATATAGGTGATTCTCAACATTTTTTCACCTTAAATACAACCTTATACATCATCCTAAAATTATTCAAGGCTCTACCATTCCATTCATTCACCATTGATGCACTAAACCTACAAATTGCATTGATTGTTAAGTGCCTCATATCTGAGACAAAATAGAGAACACCTCCCCTATTAATTTGATCTAAAGGTGACCATGGAGTTTTAGTAAAACTAATGAGGACACTTTCTAATAATTTTCAAGTATTTATCATACTCTTATAGGTCTTAACACTTCAAACTTTCCAAACTAGCTTCTAGGAATATCTGCAAGTGCAGGGTTTTAGTTAACTGAGAATGAGAATTGAAAACCCAGCTTGGGTCTACCTTTACCCTATATTCATTGCCTCTAAGAATTTATTAGAAGTATGTTATTATCATTGTGAGAATTATTTATTATGTGTTCATCCATATTATATCTTTTTCAAACTTCCAAGCTTGCATTCTCCATTTGCTAGGCTAATCTAAGCTTGAGTTAAATTGTAGGTGCTCATTTAGGAATATAAAGGATTCTTGTAGGTGGAAATGTGTATTTAATCACTATTTTTTCACTTTAAATTTCCTTCTGAGGTCACTATGACCATTCCATACTTAGAACATTTTTTATTTGAGATCATGTTACCATCTCTTTATCATCAATACACTAGGAGTTGCTTGTAAGTTGCACGGTTCATTTTAGGCAAATGGAATTGTTAAGTCTCTAAGTATTTTAAGTAGAAACTTGACTGAATTGAAATTTTACTCACCATCATCTTCTCTTGACATGACAAGATCCTCTTGCATTGTAATGTTACTTATAGGCTTAGTTTGCAATACAAAATCCATTAAGTTTACACAGTGTTCATGAAATTCCACCATGAGATGACATTGTATAAGGTAGGATGCTTTTTCAAATAAGTTAAGGTAAAACTTCTCATTTTCATCTTTTCTCAACTCTTCACTTGTAAGTTTTGCTTGAAGTGGTATTCAAAACTTATTATTCCATCCTACAATCTTCAATCCTTACCAAAAGTCATTCTCACTGCATTTCAAGTTTTATAGCCTCTTCAAGGCACATCATTAGGCTCCTATACTTTTGACTACCTACACACAAAACCCTGTAGGTCTCTATTAGGTATACTAGTTTGTTTTCACTTTTTTTAAGATGCCTTATAGATATATTAAATGCAACCTTCAATGGAGAATATTACAATCCATGATCTAAAGGGGGTGAACATAGGTGTGTTATTCTTGTCCTAAAGACACTCATAGAAAAATGAAATTCTAAAATTCTCAAACACTGTCTTCAGCCTTCAATGGTGATCACTTCTAGCACAATGAGATACTTATGCTTATCCTCATATAACCACACATGCCAAACCAATTGAAATAAACATGAGAAGGATGAACATACTTTACAAGTCCACATACAAAACTTAGCTCACATAAACCAATGCAATCAAATGAGAAAAATTAAGATGTTGGGGTTGTACAAGTAGTTTGGAGGTGTTAACAATTTTAGTGATTGTTCATATAGTACACACCATAAATATAAAAACTATGATAATGAAATGGTATCTCATGAGGACTACTAACATCCCCCAAGTGCATTCACTCCAACTCTTCTTCTCCAGTCTGTACCAAATGAAAATTGTTAACCTATTTTGACCTATCTAAGAGAGTGATAAGAGAGAGGAACTAGTTTTGATCAATTTTGAAATTGTTGAAACTATTTGAGCCTATAAATGATCTGTGGAGATGTCATGGCATCTTCTTGAATCCTCCACATGTACTAGATGAGTCATCTAGTCTATACAACTACCTAAAACTAACATTTTTTCATATGATCTTCTTGTTTGTACATTGAACCTATAATGTTTCAATTTTAAAAATGTCCTCTGACATTACATGATAATAATTACATTAGATAGAATCTTGAAACATTTGTATTTTGATGGGATTTATGTACAACTCTTTAACATGACCAAAAGGTGGCATAAGATGACAATAAGATGACAAATATGATAAGGTTAAAACATGTTATGTGGCCTCATTTAGGAACATGACAAACATTTCAAACCTAAAAGGACCCTATGAAAAATTTGAATATATAGAATGCTTGACCTAATTTTACCTAGAGTGGAATTTGGTCAATAGTAACTATGAAGATGAACTAGGGTTTTACAATTTCACGAGGAGTGACAATCCATAAATAGATCTAAATACACCATATTAAAAGTGAAGTTAAATCCAGAAGCATCTAAATTGTCACCTCCCTTTTCAATAGGTATTCCATACATGACACTTATGTATAACCTATATATTAGTATCAATGCAACCATCCCAAGAAGATGTTAACATCCACAATGCCAAAAACATCCAAATTAGAATTTCATAGTTGTTCTAGGACTATCTTCTAATCTACTTTCTGCCTATTCTAGATCCAATAATATGTTAACATTAGAACCAACTAAATATATTATTTTTTTGTTATTTCCATACATAGCTTAGTTTTATTTTCTATATTTAACCTATACTTAGCATAATAAATTCAGTGTATGCTTATATCTGAGATTAACATCTAATTGGCCTATTTTAAATCTCATTGTCACTCTTATGTATTGTTATTTATATATTTTTAATCCTATTATATCACTAGTATAGGATAACCTCTCATCTAATTTTAAAGTTAAATAGTAACATAAATATGAAAAATATAAATGTTTGATTGGTGATCTAAATTTAGTGGTCCTTAGAACCCTAAATAACATTCTTTCTACTTGCAATATCAACAACTTCCTTTCATGTGAAACAATAACATCTAAAATAATCAACTAATACAAAAAATTTATCTCAATAACTACTTAATTACTAATATTTTATTAAAATAAAGCTCTTGACAATTGTAATAGTTTATATTGAACATTTATTAAATATTAGAATATAATTTAAATATGTATTTGTTTATGAAAAAATCATAGTTGCAAAAACATTTGGAAAGAATCTCATAGTAACAAAAGTTCTTGGGGTAAAATTAATTTTTTCAACAGTATTTGTTTATAAAAAAAAACATGATTAATTGGAAAAACATAAAACCTTAATAAAAAAATACTAGAAAATTACAAAAAACTATTTAATAAGCTTATTTGAGAACTAAACCAAATATGAATGAAAACATCTAACTAATAATCAATATTAACATCATATAGTAATGCAAATTGAATAATTTAAAAAAAAAATTATATAAGCAATATAAACTCAATTTCATTTATTCTTTGGTTCAACACTTGTCATCGATAAAGTTATATCTTTTTTTAAAAACAATCTTACATTGACACCCCCAATCAAGGCTAGTTGTGTAAACAATGCCGCCATAAGTCATTTTCCTTTTGTAAACTCCTTTTTGCATAAAACTTTCATTAAAACAATAACATTTTATTGAGGTACACCTTTGTTTAGTAGGTTGTCTTCAATAGTGCTTATAATATTAAAAAAATTCTAGATTCCTTTTAAATTATGTCCAAATTCTTAATAAATATTTTTGCATTTCTTTGTAATGTTCAAAACTCTAACAAAAAAAAGGATATACATCCACTTTAACATTTAGTAGTAGTTTTGTTGTAGTTTTTTATATGCTGACATTTGTATTAGATGTAGGCTAAAATACTAATTGTAATTGTGATGATATAGCCATTAAAAAATAAGTCAAATATCTTTTTGGTTGTATATGCTTATTATTGACTTGGAATGTAGTGTTATTCTTTTTCGATGAATGTTTTTGAATTAACAATCCTTCTAAGTCAAGAACAAACAAATATTTTTTTGGAGGCAATACAGAGAATAATAATTTAGAGATTTAGTTTTACATTTAATTTATTTTTTATTGTTATTATAGTAATATGTCGGTTAATGTTTTGCATACATTCTTAAGAATTTTTATAGATTATACACCATCTCCAATCAAATATAAATAGGAATTTAAAATTATAATTATTTAATATTTGACAAACATAATCAAACCAATTATATTAATACTTAGTCATGAAGTATTCAATAACTAATTATTAATTTAAATAATAATTAATACTTTTTTGTGATCCAAGTGTGCTAATTTTTGGTGCATGTTTTGATGTAGTTGATGTTTTTATCATAATCAATTACATGTTCTACTAAAGTTCATCTTTTCGGTTAGATGTGACCACTATCTATTTACTTATCTCCCGTTGAGCTGAATTTTAGTCTTCATTTAATTCATCATCTTCATTCATCATTATTTTTATAATGGCTTAACAATTTTTACCAACATGAAACATACAAGTTTATAATGGGAGTTTAAAATTATTTAAAGTGGGTGGCCACCTATAACTTATCAAATGCATCAAGAATTTTAATATATAATATGTAAGGATGTACATTCTCAGAAACATCATAATGTTATAGATAATTTAGTAGTATTTTACGTATTTAAAACTTAGGATCCAAAGAATTGACTTCAACTATGAAAATAATTTAGTGTATAACTATCAATCTATGTGCATACTCAGGGGTGTCATGAGATATTTGTCATATTATTTAAGCATCATCTGCTGCTTTGGATTTTTTACTATGCATATTAGTGAAGTCATATTTAAATCCATGATAACTTCTATCACATTTATGCCTCCATAAATTACTAAAATAGTGGATGAGTCTGTATTGTATATTGGTAACATGTTCTCATCAAAATTAATAGATCTTTCATACTTGAAAGAATGCTCTAATAAGGAAATCTCAATATAATTTGGCTTCACAATGTCCAAGGGATTGTTGCATGACTAGTCAAGTGTTATTCCCACTTATTAATTGACCTTGTCTTTTGAATCTTGGACATCATAAATGCTAAATACCATTAATAGTCCCTTGATCCAACCTTCATTGTTAAAAATATTGTAACATCATTTAGAAATGACTTCATTATTTTATTTAATATTTTCCATGTAGATGTATACATAATTATAAAACAAGTAAAATGTAATCACTGGAACAAGAGAGATGCACACACAAGTCATTGCACTAGACCCAATGTAGGAGAGTAGATCTATAATATCATTTTATGACATCAGTGATAACATTGTAAAAATATGTATCAATGAAGTGTAGCTACCTCCATCTCTGCTTAACACATTATTTGGCTTTGACTTGGCTTGGTTTGATTCAACATTTAGGCATTATAACACTAAGATGCAATGATTTTGAATGCATTTGGGAACTATAAGTTTGGCATAAAAGAGCTTAAAATGCAATAGACAAGGCCTCATATTTATTTATTTTTAAAATGGTTTAGAATCAACCTAAACTAGCCATCTTAAGATGAAGATGTGTGGCTAAGGATTAATTCCATTATGTAATTAAAATTCATAAATAATCTCATCAATATTTGGGATAAAGGGACATTAATAAGGCATGGAAGGTCTTAATGAGGCATGAAAGGCATTAATTCATATACTTATGTCATTTATGGCTTGTGGATGCCACCCCATAAGATGATGTCATTTGATGATGTAGATATTCAATATCAATTTTTTAAAATAAATATTCAAAAATTTCCATGGAAAATTAAATTAAGATCTTGATTTGGTTTAATTAGCTTTAAACATGATTAGTCAATTTTGATGCAAAACCTTGGCAATTTGTGCACAAATTAATCAAATTGGTCAAAATTTCATGTTATTGGCTCAAAATTTGATTGGATTGGAATTGAAATTCGATATTAGATGTGTTGAAACTATATTATCATTTATGATGTTTCTAATGCAAAATAATAAAGGCATGTGTTTTGTATAAGAAATTTGATATAAAAGAGCAATCTAGAGCACCTAGGTGTAAATTTGGTATTTTGATGATTCAAAATGATTTGATCAAAGTTAGCTAGCCCATAAATTGCATTACCCCATTTAATGATATCCTAGTCAAAATCATCACTTGAATATGTTAGTTCAAAGCTTTTAATGTGTTTTAGTATTTTTAGGCTAAATTGTGCATTTTAGTGAAAATTAGTCAAAAGCCTGATTGATGGTCATTGGTGGCCATATTTAGGTGTCTACACCACCTCCATATGGGCCCAATCATTAGCAGTCATCCCCTCAAGCAAAATAAAAAGATCCATGGCACACAGTGACACATCTGTATCTACTCCCAAGCCTGCACCAAATCAAACCACTTAGATTAGACCCCAACTGGTATTGTCCACCCTATCTTTTAAAAATGCATCCATAACCCTAACCTATTTGACCTAATCATAGCCATAACCCATTTACCCCTATACCCAATGTATCGAGCCAAACTTCAAGCCTACCCATTACACTTTACCCTTAAACCATGCTTAAACCCTTAGCACCTTTTAAAAACCCTACCTTATCATTGTTAACCATCACCGATCATGCTGACCATCAATAATTAAGGAACCCTAATCCCTAGGGTATCGACCATCGATGATCAGACCTGATCTTCGATAGTCACATATGGGTGTTTTATGGATTGAATGCAAAAACCCTACTAGGACCTAAACAGGGATCTAATTCAATAAACACTTAACCTAAACACTCTACCCAGCTAGCCTACTACCCAATCATCCACCCACCCTCTCGATTTGAATTTTTACCCACCCCATTTGACCAAAACCTCAAAAAGCCTACCTAGGGCATGTAGGCCTAAATAACTATTTTATAGGCCTCTCCCCAATCAAACACAAACAATAGCAAAATCACACCTAGCTATTAGTTTAGTACACACCCTACCTAATTTCATGACCTCCTCCATATTTTGAGCCCTTGAACAAGTGCCCAGTCACTTCCTCATGCTCCCTGCATCTTAGACCCATGAAATCAATCATGTGTCTCTAGATAACAAGCAACATCTACCTCAGCACACACCTCCCTCGTAAAGTGCCAAAATTTTCTAGAGATCGATCAAATAAATGTAACATGGTATAATGAAAAATTAACTTTTATATTTTTACTTTTACCCTCCAAAATTCTAAGGTTTCCCCTAATCATTGAAAATCAAGGTGACCATCAATGGCCACCTTCTAGGGACCCTGATTGTCGACAATCAGGTTACCCTCCAACCCCACTTTTCACCTTCTTCCTGCAATCTACCCATTTCATGCCATTTACACCAGGCTCTTGCTTACTTTGGAGATGTCTTTCTCCTACCAACCTAACCACCTTGTCACTTCATTAGTCTCTTTTGGCCCATCTGGTGCACAATTTTGTGATGCGTTTGCCTATTCCTTTGACCGTAGTGATAGCATTACCAAATTGATCCTTTTACATTTTGCACTACATCGTACATACCGACCTACTTGTGTCTCACTTAGAACACTCCTATCTTGGATACCTGTGACACTTGACCTATTTGTGTTTTCCTCGAGGGTACTTTTTGTCTTAGATGCCCACGAGATAGATAAAACTCACTTAAGAGACTTGCATTTATAAGTGTTCCTAACTATCACACCTATAGGCAGTCACATAGTTTACTCATCCCTTGTTCTTCTTAGCACTGACTCTTATTTTTACCAAACATTGGCAACCTCATCTTTGTGTGATCTTGGCTATCGCACCTTTTATTGCATTTTGTGCACATGTTTGCATCTCAAATTCCCCACATCATGTCACCAGCTAGTGACTCGCCATATACCACTTATCAAACCCATACCCACTTTAGGTGAAATCTTGATTTGAGGAAACACCTCCTACTCTCAAGGCAATCAGACCCTTAATCCATACTCCATTTTTATTTTAAAGCTCGTTCATGCAAGATATACAATAAAAAAAGGGCAAAATGTAGACATTAAAAATCGACACACCTATGATTCTAAATGTCAAAGTAGCCTTAGAAGTACCCCTAGATCCTCTTAAGACCATCCTACACCTATCAGGCCTAAACTAACCAATCTACACTCAGTTGTACCTAACAAAGTAACCCTAACCTTCAAGACCTTATCCTTGGGGACCCTGACCATTGATAGTTAGGGTGACCATCAATAGTCAGCCTTAGAAATCCCTGACCATCGACAATCAAGATATACCTTTTTACCAAGAGCATGCGAGCTCTATTGACACTTTTCTAAATATAACTTGTATAATTTGTGTTGTGAGCCTTTGCATGCACAAATTATATTTAGATGCCCTAGTTACACCTTCACTTCCACCTCTTGCTTATGCCTATAAAGAGAGAGACCTAGGAAGTCAAGACCGCTTGCAATAATTATTAGGAGCTCATGCATTCAAGAGTTTTCTTTTATAGATTAGTCAAGTAAATTAGCATCATCAACATTATCAAGGATTATCAACCATCTTATTGAGAGCTAATTTGTCATCTCTTAACCAAGATTTTAAGTATCATTATTTTGTTGGAATCAAGCCAAATTCCACCAACAGGTTAACTGCATCAACCACCTACCCAACCAATAGTTATTTAGAAAGTGTTTATTTATTACTATCCATGTACTTTTATTCCATTTCACAATCAATCTATCCCTTGCCTAACTCCCAAAATTCAAATGTTAAATCCCATCACCTTCTAGTGATCAAACCCAAGATTTTACAGCCAACCATCGATGGTTGGATGCCAACCTCTGATGGTTAGGCCCAACCACTGATGGTTACCCCAACCATCGACAGTCACCTATGGCAAAAAAACTAGAAACTTGATTTCACCCATCCACACCCAACCTAATCCACTTTTATGTGTTTTTGACCACTCACAGAACCCCTTCTAATTTTTTGAAGAATAATCTGACTTGTTAGCACTAATATCAATTAATTTATTACTAATTAGATCATTTCTAGTCTACTCTTCTAGAAAAAAAATTGTATTTGATTTCAGTACCTTTTGATTATTGATGCAAGTACCTTATTTTTGTTAAGCACAAAATATATTGAGAGGGGGGGGTGAATCAATATATCATATATCTTATAAATCTTTCCTTTAACCAAATTCCACTTAATCAAACATTCAAGATATGCAATAAAAACTCAAACAATAAACATCACACAAGATAGAGAGAGACACTAGATATAACGTGGAAACCTAATGTGAGAAAAACCACAGAGAATCAATCTCAAATATATTCATGAGAATAAACCCACAGGGGCACCATACCCCTTTGCCAAGTACAAACCTTAGCTATAATTCATGAGCGCCAACCCACAGGAGCTTCAAACCCCTTTGCCGAGCACCAACCCAGCACCTATTCATGAACACCAACCCATAGAAGCACCAACCCCTTTGCCGAGCACCAACCCAACAACAATTCATGAGCACCAACCCACAGGAGCACCAACCCCTTTGTATATACCACACACCTATCTCTCAATATTGTTATCTCAATAAATGATAGATCAATACAACATCTCCTTCCTCTCTCTCACCTTTACTCTTCTAAGCTAGATATAATAAATACAAATCATATTCATCTCTCACAATTGATCTTCTAAGATAGATATTACTATATCAAATCAACCTCTCACTCTCATATTTACAAATGGCTTTTCAAGCCTTTATTTATAGCTTTCTAAATGACCTTTGGCCTTCCCCCTTTGTGACCCTTCAATCCTCATGAAAAATGGTGCCAATCTTGGATGACCCTTCATATTCAAGTCTTTGAAAAGTCATGTGGTGACCCTTCATGACCAAAAACATCTTTTCCACTTTTGTCCTTATCTTTGGTGACTTTTCGTATTCCTTAAAGTGTCCCTTCATGAGAAATTTGCCTTTACTCTTTTGTCTTCACTTGGTGACTCTTGGTATTCCCCAAGATGACTCTTCATGGGAAAATGCATCCCATCCTTCTTTTGTCTTTACCTCATGGCTCTTTGGCTTCTCCATGGGCCCTTCTTTTGTCTCATATGCAACCAAAAATATATTCATTAATATTAAATAAATATTAACTCATACTAGCCAAGATATATTTATCACAAACAACATTAAATGCAATGGGGCCTTTATCACCAATAATACTAAACCTTTGACATCAATGATAATATTTCCAATAATCTCTCTCTTTGTCATTGATGGCAACTTCAATCTTGAAACTGCCACATCCTATCATCTGCACATCTTGTCATCTAAAAACATACAGTAACTCCCCCTTACTGTAGCAACCTGTACATGTTCCATGTACCTATTTTCTGCACCTGTACCAGTACATGTTATTCTCTCTCTTTGACATCAATGGCAAAGGGCCTACCTGGAGTTAAAACTTATCTCCCCCTCACTTGATGTTGAACATCAATGGCAAGAAGTAATAGAAATTACTCCCAACTCCTCTCGCTGATCTTTGAGAAGATATCTGATTTTACTTGTCCTTTGAGAATCTGCAATCAACTCATTTGAATATTTTATTCTAATCTCACAACCTTCAGCATAAAACTTTAATATGTATCATTGATCACAAATTTGACTAACATTCAACAGATTATGCTTAAGGCCTTTTACATATAAAACATTCTTAGTCTTAGTTCTACCATAATCCAAACTCAAAGTACCTTTTCTAGCTATCTTGGCAGTGGTTTTATCTCTAAATCTCACTGTACCACCATTGATCTTCTTTAGAGAAATGAACTTACTTTTATCTCTTGTCATATGCCTCGAACATTCACTATCAATTAACCACGGCTGATCTTTACCTCTCACATGCAGAGCTGTCTGTACCATCATAAAATCTTCATGTTGTTTCTTCTACCATGTACATGTCTGAACCTTCTCCCTGATGAATGGATCTTTGACACTCTGATTTTTTTTTATGAATGGAGCTTTGAAACTCTGATCCTTTTTTACTGACTCAAACACGCTTCTACAATACCGAGCTATGTATCCAAATTTGTTGCACTTGTAGCATACTATGGTCTCTTCATCAAAGCTTGATAGAAGAGAAAAAGAGTTGTGGCTTCTGATTGACTCTACTTGACTTTTCTTCTCCTTATTTCTGAAATTGTTAGTTCTTTTTTTACATTCTAATTTCTTGTGACCATATCCATTACAATAAAAATAATAGCCATAAAAATAAAACCTGTCTGTATATATCTAACTTGATTGCCTTTTGTGGCTTTGTTCCTTCCAACCTTCTCTGTTTGGAATGTCCTCTGTATTCTTTACTTCTCCCCTTTTTGTTTCCTCTTGTGTAAGAGCTTCAGCATAGCTCTTTTTCTTTTCAAAATTGATTTATGTCTTATCTGAATATGATTTTTGACTTTCTAATATCTTATTCAGCATGTTAGTGCTATCTTCAAATTTTGAATCACTAACTACTTTATCACTGACTGCTTTCTTAATATTTTCTTTTAAAGAGGCAATTTCAATAACATATCTTTCACAATATTTTCTTGTTATTTCCAACTATGCTTTGAGATCTTCTTCATTCTTATTGGCTTCTTTAAAGTGTGCTTGTAGATCTTCAATCATTTCCTTTGACTCTTGTTCATTTTTCTCGATCTGGTGCTTTAAACTTCGATTCTTCTTCTGAACAGCTTTTAACTCTTTTAAGGCACAATTGAGTTCTCCTTCCATATCTACTTCAACTTCCTCCTCTTCTTCTTCTTGATTATCATGTATGGCCATGAATAGAATCTCTTCTTCTTCTGAATTGCTGACTCCACTATCTTCAACTGAGCTAAGATCCTTAGAATATAGGCTCTTCTTCTCGAATCCCTTCTTGGATTTGCCTTTGAAATTCTTCTTGTATGTAGGCTTTTCTTCTTCTTCATCATTAACTTTATCTGGGCATCTAGCTAAAAAATGTCCAATATTTCCATAATTAAAATATTTAAAAGGTAATTTTCCTTGATATTTACCTGTTCATCTTTTTCGCCTGCGAATGAAAAGTGCTTCGTTGTAATCTTCATCATCACTGAAACTATCACTTGATTCTTGAATCTTAGCTTTCTTCTTTTTTGATGTCTTGAAAGCCGCTTCTCTCTTTGAGGTTTATCTTGTTCTGTTTGCATCTCATATGCCGTGAGAATACCATGAAGCTCATCCATTTTTAGCTTGGCTAAATTCTTCATCTCCTCGATTGCCAAAACCTTTGCATCATATCTCATTGGTAGATATCTCAAAACCTTTTGCACCAACATTATCTCTTCCAATGTTTCTCCAAAACCTTGAATCTGATTTACTATCTGATCAACTCGCAAGAGATAACTTCCTATATCTTCTTTTTCTTCCATCTTTAAACTTTCAAACTGCCTTCTAAAAGTCTGCAACTTAGCTTGCTGAACTTTTCCATCACTTTTGTAAATATTCTCAAGTTTTATCCAAATTTCATGAGCATATTTACATTGCATAACTTTAACAAATTTAGATTCACATAAACCACATAAAATAGCATTTAAAGCTTTAGCATTACATTCATTTGTCTTTTTTTATGCTGGAGTAATTGTAGATGTTTGTGGCTCTTCATATTCCTCCACCACTAATTTCCATATGTCAAATCTAAGAGCCATCAAATAAACTTTCATTTTCATGCTCCAAAAAGCATAATTCATCCCACCAAACAAAGGTGCCTTATTTGTAGAAAATCCTTCTTGTGACCCAGCCATCGTGCTTTTCCGATCTACCTTCAAGCTGTAAAACTTTTCAAAAAAGAACCTGCTCTGATACCAATTGTTAACCATAAAATATACTGAGAGGGAGGGTGAATCAATATATCATATATCTTATAAATCTTTCTTTTAACCAAATTCTACTTAATCAAACATTCAAGATATGCAATAAAACTCAAACAATAAACATCACACAAGATAGAGAGAGACACCAGATATAATGTGGAAACCTAATGTGGGATAAACCACAAAGAATCAATCTCAAATATATTCATGAGAACAAACCCATAGGAGCACCATACCCCTTTGCCAAGTACAAACCTCAGCTACAATTTGTGAGCACCAACCCATAGGAGCTTCAAACCCCTTTGTCGAGCACCAACCCAGCACATATTCATGAGCACCAACCCACAAGAGCAACAACCCCTTTGCCGAGCACCAACCCAGCAACAATTCATGAGCACCAACCCATAAGAGCACCAACCCCTTTGTCGAGCACCAACCCAACAACAATTTGTGAGCACCAACCCACAGGAGCACCAAACCCTTTATGTATACCACACACATATCTCTCAATGTTGCTATCTCAACAAATGATAGATCAATACAACATCTCCTTCCTCTCTCTCACCTTTGCTCTTCTAAGCTAAATATAATAAATACAAATCATATTCATCTCTCACAAATGCTCTTCAAAGCTAGATATTACTATATCAAATCAACCTCTCACTCTCATATTTACAAATGGCTTCTCAATCCTTTATTTATAGCTTTTCAAATGACCTTTGGCCTTCTCCCTTTGTGACCCTTCAATCCTCGTAAAAAATGGCACCAATCTTGGATGACCCTTCATATTCAAGCCTTTGAAAAGTCATGTGGTGACCCTTCATGACCAAAAACATCTTTCCCACTTTTGTCCTTATCTTTGGTAACTTTTCGTATTCCTTAAAGTGTCCCTTCATGAGAAATTTTTCCTTACTCTTTTGTCTTCACTTGGTGACTCTTGGTATTCCCCAAGATGACTCTTCATGGGAAAATGCATCCCATCCTTCTTTTGTCTTTACCCCATGGCTCTTCGACTTCTCCATGGGCCCTTTTTTTGTCTCATATGAACTAAAAATATATTCATTAATATTAAATAAATATTAACTCATAGTAGCCAAGATATATTTATTACAAACAACATTAAATGTAATGGGGTCTTTATCACCAATAATACTAAACTTTTGACATCAATGACAATATTTTCAACAGTTTTTAATTTATCAACTTGATTTTTTAAAATATGTGTATTGACATCCCCAAAGGAAGCCCACACTTTAGGGATCTACCTATCGCTAGGCAATCCATCCAACTATCTGTCTAACAAACAATTTTGCTTTAGTGCTTTCTTATCTATAGGTCTTCCTCCCAAGCCAAATAGGAGCTCTTCATAATATTTTGATTCAACGCATGTACATAAACAAATAAGTTTTTCAACCATATCCATATCAATTTTATTTTCTCTCTTTCCTAGAACTTAAGTGAAAATTTACATGAAACAATAATCTTGGAATAGGATAATGCAAACAACACTCTTAGCATATAAATACTAGTTTTAGGTGATTATATTTGTGCCCCCCTTATGATAGAAATATAGCAAAGTGAAATGACTAGTGTAAAAGATAAGAAAGTGTACCTAGAATTAACTTGGAAATGAATCCAGTGTAGCTAAGTCTAAGTATGTGAATCTAGGTCTACGTATGTGAAACATGATCCAAAGCAAAGACCTATAATTAAACATGCAAAAATTAGTCCTTAAGATATTATCAAAATCAAAAGACTATGTTAAATAAAGTAACTGAGTAACGCTGAGTAAAGAGAGAGGAAAAAGAATGAATACACCTCGTTGCGTACATAAACTAATGCATGAACTTGGTGACAACTTATGTGTATGATTGTACATAGTGATCGTATCTTAGATAGATTGGACTGAGTTAATGGCTTGCTCAATCCTCATATGGGTGGCTCAAAGACTCAATCTAGTTTTGACTCCATCATTGTAGATGCCCCCTCGATGGATCATGATCTTTGAATAGCTTGGATAAGATTATAATTTTGTCTACCCTCTTATGTGGGTGGTTCAAGAACTCAAGTAGGCCATGAATCCATCATTGCCCACCCACATGAAGTATATGCATCTGTAACTAAACTACACAAAGTGTTGAAAGTATATAACTGAGTAAATTTGACTATATATGTCAGCTCCATAGCCACTCGGGTATATTAGCATCTCTAGGCCACTTGGAAATGCCAACCACTACAGATGGAATAAATCATGAATCTAATGATAACCAGGAATGTGATAACAATTTTATAAAATGTATAGAATCACATGGATTTTATCATTCTATTTTATCAACCTATATGTAACTTAGTATATAGAAACTATGTGCCATGCACATGCCACCAATTTGGTATTTGAGTATACTAAATATGAGATCAGTATGTAATAACTAAATTTTTATAACTGAACTAAATTTGGGAGTGATCATGCCATGCATGACTCCCCCAAATCTAATTAATTAATATGAATCTGAATTGTAATGAATATACCTACACAAAATTTGAACATAACTATCAAACCTATGACTACATCTATGAAAATATGTATTGTACTTAGTGTAATGGTCTGGTTAATCTATAATGTCTTGAAGTTAGGGCTACTGGATAGTATCGCCATATAGTCAACAATAGCACCCTATTGTGATAATGTTCTAATTTGGGCACTAGTGTCTACCTAGTCTAAAATTTAGGTGAATTGAACTACTTTCTGAGTCTCTGTTATTTTTTATGTCTACCCTATGTCTAATTTTTAAAACTGAACTTGTGTGTTGAAATTTTTCTATGAATAGCAAAGTAGGATCCTAATCTATGTGACAAACCCCTATGAATTTCCCTTCTTTTGAGAGTAGTTATGAAACTTGTGTAATAAATATTTTTAAAAGAAATAGCTCTGCAAAATGTGTTAGCCAAAGCATGTGCATGATATTTCAATATAATATGCAAACATAACATTAAAACATCAAAGTATCTAAGCATAATTAGGTAACGTAAGGTGTATGTTTTAATCTAGCATTACACAAGGGTGTCAAGATAGATGTAATCAATGTGTATAGAAATAAATTTGAGTAACTAACTAGGAGGATGGGCCATGATGTTCATCATAGCACCCAAGTAGGAAGGGTAGATGTATGAGGTCCCTCATGGCATCAAAAATTGATGTGTGTATGAAAAGAAAATATAAGTGTCATGGTGAAGAAACATACAAAGAAGCATACATAAAATCACATGATGCATGCAAAAGGTAGGCCAAGGGGTCATAATACAAGGGACATGGGCACATGTCACTAAGTTTGATAATGAATACATACAAGGACAAGTTCAAATGTCTACATATGCAAACAAGTAATTTGGCTTAGAGCCACATATAAGGACATGTTCAAATGTCTACATATAGAAGTAGAAAATCACACACAATGGACATGGGAACATGTCCAAAGAATATAGATAGAAAAGTGGTGTAGATCCAAATAAAAATGGCATATTCAAATGCCATTGAAGATGGAAGAATCATAGGAAACACAATTAAGTCTAATCTAGGAAAACTAAAAATGAAACGATGTATAACTGTGTAATACAAATTGATGTAGATGCGAGGATGCATATATACTGAGTCTAACTAGAGATAGTCTATAAAATTTGAGAAATGAGTAACAATGATCAAAATCAAGATATATCAATGCGTAAACTAGAATGTATAGAATGTAAGGATAGAATCTAGTAATATAAATTGTGTAAGAGTTGCCTTGAGTACGCAGATGTATCAAGTGTATAAACTTTGATCGATGTGTATGCCCCTAGTAGGTAGATGATAGTATTAATCAGTATAGTCAACCAGAGTCCTATATGTAATATGCAAGCACTCAATAAGAGCAAGTGAAGGATATGTGTATGATAAAATTGACTATACTAGGATATCCAACAATATACAATATCTGATAAGTAGTAGAAATATAAACATAACAATGCAGATAATCTGTAAATTTTATGTTTTTTAAAATATTTGAATCTTTTTATATTTTGAAATATTATATTATTTTTTTGTTTTTTAAGTATAAGTTATGTACAAGAAAATGAAAATAAACTATGTACAAGGAGCAATGGAATAGAAGTAAATACTTAAAATGCAAATGAAACAATATACAAGCAAAGTGTAATGTCTCTATAGATCCAAGATCACATCCATGGGATGTGGATAATAAAATGATATATCTAGTGGAAGATCATCCAATGACAGATATTGAGGTTGTCCAAACTAAAGTAAGTCATCATCATCATGATCATCATACCAATATATATGTATTAGTGGGGTCTTATCCTTGGCATGAGTCTAGAATTTGTGCATCTGAATGGCATGTTGCTCAACTATGTAATATGTCTCTCATGTGGTCCTAGGGTAAAACATATTAGACCATAGAGTATCTATGTGAAAATTGTGAGTCTCATCTATGTCATCATGTAAAATGTGAACCATGTGTCTATCATGAGTGAATGTCAAGCATTTATCTGATTGATCAACTGTAACATCCATCACATGTAACCATTTACTGCCAAGTGTAACCTGTATATGAGTGTCTATACTCAAAATGAAGAATAATGCATCAGCCACCTTGGGTACATATGTAACTCATAATTTAATATGTCTAATGGAGTCTTGATAGTGCATAACATGTAGCTTTCTCTCCTGATAACCAATGTGGTGTAAAAATCTCAAAGTGCAATTATTAGGATCAGAATCTTCATCTATAGCCACATGGTGAAGATATTTATCTACTAAAAATATCTTTATAGTCAATGGATCATGTCATGAATATCTGTGTTGGTGATGAATCTATCATGGTGCTCATATTTGTGAAGTATCTCATATCACTGATGGTGGTGGTGCCTGTGGAGGTGGAAGTTATATGATATGGATAGTACCCTTAGCCTTAAATTTATGTAGTGTATGTTGTAGTGTTGTGCATGTGTCTGTATCATGCCCTATGAGTCTATGAAAGTGGTAAAATGATTTCCCTTCCTATGATTATAATTTTCTAGCTGATATGTGTTGGACTATGGGTATTATCATCAATCCTCTATCAAGTAGTAACTGTAAGATATGGTGTGGTCTATCATGTGAACTCCTTGCCTAAATCTGTATGATGGAATCATTATCAATGGATGTGACCATATGTACTAAATGGATCAAGGGATATGCTTCTGATTATGGTTGAGTATGGGATTTTGTAACTATAAAATCCTAAACAAGTGAGGTTATTGGAGTATGATGGGGTATAAGTGCCTTTGAATTATCTCTATACTCTCTTGGGACCACTATGTGATGAAACTCCTACAGCAGATTACCTCTTACAACAGATTTAATCAAAATATGTGAAAATAAAATAACTCTTACCAATAACAGAAACATAGAAAGCTTATATTGATCGCAGGCCTATTCGAGGGGGAAACCTCCTTTGAGCAAGCTTAATACAATGAATTCGTGGATGCCTTTATTCGGCCTCAACACTTACTTATATACTAACTCTATTCTAACAACTACTACTTCCCTTGTATGTGGGACAATTCAAATAAGCTCTAAGGGATGACTTACAAAGCATATGCGTCCATAGCAATTATTACACTAATACGGGTAAGGCAAGGGTTCCTAACATCCCCTCCCTCTTAAAAAAAGCTTTGCCCTCAAAGCTTCAAATGTGGGAATTGTTGTTGAATCTGGAAGAGTGGTTCCCATGTTGCATCTTCTAGTTGCATGCCATGCCATTGGATTAAGACCTCTGTGATGGAGCGGGATCGAAGTTAGCGGGTACACCTATCCAAGAGTGCTTCTAGCTCAAGAAGGATGGAGCCTTCATTATAAAGTGCTGGTAAAATTGTCTGCACTTGGATGTTGGATCCAAGAACTTGTTTCAAATAGGAGACATGAAAGATAAGATGAACTTGGGAAGAAGGTGGAAGCTGTAACTTGTAAGCAACTGACCCAATCTTTTGGAGAACCTTATATGGCCCATAAAACTTTGGAGCAAACTGTCAGTGCCCTTTTTGTTTTAGTGATGATTACTTGTATGGCTGCAGACAAAGAAAAACCATATCACCAGGTTGAAAGGTACACTCAGAGCGGTGTTGATCAGCCTGCTACTTCATTCGGTTCTGTGCCATGTGGAGATTGTCTCGTAAGGTGCAGAGAATCTGATCTCAATTTCAGAGAGTAGTGTTAATTTCCTAAAGTGGTGAGCTACCAGGATGATATGGAAGAAGTGGTGGCGGTGCTTGACCATAAACTGCTTCATAGGGAGTCATTTTGGTGGAAGTGTGGTATGAGGTATTATACCACCATTCAGCTATGGGAAGCCACTTGGCCCATTGATGTTGTTGTTCTGAAGTAAAGTAATGAAGGAAGGTCTCCAAGCATTTGTTGATGATTTATGTTTGGCCATTAGTTTGTGGGTGGTACCTAGAGCTCATTCTCAATTGTGTGCCTGTGTGATGAAATAGTTCCATCCAAAAATGGCTAGTGAAAGTGGCATCATGATCTGAGACAATTGAAGAAGGAATGCCATGAAGACAGAAGATCTAATCAAAGAAAACCTGTACAACTATGGAGGCTATGTATGGGTGGCTGAGTGCACAAAAATGACTATATTTGGAGAGGTGATCGACTACGACTAGGATCACTGTCTTTCCCCCAGATTTAGGGAGGCCCTTAATGAAATCCATGGAAATATCTATCCAGATCCTAGTAAGAATGGGCAAGGGCGCGAGCAAATTGGGAGTCAATGTGGTTTCACCTTTGTGTCGTTGGTAGGTATCACATTCATCCACCATCTGTTTAATTTTGGTTTTCATGCCTTTCCAAAAGAAGTGTCAACATGTCCGCTCATAGGTTTTGAGAAACCTTGAGTGCCCTGCTGAGGGGGAAGCATGGATTTCATAGAAGACAGCCTGATGTAGGTCTAAAATTTGGGGAAGCACCAAATGACCCTTGTATTGCAGAGAAGCACCATCCCATGAATAATGTGGTACTACAGAGGGGTTAGTGGCCAATTGATGAATGAGGTGGCATAAGGAGGGATCATTTGCATACCCTTATTGGACAGATTCCAACCATTTAGGAATGGGCATGGAGATGGCAGAGAGGGAAGGCTGGTCCTCGAAGGTTCTTGAGAGAGCATCAGCCACAACATTGTCTTTTCCCTTCTTATAGGTGATCTCATAATCATAACCCATGAGTTTACTGACCCACTTCTGTTGAGTTGGGGATGAGACCCGCTGTTCTAAGAAATATTTCAAACTCTGATGATCATTTTTGATGCAAAAATGATTTCCCAGTAAGTAGGGTCTCCATTTTTGTACTGCATGTAAAATTGCCATCATTTCCTTTTCATATGTAGACAAAGCTAAATTGTGGCCAAAAAGGGCTTTGCTAGTGAAGGCAATGGGTCAGCCCTCTTGGATAAGAACAGTACCCACGCCGATGCCACTGGCATCACTTTCGATGATGAAAGTTTTAGTGAAGTCTGATAGTGCCAAAATTGGTGTACTACACATAGCCTGTTTGAGTTGGATGAATGTTTGATCAGCTGTTGCACCCCAGGTGAAAGCATCCTTCTTCAATAAGGAAGTCAAAGGAGCCGTGATCTCTCCATAATCTTTGATGAACTTGTGATAGTATCATGTTAGGCCTAAGAAACCATGAAGGCTCTTGAGGGTGGTTGGTTGAGGCCAATTTTGCATAGCACTAATTTTTTTTTGGTCCGCGCGAACCCCATTGGCTGAAACAATGTGCCCCAGATAGTCAATTTCCTCTTGACCGACTGAACACTTGGATTGCTTGGCACATAATTGATTGTCAGCTAACAATTTTAATGCCCTGTTAATATGTTGGAGATGCTCAGCCCATGTGCATCTATAGATCAAAATGTCATCAAAGAAAACTAAAATAAATTGACGAAGAAAAGGCTGAAAGATTTTATTCATGAGTGCTTGAAAAGTGGAAGGGGCATTTGTAAGGCCAAATGGCATGACAAGGAACTCATAGTGACCCTCATGTGTATGGAAGGCTGTCTCGGGAATGTCATCATGATGCACTCAAATTTGATGATATCCAAAATGTAGATCCAACTTGGAGAAGAATTTGGCCCCATGGAGGTCATCAAGAAGCTCATCGATGATAGGAATTGGGAATTTATCCTTAATAGTGAGGTAGTTAAGGGCTCGAAATTCAATGCAAAGGTGCCACGACCCATATTTTTTATGGACAAGAAGCACTGGGGAGGTATATGGGCTAGTGTTGGGGCGAATAACTCCAAACTTGAGGAGTTCTCAGACTAAGTTCTCAATTTTAGTCTTTTGCAGATGGGGGTACCAATATGGCCGAATGTTGGGTGGGATGCTTCCTTGAAGGAGAGGAATGTGGTGATTTGCAGGGCGTGAAGGGTGTAACCCTACTGGTTCTAAAAAAATAGTTGCATGCTTGTCAAGTATGGCTTGTAAGCCTATAGGGTGGTTAGAAGCAGTGGGGGACTGGAGTTGAATGGAATGCAGCTGTGCAATGACCCCATGTGAGCCTTTCTTCAAAAGGTTTTCCATGCGATGAGAATTGATGATGCTAGCAGATCCTAGTAATAACCCTTTTAAGGTGTGCTTCTGACCATTACCTTTGAACTACATCCAAAGCTCAGATAAGTCCCATAAAATAGGTCCTAATGTGCGAAGCCACTGTGCCCCTAAAACCACATCACACCCTCCTAAGGGTAGGGCAAACATATCAGAGTGACAATTATAATTATCAATTGTAAGATGCACATTTCGACACTTCCCTTTACATGGCAATGTGCCCCCATTAGTAATCATGACTTCAAAGCTAGAACAAGGGTATATAAAGTAGTATGTCACCTTAGCAATGTGAGGATCGATGAAATTGTGAGTACTGCTTGAGTCAATGAGGATTGTGAGAGGGATCTTTTTGAAGCACCCTTTGACCTTCATGGTTTGGGGAGTGGTGACACCTACTAGTGCATGTACTAAGATCTTAGGTTGAGTCTCTTGAATGACTGGGTCCTCTTTAGTGCTGAGTTTGTCTTGAGCATCTTGAAATTCTAGAATATCAAGCTCACTGTCCTGCTCTGGTGGTGAATCCACATCTAGCAAGTAAAGTTTTTGTTGGATGCACCTGTGACCCTTAACCCATTTGTCATCAGAGTTGTAACATAATCCTTTCTCTTTGTGAGCCCACATCTCTACCTCAGTCAGGGACTTGATTGGTGTGGTTATGGTTGTCTGTTGATTCACTGTGTTATTCGTTGTGTGGAGAGTTTATCTTCTGCTAACTTAGCTAGACCCAAAGCATCCATCATATTTTTAGGTTGAAACATTTTTACCTTCGAGCAGATCGGCTCTCTAAGGCCACTAACAAAGCAACTTTTGAAGAAGTCATCTGACAACCCTTCAGTGTGATTAGTGAGTTTTTCAAATTCAATCTGATATTCACGAACAATACCTATTTGATAGAGTTTGGTGAGAGCTCCTGTGAAATCCTTGAATGCTGAGGGACCAAACCTACCCAAAATTAAGGATGCAAAAATTGACCAATCGAGTTCATCATTTGTCTTGAGATACCAATGGTACCACTGAAGTGCTTCTTGTTCCAAATGAAAGGAAGCAATTGGGACTTTGTTTGAAAAATAAGTATTGTGGAGGTTGAAGAATTGTTCAGCTTGATATATCCATCTTGTCGGATCTGTACCATTGAACCGTGGAAAGTCTAGCTTAGGTCCATGGGAGAAGTTGGAAGCAAAGAAGCGATGCTCTCAAGAAGACTCCTCCTTCTGCACTCTGGTTAGCAAGATGCTATTCTATTGATTCAAGCCACGCATCATATCGGTTAACTCTGTAACTTGAGATTTCAATGTGGAGATTTCTTCCTCCATGATTTTTTTGACTATTTTTTTTTGCTGCTATTTTTTTTGTAGTTTTTTTTACTGCTGCTTTAGAAATGGATTGTCTGCAACTATGTGGATGGAAATATCCTCAACTGTGAATATGTTGTTCTTTTCTCTTTGAACTTGATAAGTTGGATATGGACCCCAGGTTTGTTTGGCTGCCTAAAGGATTTTTAAATTCTCTCTGGCCACCAAAGCTATCTAATCGAGTATCGCTCTCTAGAAATTTTTGGTCGTGGGTTTACCCCTTAATGACAGCTTTTGGTTTACCTCACAGGTGGGAACTAGTCAATCAGGGTGGGGTCGTTGCCCTTTTTGCTGGCAGTTCCTCTCAATGGGCCAGCTACTTCGGGGTTCTTGTGGTACTCCTCACAATGAATTTGCAGGCTTATACCCAAGCACTTCCCACAGTTAAGCGGATAGGTATTTACCCAATCCAAAATGATGGAACCTGTAATGAAAAATTTCTTGCCATAAAATGGCACAGCTCCTAGAAAGCCCTGCTTTGAAAAAAAATTCTCCAAATCTACCCACAAAGCCAAGAAAGCGCTTTGATACCAAATGTGATGAACCTCCTACAGCAGATTACCTCTTACAACAGATTTAATCAAAATATGCAAAAATAAAATAACTCTTACCAATAACAGAAACACAGAAAGCTTATATTGATCGCAGGCCTCTTTGAGGGGGCAACCTCCTTTGAGCAAGCTCAATACAATGAATTTGTGGATGCCTTTATTCGGCCTCAACACTTACTTATATACTAACTCTATTCTAACAACTACTACTTCCCTTGTATGTGGGACAATTCGAATAAGCTCTAAGGGACGACTTACAAAGCATATGCATCCATAGCAATTATTACACTAATAAGGGTAAGGCACGGGTTCCTAACACACTATTGTAAATCTCAATCCACATAAATAATCATCAAAGTCTATAGGTGGTTCATCATCTTATGTAGTCTCTTATGAATCTATATGAGAATTATGAATATATGCCTCTTCTTAATTGACAAGTAGTGGTAACTAGGCTATGAGAAACTCATCATCTATCTTGGATGATGATGTCATTACTATAAGAGGATATTCCTCTATCATCGGTGAAGGTAACTATGTTGGGAGAGGCTAGTCCTCTATCATTAGTAAAGGTAACTATGTTAGGAGAGGTTGGTTCTCTATCATCAGTGAAGGTGCCTATGTTGTAGGAAGCTCTGAAGGTGGTATATGAACAATCTTAATAGAATCCCCTACCTCATAAGTATTCATCTTCTCAACAAGAATCTTATGAGGTGGGGGTTCAATGAGAACATCAGGTGTCCCATCTGATGATGTACTCGATGTAGGAGGCTTCGTGATCCTACAATATCTAAATGGCTAATTATCTACTAGACATGTGTATAGGTACCCATAATGCAAAACTTTGACACATCTATGAAGAGTGAAAGGTATAGCCTCCAAACATGTATCTAAGGTCTCTTGAGTAACAAATTATAATGGCTCGGAGGTGAAGATAATATCTTTGGTCCCATTGTATTGTCCAATGTGATGATCCTAATGTTTATCTAGGAATGTCATCAAACCCTTAGATGTTATTATATGTCTTATTAATAGATTTTATATCAATCCCCATGGTTTGTAGAAATGTGAGTTTACATATATTGAGCCCTAAACCATTGTCGATGAGAACTCATTTAATAGTTGTGTTTTTTTTTTTTTTGAGCTTAAATAAAAAGTGGCAAGTTTTGAACAATTACTGACTGTGAAGGTAAATCCTCATTAGAAAAATATATCACATCCTCCACATATTTGATAGTATTCATGATAGATGCAAAATAGGATGGCTTGGTATCATAAGGTACATATGTGTGATTGAGTATTTGAAATAAAATATCTTAGAAGATTTTTACTTTTTTAAGTAATTCTAATATAGATATTTTATCAAGTGTATTTCTCAGTTGATCCACTATATCAAATTATCTTTGCTAATCTCTAGGTGTTTTCATAGTGTGTTGGGGAAAAGGAGGGATGGTAGGGTTATGTTTCTCCTGTATAAGCTAAGGAGGCACCTTATTCTACCTAGTGACAACTTGAACTACGAGATATACTATTTTCCTAGAGTGAGTAGTAGAGGTAGGATGGGAGCATAGATAATCAAGTGGTCTAGGTGGAGATGGAACAAAAGGAGTTCTCTAAGCCCTCATCATCTAGTAGTAACTAAAGGTAGCTCAAAGTGAGCCATATAGAAATGATCTGTAGTAAAATGGGGCTCACATGATTAAGCGCCAATTTGTAAAACAAGTTTATCTTGAATTTAATCCATGATAGGAGTAACATACACATGTAGCTTTCTACAAATAGTTGGAAAGTACCAAGCTTTATACCATAAAGTGGAAGATGGCTTCCTTCATGATAATAATGGTAGCAAGCTGTAAATTTAGACTAAGTAACTACTGGAATGTGAACCTTAGGGTTTTCTAAGGTTAGGGTTTTTAGAATCTAGGGTTTATTTGCAATAATTTAAATTACATGTAAATAAATTGAAACCCTAATATGAAATTTATTTAATTTATCTAGGTTATCTAAATTTTTTTAGAAAATCAGAAATATGCAGCCCTAATTTATTACATGAAAATTTGGAATTTATGCAAGCTAGGATTTGAAGCAATATTCAAAGTAAAATGGGTTCACCAAATGATTTAATCTCTTAGGATTTTACAATACAGATCCTATGTTTGGTTAAAGCGCTGAGATGTCTAAATTAGTTAAATAATGTGAAATAATTAAGCACTAATTTTTTTTGGCTTTTGACTTCTTTTAACTTTCTAAAAATAGTAATAAATAAGCTTAAATTGAAACTTACCTATAAAGTGACTATTGTAGATGATCTAGGTTTGGAAAATTGAGTTCTAGATAAATCTGAGTGTTAATAATAGGGTCTTAGAATTTGTTTGCTCATTAGATAGTAGTGCCCCACCTGGATAGTAACACCATATTATTGTAGTATCCTCAAAGTGGTGCTAGTGTCTACTTTGTAGGATTGTTCCTATTTTATAAGAGCACCCATTTCTATGTTTTTAGGTCATATTCCTACATGTATGAAATTTAGAACTCTGTGTTGTGCTTGGAAAACCTAATTTAGTGTGCAAACACTATTTATCCTTGCAAGTATGGCACAGGAAATAATTGTGTGTTCATTAGTATGATAGGATAGACACCATTAACACCCCACTATAAAGAGAGTTGCCTACATACCAATACTCCAAAGAGGGATCAAGCCTAATGTAGTTCTCCCGCATAGTGTTTGATGCATGTGCAAGTGAATGCTAGAATAAGAGTGGAATTGGATGCCTTGAATGTGTTTGAGCTTTGAAATATTTGAAACCTAGGTTTAGGGATTTTGTAGATGTTAATATGCAGAAGTAGGTCAAAATAGGAATCAAATAGCTTAATTTTTCTCAACTTGCCATTTATTTGAATAGGCTTTTGCATCCATTTTTTATCTAGTGAATAAAGGTCAAATAGACTTGTATTTATAAAGATCTATAGCTTGTGCAAATAATAAAATGTGCTCATGATAATAGCACCTAGTTAGGGACACTAGCACCATGTGGTTGTAGTGTCCCAAATGTGGCATTAATGTCCACCTGTTAGACTACTAAAAAAATGGGTTGGGATCTATGAAAACTTTCCTAAGACTATATTTGAGCTGATTATAGTTGTCTTTACTCTACACAATGTCTAAAAAAGTATGGTAAAGGTTCTAGGATAGGTTTAGGGCTAAGCTAGGAATTAGCTAATGCAAGCAACACTCTTAGCATCCAAATACCACTTTTAGGTGATTACAATTTATCACTTTAGATTATAATTTCAAATATTTTCTCAAAGTTGAATTTATAGGTTTAATTGACTAATGGGTCTAATGTGTTATGTTCTAGTTTGTTCTTTGCTTGGATTTGTCTTATACAGGTTACTCCACAATTGAATGTTTTCATATTTTAGTTCCAAAACATATATAAGATTATCTAATCCTAACATATAACATTTATCCACTCATTAGTAGCCTTTAATGCTTGAATAGGTCCATATTTCATCTAGATCATTAAGATCATGACAATTTTCATTATCTCTCTCTTTCTTAGTTATTTAGTACTTAGTTAAATTCCAAAATCTTATGATCATCCAGGTCATAAGGATTGTGTCAAGTGTCACCATCCTGCTAACTTGGAGCTCAGGTGGCAAAAGTACATCATGAAATCTAATCAACAAGTGGAACAATGAGAATTGTCCACATTTCATCATCTCGCTTACCCATGGGTGACAACAACATAGTTATATTTTACAATCCTGTAAGCGAGCAGAGTAATAAAAGTCATCCTCATGTCATCATCTTGAGAACTCATAATCTAAAACAAGCAACAAATAGAGAAAGAGTTTAATAATCCTCTCAAGTAGAAATATTAATTCACATTTCTCAATCCCATTGAACCACCATTGACATAGCATACGATAAATAATTTTCCACCTTAAGCAAGTAGATCAGCAAGATTCTTCCAAGTGTCATAATCTTATTAACCCCCAGTCAAAGAGATAAAGTTCAAAGGGATAGAGTCCAATCACTAGTAGGTTAGTGACATATAGCCATGTATTTATGCCAAACAAGTAAACACAAATACATAAAGGCTAGATTTGAACATAAAATAAAGAGGACATTTGTGAGATTATGATTAAAAATCACCTAGGAGTAGTGAAAGAAGCCACATGAAAATAAAACCCATAAAGGTTGGAAATGAGAAATCAAAATTCAACTAAGAAAGATAGACAAGGAATGGTGGAAAAGTCATTATTGACATTAATTTACTTAAATTGTAAACTTAATGCATTCAATTCTTAGAGCTAACGAATCTAAAGAAATATACTCAATTTACAATAAGTGATTTGACCACATTGCTTTTTTTTATATCTCATGCAAATCGTAAATTGGAGTTTCATGGTGACTAAGGAAATTTTGAGTTTTCATAGAACATAAAATTCATGCATAGTTTCAATGGCTTCCTAATCTTCCACTCATCTTCCCTATACACATTCAATTGTTGACATAAACAAGTATAAAAACACATTATTTGAGTTGACAACATTTCAGCACAAGTTCAAACACTACTCAAAAATATGGGATGAAGTAGAGGCTGTAGAAACATACAGGGTAGAGGATCAACTATCCTTCTTCATGAAAAGGTACAAAGATGACCCTTTGAATATAAAAGTAGTGGGACCAAAAAATGTTATGGCAAAACCTAAGTTAATGTCTTACATTGATGTGCTCTTTGATTTATTTGTTAATGGACAAATTACTAGTAAAATCATATACTATAGGCTCAATGCTACCCTTGTGGCCTACATTAACGATAATGACTTTGAAAAATACTATAAGCTCCTTGTTCCTAAAATAAATTATGGCCAAGTTATGATCAATTCATGGCTACTTGAAAACTCCATCCCTAGTAAATTATAATAGTGGGCTAATAAGCCAAGTAGTTTTACAATTCAAATCCCAATTTCATATTTTCCCATAGTAACTTTAAAGACAGGGGGAAAGAATTACCATTGCACTTCTAAACTAGTTGTACGTTTTCCAAAAAAAATTGTATGTTTATGAGATATAGGTTCCTCTGTTGGATGTTATTCTAAGTTCAAATAATATTATTGCCCTAGGTGAAATCATCAACTTCAATTTGACAAGTCATATTAGTAATCCATTTAATCTATATGATGGTAATTTCTACATGATGTCATATTTGGTGGATGCTATAACCACCATAGTGCATTAAACTTATGAATAACTCTGGGATCCATCGGTAGAATATCCTAAAAATAGGATTTGTGATGAGTTCAACATCCTTGACATGCACAAATTTAAAAGGCATATTAAGAGGTTGACAAAAACATTTTACCCTATGGTAGATGGGGCCATTTATGGGTAAACTATGCCTAGGTTGTTAGATCATATCAAGAGGACTATCAAAAAAATGGGTGATTACTAGTTCTACCCATAATGCACCATAATCAAGATAAAGGGCACCATATCACAACCCATGTATTTACCACACATTATTCCACACAAAGTAGCTAAGCAAGAATTTTTTGTGTAATTAGATGACAATATGGATGTCTAGCTGAGGAATACTAAATGGGGGCTCTACATCCAACTCCTCTCAGCATTAGCCACATTCAATACACAAAATGGGAACATGTTTAGTCAATGGTCAAAATTAGGTTGCATTATGATTGAATAAAGAACTCTTTATATACTGGGATCTTAGGGGTAATGTCAAGGAGTACTTGAATAAATATGAAATAAAAGTGAAAATCAACTATGAACATGAATCATACAGTCATGCTTTCATATTCATGAATGCTCAGGATGATAGTGAATATATCAAAATGCATAGAGTGGTAATGTCTTTGATAGTAACTTGGAAATATTTAGTATGACCTCAAATCACATAGGAGGATGCCAAGAGAATAAATAGCGAGAAATGGAATCATGTACCAATTCATGGATCTCCTTCTCAATCAAGATTAGAGGAGGGATCTAAAAGGATATAAGAAGCCAATGTGTCTAGTGATCCAAAACTGAGAAGTTTTGGTTGATAAATATTTCAAGAACACAAAAATAACATAGTAACAATGAATTCTCTGAGAAGAGATGTATTATTACTCAAGATCACAATATAACTATATGCTTATCTCTAAGAAGAGATGTTTAATTTTCCATTTTGGGTTACATCTTCATTTATACCTATTTAGAAAGTAGGGGGAGGATGTGTAAGGTCACCAATCTTGAGGGAGATTAAGTAGTTTGACTTCCACGCTTTAAAACAATATAGAACTCAAGGAATTATTATTTTTAGAAACTTACTATTTTTAGACTGCACTACTAAAATTAAAATTTGGGGCACTTCCATTGGGTTTTAGGGGGTCAAACTTCATTGAGCAAATCTCAATGCCATCTCACGGTGTTCTCCTCATTCTTAGCTTTCCAACGGTTCAAATGGTGAATCAATTGGAGCTACAGTACAAAAGTTATGGCTCCCAAAAGTTTTGTCATCAATTGGGGTGGAACTGTCACTCAAATTGTCGCCTAAATTGCTGCCCGGATCATTTGGGGAGGTTAAACCTCAATAAATATCTAAAATTTCCTAGGTATATCCCATACACTCAACTATTATTGCTTCTCCTCAACCCACTGCCAGCATAGAAATACTTTTAGGACCTAACAAGGCAACTAGGCTATTATCCATGACATCATTGCCTCGGTTAACCACTATAAAACATGTAAACCTCCATTATTTATTATTAAAAATACATATTTCCCCCTTATCACCAACACTTGTAGCAATGCCATTATTGAAAATGCTCTAGTCGATTGGGCAGCCATATACATGTATAAGGAGTCCATCAATGGTTAAATTTATCCACACTTCACCTCCACCTATATTGGATGGGTCATCATCACCCAATACTGCAGCCACTTCATCCTCCATTCCATCCAATTTAGGGAAATCACCCACAACTACTAAGTCATCCATTTTCACTTATAAAATGAATCCCAAGATTCCTCCTATGTCCCCTCATAATGTGAAAAAAGAAGAGAATTTTGTAGTACTAGAGGGAGAAAAGGAGAAGAGTAAAGGGAAATAGGGTTGAGAACAAATCCAAGTGTTGGGTAGTGATGAAGAGGATGTAATATGTGAAAATAAATAAGAATGGATGTCTAAAACATACACTAATCCTAAAGAAACATAATCATTTGTTGAAACAATAGATGAAGATGAATATGAAGATGAAGATGAAGGAATGGAATGTGAAGGGACTAAAATATTAAGTGAGTCTAAAGAGGTTGAGAAAGGAAAGGTTGACTTAGTTAGAACTAAGATATTATCAAATAAATAAGTAAATATGGAAAGTTAGGCAGAGTCCAAATGATAGGCTCTTGTACAAGGGTCATCATCAACTACACCTCTAAGCTCTCCCTCTCAAATTACCATGGAAACAACTACAACAATAATTATCTTTGTTATTTCCCACATAATGTAAGTACATGATTTATTGATTATTTGGAGTCTTCTCCAATTACCACTATTATAGATGATGAAACTGATACCACCCATTCTTCAAGCCCACTAAATAAGTCCCATGCATTCACCACACCACTTTTGAAAACTATTTTGGCCTTTCCTCCTATTAATTATCCTACTAAGGATCCCCCTACTATTGTTACTACTACTAGGATTTCTTATAAATCAATCATCGATTATATGAAAAAATAACTTAATACTCTAGTGACATACTCATTATTTAGTAGAATTGATCCCTAGCCCCCTGAGCCAACAAAATAAGTACCCTTTGAAAGTTTGATATCTACATCTATTTTTGTTACATGAGTTATACCTCTCATGTCATCTACATAGTTATCTATGCCAATTACCTAGGATACCTATATAGAATCCTCTATTGTTTTAGTAAACAAGGCATCATGTAAAACCAAATATATTATCAACACATAAGTACAAAATAAGGTCACTAGGTGGAGAAAAGTCATTCCTTATTTTCTATAAAAGCCTTAACCTTTTCCTATTGCTCAATTGACTAGAGTCTTAATGGGACCTCTAGGACAATCTCCTTCTTCCACTTCTACATCCATAAATCAAATGGGGCAATAAGTTATATTAAATATTCCCTCGTGAATCCAACAACTACAACAAGAGCATGCAGGTAGATAGGATCTAATAATCACTTAGAAGCCAACATTAACATTCCATTTCAATAGACAAATTAATGCATTGAGAAATGTTAAAAGGAGGATTGTGGCAACATAAGGTGAAAGTTTTGACTGGAGAAGAGAGAAGACATATTCTCTCTAGCAAAAAAGAGAAAGATAAACCCCTTAGACATATATTAATATAGGTAGGATCCCTACATTTTTGTATATATAACTGGGGGCATAACAAAGTAGATGTTCAAGAGCTATAACCAATACATAAAAAGGTCACAAGAAAGGAACACTATTCAAGCCCCAAAGGAAATTGTAGATAATGTATAGGGTGAAACTAAAAACTCTTAGGATATCATTCAATTAATAAGGTCTACAAAGGCTCAATCCCAGCATAAGTGGGGGGATTATTACAATTATAAAATAAAATGAAATACACTGAAGGTAAGCTCAACTTAATGAGTCAAGATAAAAAGAATGGATAATATGCCCATTTGAACTTAATATCAGCATTAGAGGATACATGGACCCAAAATCATGTAGCAACTAAGAGAGATGATCTACTTGACTACATCGAGAGATTTGAACTTTAGTGAAACAATTTAAGGTCAAGAGAGAGGGGTAATCTCCAATGATGTGAGCACTCCTCTTGGATAATTATGGCACATATCATTTTAATTTGTTATAAAGTATGTATTGTTAACTATATGATACTTTATCTCGTATGTGATGGGACAATACTAAGGATCAATTTGGTATTGTCTGTGATGTAGTATATTGTGATGTGTTATGTTGTAATGTGTTCATGACTTTGAATTTTGAGAGACATTTAATATTTTTAGTGTCTTTAGAACACTTATTGTATTTATGTGAATCTTGTGCCTATTTAAAAATGACTTTACACTTATTTCATACAAAAATGAGGTTGTAATAAAGAGAGCGATTGGGAGAGTTAAGGTTGGGTATAATACTGGAGATTAAGGAATGATTTTGAGTGATTGTTCTAAGATTTGGGCTACAGTTGCAAACACTATGTGTTATCAAGAAGAGATCTAAGCATTCAGTGTTATAATGCATCTTATTGCAAGATTATAATGCCACTATTGTTATTCTATCCAATTTATTTCTTAGTATTAAATCTAATAAATATTTGAGTTATGTTTATGTATTATATGGCATATTACACTATGTATTATGATGGTTTTGTGTCCTAAGACATCTCTTAATTGAGACCCATAACCATGACTACAACATATGGTATATGAGCATAGTTTTAGTCCTTATTAGAGATTGTTTCTTTTTGCATTTGGTAGTGTGATTAGATATTAGTTGTAGACATCTTCCAATAAGAGTGATCGGGATAAGGTGTAATTGAAGTTGTTGATTTGAATCTTTAGAGATAATTTTATGGTGTAATATTTATATTTCTAAGTAAATTGGCACACATAGGAAGTTTAGGTGGTAGAAGGGAAAGAATGGATATAATGTTAGGACTTGTATATCCAGCTAGATTCATGAGATTTATGCAATCCTAAATTGAGGCTATAGAGACAAGATAATGATAAAGTGTTAGTGTTTTAAATGATGTGAGTGATATTCAAGTCACTAAAGAAGAACCTAAAGATTAGGATGTAGAAAAAGAGGTTGATATATATATATATATATATATATATATATATATATATATTATTGTGAGTTGTTACGAGAATGACAAGTAACCAAAAATTAAACTCCCAATTTTGTTACATATGCCAATGTAAATTTGAAAGGTCATGCATCATTATGGTGGAATCATTTTCAAACTGAAAGGTTGTGAAAGGAAAAGATAAGATAAATACATGTAATAAATTCACCATGATGTTGATGATGGGAATTGGAGGAGCCAATACAAATATTTAAATCATGTAAATAATAATCTAGAACGAGTTGAACACAAAAAATTATTTTAAACACTGATAATAATATTTTGCTCTTTATATTCTAATTAATTAATCATTTGGGGATATAATAGAAATATAGAGGAATATGATTCCTATTATCTCTCCACTATTTTATCTCACCAAAAATCCTATAATAACTCACAAACTTATAAGTGACATTATAATGTTATTCCTAACAATATAATATCAACTATCTAATACAATCTTATTGTATTAACCATATGGTTACTAACAACCATGTAACTAATATTTACCTCTCAGTAAATCAATGATATTAAAAACTAAAACTTACTATTTACTTTTATGTAAGTACCCAAATTCATGCAATATGAAAGCTAATCCTAACATTCCCCCTATAGTTTTTACATGGTGCAAAAATATTCACACTCTTACATGCAGTATGCTCACCTATTTTAGCATGCCCTATTTGGCTCATGACCTTGATATAAAGAGAGCCTCACTCCTCCCACGGTTTTATAGGCTTACCACAAACTTTGAAATGAACAGAATGAACAAAGGTGTATATCACCGCATGCTATTATATCTACATACTATTGATGCAACCTTAATGCACATGACCACTATTATGCAAAGGAATACATCCCACATTTACTTTATATGACTACAATGAATGTGTCATTGAGGGTCATATCCATAAAGAAGTAAGGCACTTGTGGGATCTCTACAGTAGATTCTCTCCTAACTATTGCCAAAATACCATTCACCTCTTGTAGTTTTTAGATCTACCACAAACCCTTTCAAGATCCATGAACTAACTTATATTGGTGCTTTATATCCTTTCATAATGTTTTCACATTAAAGAATCATGTTTAAAATTTGTAAACAAATTACATATCTTAAATAGGCATATACTTTTATTCTTATTTTGCAAACACACGATAGAAATAAAAACACACCACACTATATATGTCACCAAAACATTGGTGCGACCCCATATTGGTGACTGACGAGAAGTCATTAAAAGACCTTCAATCTCTAGTATCTTCTTACTCAACTAATGAAGATTTATTCTTTAAGTGCCATATGTATTATTTTGTTTTCCAACGTTGAAATTTTGTCAGTCAAGCATTCTTGGGTTCAATATCGACCTCATATCCATCTTTAAATTTTTTTTGGATTTTATCATCTTGGAATTGCATAAATCGGACATCACATTCAAGCGATAATGCATCCTTATGCTTTTGAACATTTTTTGACATTTTTACAATATTACAAGACAATTTCAAAAATGACTTAAATGACATTAACCCAATTCACCTAAATAAAACCCTAATATTCACCTAAATAAAAAGATACCTTTTATATTATGATTAATAATCTTATCATCAAATGAAAGACTTGGACTTAAATACTCAACTCTAAAATATAATGACCATTGCCACTTTTTACAAAATTAAAACTTTAACCAAAACTAAAAACATAAACATGACTTATACCACTGAGGATAATAATAATAACATAACGCTATTCTTAAAATATTTGACCAACTAACTTATGCATAATCTTCACACAAAATACAACTTATACTTTTGACAATAACTCTATATACTTCAAAATAAAAAAGATGTGAATAACATTACATCCAACTATTTGATCCTTTGTCTCAACTTTACCTAAGCAATTGACTCTTCATTTTTGTCAGTGCTCGATGTATCTATACAAGACAGTTATAAAACAATGAACCTCGAGATAAATGCACAAAACTCATGGTCAAATAGGTAATGCAGCATCAAGTAGAACTTTTCTAGATCAAATCAATTCCAAAGCTTGACTTCAAGAAAGCATGGGTGTAGATCAAGACTACGAGTCTGCATCCTTATGCTTTTGAACATTTTTTGACATTTTTACAATATTACAAGACAGTTCCAAAAATGACTTAAATGACATTAACCCAATTCACCTAAATAAAACCCTAATATTCACCTAAATAAAAAGATACCTTTTATATTATGATTAATAATCTTATCATCAAATGAAAGACTTGGACTTAAATACTCAACTCTAAAATATAATGACCATTGCCACTTTTTACAAAATTAAAACTTTAACCAAAACTAAAAACATAAACATGACTTATACCACTGAGGATAATAATAATAACATATCGCTATTCTTAAAATATTTGACCAACTAACTTATGCATAATCTTCACACAAAATACAACTTATACTTTTGACAATAACTCTATATACTTCAAAATAAAAAAGATGTGAATAACATTACATCCAACTATTTGATCCTTTGTCTCAACTTTACCTAAGCAATTGACTCTTCATTTTTGTCAGTGCTCGATGTATCTATACAAGACAGTTATAAAACAATGAACCTCGAGATAAATGCACAAAACTCATGGTCAAATAGGTAATGCAGCATCAAGTAGAACTTTTCTAGATCAAATCAATTCCAAAGCTTGACTTCAAGAAAGCATGGGTGTAGATCAAGACTACGAGTCATCAAAGTTTTGAAGTAGGCTAGAAGAAGACATTTGATGTAGTTTTGATGGTGAAGAGGAACTAATAAAGATTGATGGTGTGATGAGTGAGCCAAACTATCCAAATTGATTTGTGTAGATCACTAAGATAATCTCTAAAGTCATCAAGCTTACCAAGCCAAATTTCAAACTCATCCAAAAATATTGATGTTGAATAAAATGCACCTCTGAACCAATTAATATTCTAACACCAAAGTTGAATTAAATGTCAAACAATTATGAGTACACATTGAAAATGTTGAGAGTAGATCATCAAGCTAACTATACGCAATGCTTAAATACCTATAATTTTATACTGAAAGGACATGAAAATTATCTAATAAAGCCATAAAAAACTAAATACATTTATAAAACAAATCTATAGTCTGCTACTCACAAGACTCTCATCGACTAGGGTAATTAGAATAAAGTGTGATTTTTCCCCTCACAAATTTTCATAAGCCCATCCCCGCTCTGATACCAATGATGGGAATTGGAGGAGCCAATATAGAGATTTAAATCATGTGAATAATAATCTAGAATAAGCCGAACACAGACAATTATTTTAAACACTGATAATAATATCCTACTCTATATATTTTGATTAATTAATCATTTGGGGATACAATATAAATATATAGGAATATAATTTATATTATCTCTCCATTATTTTCTCTCACCTGAAATCCTATAATAACTCACAAACCTATAAGTGACATTATATTATTATTCCTAACAATATAATATCAACTATCTAATACAATCTTACCATATTAACTATACGGTTACTAACAACCCTATAACTAATATTTACTTCTCGATAAATCAACCATAGTAAATATTAAAACTTACTATTTACCTTTCCGTAAATATACAAATTCACAAAATGAGAAAGCTAATACTAATAGTTGACTAAATTTAATATTATGGATTATAACATGAGTTTGTTCAAGAAGACTAAAAACATAGGATAGAGAGAGATGAGTGTGAGATATTACACTAATGAGTATTATAAACTTACCATCAGAGTGGGTCATGTTGAATATGATCTTGAGAATATCTCAATATATGTCTATGGATTACTCATAAAAATTTAGGATGGGTTCAAGATCATCAAACAATGATTTGTTGAATATTTTATCAATGTGCACTGAAGGTGGAGGAAATTTCATCATGAAAATAATGAGAGGCATGAGGAAAAGTAACTTTTTATTATGGATGTGGATAAGGTGGAATCACTAGAGTTTATTATGCACAAATGTAAGAATGTGATCCATGTACTTTATATAAAAATGATATTAATACCCAGAGAGGTATAGTAAATTTTAGAGGTAGAGGATCTTATTAACAAGGTAGAGGTCTTGGATTTGATGGTATAGTTTTAGATGTAGTGACACTATCCACAAAGTATTTTGAGTGTCCTCATATACATAATTAAATTAATAGGAAAACTTAACCAAGTGATCATATCGCATAGGCTGATAAAGAAAGTGTTGCACTTATTCATCACATAGATGAACCAAAAATTGGAGAAGCTATTGTGATGAAGAGGGTATTGTTTAAACCTATAAAATAGGATAATAGTCATGTGCAGATAAATAATTTGTTTAAAATCATTTGTAATCTAGTAGGTTAATGTTTTAAATTTACTGTTTATAGTGGTAGAAAAAATAATATAGTTTCAAAATAAATGGTAGATAAACTCAATTTGAGAAGGATTATACATTTTAATACATATAAGGTTTTATGATTGTTAAAGAGACACCAATTTCTAGTGAATGAAAAATATCTGGTAAGTTTTTAGATTAGAACATACAAATATGAGATATTATGTGGCATAACTCCTATTGATGTTTGACTTTTTTTTGGAAGGCCTTGGTAGTTTGACTACAAGGTGAAACATGATGGTCATGTGAATACATATACATTGTTGACATGTGGAGTAGCACATAGTACACTAAATACTTTGATGGATAAGTGTGAAGAGGTGTTCAAGAGTCCAAAGGTGTTGATGATATAGGAAAAGGAATACCTAAAATATGTGAAAGAATAGAGTATATCTTATGAATTATTTTGAAATCTAGTTCAAGAGATAAGTGTAGGAAGAATAGCAACGGAGAAACTTCTATGTGAAGTAAAATAGATACTAATTGAGTTTGAGTAAATCATTTCTAATGATCTCCCAGATGGATTACATCTAATGAGAATTATAATTCATCACATGGATTTTATTCTAGGTTTGATATTATTAAACAAAGTGTCGCATAGGTTGAATCCAAAAGAGAATTCATAGGAGTTATTGAATAAAGGGTTAATTAGAGAAAGTTTGATCCCATGTGCAGTACCAACAATGTTAGCACCTAATAATAATGGAAAATGAAGAATGTGCAATGATTCCAGAGCAATCAAAAGCATTAACATAAAGTATAGATTCCCATCAATGTGCATCGATGATTCGATGGATTTATTGAGTGGAGCAAGATACTTCATTAAAATTGGCTTAAACAGTGGATATCAATATATTTGCACAATGGAAGGGGAAGAATTTAAAATAACATTTGAGAAACAAGAAGGGTTATATGAGTGGTTGGTTATGCCATTTAGTTTAACTAACAGACCAAGAATATTCATAAGTTTTATGATTGAATTTATTGATCCATTTTTTAGTAAGTTTTTCATTGTGTATCTTGATGACATATTGATTTTAGTAAAATAGAGGAAGAAAACTTGTGATATTTTTACAAAGTGCTAGAGGAGTTATGAGATGAAAAATTACTCATAAATTTGAATAAATATAGTTTAATGTAGAAATAATTTGTATACTTGGGATTTGTGATTTCTCAATAAGGTTTAGAGATGGATTTAGAGAAGGTGTGAGATAGAATATATGGGTCATCACACAAAGTACATTTTAGGTACATAGTTTTCATAGACTACTAAGTTTTTATAGGAAATTCATTAGGAATTTTAGTGATGTAATACCCCTCATGAAGAAACACTTCTCATGCTAATTTGAGGCATTCACGAAGCAAAATAACTCATGGTGGTGAATAAATTTGAATGTGTAGTTTTTCCTCCTTATTGTTGATGGATTAGTGTTTCTTGATAACTTAAGAAGGATTAACGAAATTAAAAATTGCACACCTTAAGCATATATTTTTATTTTCCTAAAAGATAATATTTTAAATAAATTTAAAAGGTTCATAGGCCTCCTAGAAAGGATATGAGCCCTTTCTAATATGCTTTTAATAAATCCTAAAACCTTTAGGGTCCTAGCCTAGTTGGTAAATTTGACCCACTTGATTGAATGTTTTAAAAGTTGTGTAAGAATATTTAATTGTGTAGGAAGCCCATGTGGGCATGTAAGTGAATTTATTGGTATGTAAGGTTTATTTCTTACAATAGATTCTCAAGTGTGTAATATAATTATGGTCCTCTTATGACATGAATATGACACTTGTAAGGACTTCCTTCATGCAATGAGTTTTGGGAAGAGTGATTTGAATCTCATTTTATTTCAAATTTTTAGTCACTATTGAGGGTTGACTAGTTTGGGATGGGAGAAAGAGCTTGTAAGGAGGAGGAGATCTTCATGGAGCTTTAGATCTTGTTACATGCATATTAATTGGAGGAGAAAAGATAGGTATCTGTTGATGTTGTGGATTACACCCTTGATAGAAGGTGGAGCTTCTATCTTCCATGTGGCATAATGGAGACTCCACTCTTACTTGTGGGTCTAGCAAAACTAAGGGGAGAATCTCTAGATAAGGGCTAGCTCCCTTTGATGCATCTCTGAGTTATATCACTACTACTTCTAATATATATAGTTGGGGGGTGAAAAGAGAAAAGGATACTGAAAATAGAAACTAACCTAAGATGGTGATGCACCAAACAAGCTTGATCTACTCAGTTACTCACACTTCAGACCAGAAGAGGATGCACATACACTTTATTTGATGAAAAGACCAGACTGTAGGGATCTTTAACAGGGAGGCTTAATGAAGACACATAGAAAATGAACTTATCACAGGCATTGTAGAAAACACACTGCCTGATAACCCTTTTCTGTCTCTGTGCTCCAAATGTAGCACTTTATGTTAACCTACAAAACTGGTACTCTAGTTACACTAGGTGTGTTGGTGTCAACTTGTGAAAGCATCAAGCTAAAATGACTAAACACAAGGTTAATACACAGACACACTTAGAGATATAACCAATCAAATAGAGGTAAAATGCATTCTTATTGATTCAAGGTGAAATTTTGGTAGGGCTTCGCCTTACAAAATGAGAGATAAATTTTCTCAAATGAGAGTTTACAATATAGAGGAGAGAAAGCAATGGCATCTTTTTTCACAAGTGGACCATGCTACGTTGAATACATTGGGAAGAGGAAGTCACTAAAGGAACCATGTTGTGGCAGTTGCTAGTCTTGACTTTGGTGTTTAAATTATATTAAACATTAAAGTGAAATCATGGGTCACGCCTTATCATTTGAAAACAAGATCGCTCCTTAAAGAGGTTCACGTAGTTGTCTACTCATTAATGCAAAATGAGGAAAAATAGGCCACACCATTCACTATTTTCACTCTTTGATGACCATTTCATAAAGACTGTTCCAACCACTAGCATAACTCCTCTACCGATGTCTCTCCTACCACCTGGGTCATTTTATCTGTGTCTGTACTTGGCTCTTCAGGCTCCTTTCTCAGTAGGTCACTAAGTTTACTCTTGGCTTTTGTATTTTCATGGCTTTTGTCTTTTCATGGCTTTTGTCTTTTGTCATTTCTTGGCCCTTTTTAGCAATATGAGATCTCAGGGCTATCTTCTCGACAGGTCACTGAGTTTCCACACACGAGCCAGTCTTTAAGCATTTCAAGATCAATGGCTATCTTATCACCATAGAGTTGACATGTGTGTTCCCTTCATCATTTGAAAGCCAATGGCTACTCCATTGTCCTGAATTTGACATCCGTGGGGACGTCGCTAGACGTTTGAATTCCAATGGCTAGTTTCCAATGTTGAATTTGATATCTTCAGGCCCGTCACCCCTTTGGTAATTTCTTTGGATTTTTACAAATCCATCAGCCCTTTGTATTCATTTTGATCTTTACAATTGAACCGTCCCAAAGGGAAAGTGTGCCTTTGGGGCTTTGAAAAGGTCTCCTTCGGGCTGCCTTGGCTTCTCAATTCCTTCAGACATTTTGTCTAAAGTAAATATTTATTCAAAAGTCCTGGCCCTTTCTTTCTTTCAGGAAATTCCTCCAACAAATGCCTTTGGACAAAAGTCTGAAGGAATTCGTTGGAGTCTTTCACTTTATGAATTTCTTCAAACAAAATGTTCGAAGGAATTCCTTTGGACATTTTGTCTGAAAGAATTCACGTCGACTTCCATTAGGTTTCCTTAAGATTTATTCATCGGACAAAAGTTACAAGGAAATCCTTCCTTTTGCCTTAGTCTTTTCTCTGAATAAAAACTTACCTTTCGGCCCTTTTCTTTGGTCCCTCTGCAAGTGTTTTCTTCCCTCTGCAAGGACATTTAGGCCCCAAGTTGCCCTTTGGACCCTGTTGAAAGGCCCAATTGGTCATTTGCCTATGCCCCACAAGGGCACTTTGTCTTTGGAGCCTTGTAAAATGACTTGTGTGCTTTGACCCGACCTATACTTTGCCAAAAGGCTTCTGTAGACTGACTACCCAAAATAGGAAAAAACCTATGGATCAACCCGAGATATATATACAAGGCTCAAGTCATTTGGCTCAGAAAATAGGCCTATTGTAAAAGGGGAAAAGCACAACAACAGAATGGTCAAAACATGACTGACTTCTCAAGATAGTGGGGAAGGAATGGAGATCAATTTTTTGGCCTACAAGGCCAAAAATAGTCAACACTATCATTTTAACATATTTTGTGTAGAAAGAGTTAGTTAATCAAATAATGAAAATGTGAAGCTAAAATTAGTGGTTGTTTATGACCCAACCTCCCATTGGCCATCCATTCTACCTAGTCATGCATGGGTTTAGTGTTAAAATTAGAAATAAATATACATAAATATATAGGAATGATATATTACTATTTATTTATATGCTGTGTGTGTGTGTGTGTGTGTAATAATGATAAAATAAATGGGTGATAAGAAATATATGTGTTATATATTGAATTAAATGGGTTTAGTATATATAAATACATATATTGTAATGTCCCTTTTTTAAAATTAGAATAATATTATTATTAAAATTTAAAAAAAAAATAAATACTCAAACTAAACTAATATTGTGTCTTAGTTGACAAAAAGTAATGTCATAAAATTCTTTCTAAATTGATTTGTAAATTGATTTCTAAAATAATATTGTGTCTTAGTGTTTTAAGGTGTTTTGATATGCAAATCATCTCATGTTGTAAGAGAGTACCATTTTGTGTTGTAGGTAGGTTTCCACTATCTACAGAATCACCATGTTTGATAATGGTCTTAGAGGGTGTAGATAAGTCCAACACCATGTTTTTAATGTCTTCTTGGTCCCATCATCTTTTAGTCTCTTTCCCCAAAGCAATCGCCATGGAATACATGGTCATATTAGCATGCACAATCAACTTTCTACTTGTTCTTGACTGTAACATTGTGCTTTAAGGTGTGAAACATTAAAAAAGGTGTTTGAGAGGTCCAAAATATGGTAGGAAAAGTCTTACAACATGATTAATCAAAGAAAACATCTCCAAATGTCACAAGATCAAAATGTGATGACTAATGCTCCTACACAGCCCATGGTTCTACTTTGCTCAATGCTGAGGTACATCTGATGGATTTAAACCCATGAAGTAAAGATATTTGATCTTGTTTGGAGGTCTTTCAAGGTTGGAATAACCCATTTGAGACCTTGAAATTTTATAGAACCGATTGTATACCTATAAACATGCATGTACCCATGGTTATCTCTTCACTGTCAGGTCTACAGTATTATAAGTGTACTTATAGGTACCATTCATGAGCAAACAAATGGGAAGGAGGTTCAGGACTGGTATGATGTCATTAAAGTTTAAAATCATCTATTTGAGAACTTGGTGAAGGCCTATAATTGATCTCAAGCATGTGAATATGCATACCACCTACATTTCTCATTCTCACTGCTTGTATGTGAGAATATTCACCTACATGTGGTACCACAGGGGGCTGAGAAATCTTAATGGAAGAGTTGGACAAGTTATAACCTTCTTTAGAGTATTAGAGTGTTGAGGATATCATAATACACATGCTTGGAAGTGTTAAGTGGATAAGAAAACTATGGTACTATTTCCAAAGATGAAAATCCTATGCTCAGGGACCTTTTCCCTAAAACAAGAAAATAGAACATCTGAGCTTTTTATTGAGATCTTAAAACAAGGTTACAAGGACTTTTAATGTACCCAAGTGAGAATACCTTGTAGCTCTCACATAGGGGTTCAACCTTTAAAAGGAAGAGGGTGGCTTAGTCCTTTGGTTTTCTTTCTATAAAATCTCAAACATGCACCTCTAACCACTAAAGTTCATTAGTGAAACCTATAGGTTTGAGCTCCAATTAGACTCTTCACCTAAAATTACAAAACTAGACCATTGCCAACATGTTTGATTGGTTCTATATGGTTGAAGGGATCATTTTTTATCTAAAGGATCATCAAATGAGTTTGAATTACAATGTCTAGATCTTATCTACACCTACAAGATCCTAAAGACTCCCACACAGTCAGTGGTAGGTGACTATAGGCAAACAGTGAACCAAAACATGGACTCTAGGTGATGGCCTAGCCCTGGTAAGGTGATTAATGGTCCAGATCATTGCCAAATGTCCCATAGGATCCCAAGGTGATATATAAGTCTCTTCCAAGATAGAAGACACCTACAGGACCCCATACAGTCAACTTTAGTTGACTATGAGGGGCAGAGAGTAAATGAATTGGGATTTTTGAAGTGTGTATAATCCAAACATGAGTGAACAGGTCCAAATCATTGATAAAGGATCTTGGAAGTTTGTAAGAGGACCTATGCACTATTTCCAAGTCTAATTGATGCATATACATCTACAGGTGGACCCTTGTTCTACAAGAAACATAGTCAGTTATAACTGAGTGATGATAGTGAACCTAAGCAAGGTGTATGAAAGAGTATCTGAGAGGTTAGAGATACAAATATAGAATGGAAAACATATAGAATTATCATGACAACCTCTATAGGCTCTTGATATTGGAAACAAGCAAAGAAAGGACCTTGAGCATGCAACATATAGTCCATTCCTTAAACCACTATGTACAATCCAATCCACACAAGTCTGTTTTGGATCTTGAAAGAGTTGAGAGGTCAAATGATGTTATCAAAAGATCAAATATTGTGTAGATAATGTTCATAACTTGGAGAAGCCTCTACAACATTCACCATTATCTAAAAAACTATGGGAGTGTCCTCTATTTTGTCTTAGACAGAGGGAACTTCCTTTGTGCATAAACCTTGCAGTCTTTGGAAATGAGGATGAAAGGGTGAACCAAAGGTTAGTTAGACATGGAAAGGAGGTGTGTGGAGTTTGGTAACATCAAAACCAACATGATAGACCTTGTACAAAAGATAAAAACTAAACAGGGTATTCCAAAACCTCAAAGTTATAGTTAGGCCTAATAGGCAGGGTTTAGGCCTAAAAGCCAAATGGAGAGTCACTTTCACTTTTCACATGAGGTGTGCTTTATAACTCATTTAATCATGTATATGGGAGCACAACAGAGGTATCTAATCTTTTAAAATGCATAGAAACCCCTAAAAAGCCACTTTTGGCTCAGAGATAATTTAAGCATGTAGGAAAAGAGAAAATAAGCTCGATAGGCCAAGTTGTAATGCTCACATATTTCATGAGGCTTTGCATGGAGGTCAAGGAATTTTAGAGGTGTTAACAAGGGTCATGAACTCTGATCTAGTGATATTTTTTTTATAACATCAACATCTTATTCTTATGAACAAATTTTAAGAGTGGAAATGGCCTAAAACCCTTGATAAACCCTTAATAATGACCTGATAAAGGAAATGAGGATAGGAAGTTGCCCTAATGGCCTATTTTGACCATAATGATGATTGGATGTTGTACAAGACTCAGTCAAGTTACTCCCCACACTTTTGGATTGTGTGGAATTGTATGAATGGGGTACAAAATAAGGTATTTTTTACTATTTTTTGCATTGTGCAAGTTCTAGGAGGTTTCAAAAGATGAAATCAACTTTAGAAGGAATATTAAGACTTGAGATAACTCCTTATGTCCATTTCATGCCTTGAAAAAACTATTAAGTGTTTCTACTTGAGCTCTCATCTCAGCTAATCAAAACTGACATAGTGAACATGGTGGTGAGAAGTATGAAAACTCCAAGTGAGAGCCTTTTTAGGATGTACCTAATGCCTCTAAGGCCATAGAGGGTCTTTCCAAGTGTCATTCACTCCTTTGTATAAATTATCATGGAAAATTGATGCCTTTTTGGAAGTCAAGTGTGTAAGGTGTGTGAAAGAGGAGTTTCTTTAACTACGAGCAGTGATGGCTCACTTCCAGGAGATTCTAGATGACTATGACTACAACCAATGCATGGAAAAGCATGTTTGAAACCCTTTCCTCTCATTCCAATTATGATATTTGTCCATAGTTAATTTTGGGATGTTCAAATAAGGCTAAATCATGAATGGAGTTTTTTGAGCCAGCAAAGGGAATTCCTATGCCACTTTTCATGAGTTTCATGACTTGGAAAGCCACTTGTCTCTTCTGACCTTATATGGTCCATTTCACATTCCCTTATCATGCACAAGTAACTCATTTTCTTAGCTTGACAAGTGTCCTTATGAACTTTAGACTTATTTCTTCTCCTCTCTCTCTCTCTCTCTCTCTCTCTCTCTCTCTCTCTCTCTCTCTCTCTCTCTCTCTCTCTCTCTCTCTAGTTCTATAAGAACTAGCCATTTTGGCCATTGTAAACTATGCTCCACTTGAGTATGGTAAATACCTACTCATTTTCATAACATGGATCAATAAATACTACTAATTTTTACCTCTTCCATGATAGTTCATAGTTTGTTCACTTGGATGATTGATTTTGCTTAGTGATGACTTATTATTTCCTTATCATTGTTATTTCATTCTCTCACCTATTTGCAATTGGAAAGCTTATTATTGCAAGTGATGTAAAGTGTTATATTTATGTGTCAAGGTTGAGTGAGTTATTCTATTCAAATAGTGCCATCCTAGGCCTCTTGTTTATTCCTAGCCTAAAAATTCCTCACAACCTCATAATGAAATATTGATGTGAGAAGATGTAGATTGGATAAGTGCATGTTTGGTTAGTCCCTTATTCTCATGTGTAACATGTAGCTGGTTGGTAGTCATCAACTAATTTAGTGTATCACCTCCTTTAGGATAGTTTGCTTTCAATTTTCTTTCCCTTTTCCTCACAAACATAGGTGTAGTAGTGATCTATAAGTGATACATCAAGGGAGCTATCTCTATCTAGAGATTCACCTCATTTTAAGGCTACCTATAGCCTAGAGGTGTTTTAATTATACTTCTTGGATGAAGGGAGCTGAGACATCTCCTCAAAGGGTGTAAATCTAAGTGACAACAATTTTTGGCATGCTTGATGGGACTCTTAATCCAAGAGGTTGAAATATTTTTGGTGATGTCTTTCAACACATCAACCTTTGAAGGCATCTATCCAAGCATCAATGATGAATTTAGAAGTTACATCAATTGGTCAAGCAGCCTAGATTTTCCTTTTAAAAATTGTTGGTAATGTTTTTTTGTTTCTTGTTTCCTAATGAAGTTTCATGGAAAATTTTGGTGTTGAGTACTATTTTACACAAGTTGGTGAGAAATTTCAATCTTACGACATTTCCCATCAGCGTTGGTGTGATTCTTACCAACCTTATCATGATCCTTATCAGCTCCAATATGATCCTTACCAAGCTTGTTATGAATTGTATCAGACCTATAATCAGTCTCCTCAATATCTTACTTCTCCTAGTCAACCTAATCACTTCTCAACTCAGTCCATTGTAACCTTAAAGCACCCTCTCTTGGGTTATGAGAAGTACATGATAGATCTTGATACACTAAGGGGACATGGTCAAGATGTTCCTAGTCATCTCATTCATAAGGTGAGAGATGCATTAGGGCTAGTTAAGAGAGACTGGGCACCTATTGAGAGGCCAATTGGAAAAGGCTTACAAGTGAGATGCTAGATGTAGGTGGCTTGATTACATCTTTAGTAGATAGGTTAAGAATTCATGAGGAACAGCCTCACCAAGTTTATCATCCTTCCTATCCACTTCCCTAATATTTATATTAGTCTTACTTCACCCCTACTCATGAGCCCAATCAAACTTATCAAAAGCCATATTTTTCCAAATCAGTTGGAAGAGAGAGTTGGGAAAACAAACCTTGTTTTTGAAGCAAATATTGATAGGTAGATTGAGTTAGCCAATAAGTAGATGCAATAGTACATATCATCAGTAAAAAAAGTAGAATTTAATCCTTCATTTCTCTCTCCTATTACATCCCCACCTCAAGAAGAGACCTCTAGATATGAGATTCCAAGTTGGAGACAAGGTGGAGAATCCAAGCCTAAGGAGATCCAAAGTTTATTGAACACTTCATCCACTCCTCAAATTGCATCACTACCTCAAGAAGAGACTCCTAATCTTAGAATCCTAAGCTATAATAAGGTAGTGGAATCATGGGGAAAGGAGATAAAATTCTTGATAAAGAATGTGAAGTTGAGAAGGAGCTTGATCCTAAGCAAACCCCTCTTACCCTTCCTCAAGAGACTTCTTGTCTTCCATGTCATCCCTCTTGTACTCTTTATCCTCATGATGATGCCTATCAAATTCAATAGATAATTTTTTAAGAGAACCTAGCCAAGCAAATTGAAGAGTTAGAGTCAAGGATGAAATTGCTAAGTCAATGTGTGATGTCAGATTTAGACCCAAAAGAAGATCTAATGCCTAAACACACCCCATCTAACCTCCCTTGAAAGTGCTCAAGCTAAATTAGATGTGAATGAAGTGATTTTCAAATGGAAGGAAGAAAACCAAGCTATTTTATCCCAATGTTTTCCTCCTCTTCCTCAAGAGCTTTCAAAATGATCCTCTACAATTCATTCTCAATCTGATTTTGAGTTTTATCTGCCCTCTCCACCAACTAGTTCATCTTCTCCTCACCCCATCACTCTTTGCCTTGATGGACCTATGGTATGGGAACCTAAAGAGGAGAATTTGATTAAAAAAATTTAGAACTCTTGCTTGAAGAAAATGTATCTCCTTAGCAGCCTCATTTGGCTAAGTCACATAATTTCTTGGCATCACCAAGAAGAAGGAGATTGAAGATCTTGTAGCCCTTGATAACCAAAGCCATGTTATGACAGTTGAGATGCAAATTGAGAACCCTTAAGAGGTCCTACATGATAAAGAAGAGGTGATTTCTTGTGTTGAATCTTCAGATTGTGTTGATATGGAAGAATGTTTTCCTTTTGCCAAAGAGGAAGAAATAATCATTGGTTCTTCCATCACTATGCAAGATATCATGGATGGGTAAGAACAAGTTTCTAATCAGCCTTGGAATGACTTGTTTTCAATCATTGGAATAGGTTATACTCCTCTTCAAGGAGGCTATGATCTAATCAAAAGTAGATAAGGCAGCCTTGGTACTCAAGTGAGTATGCAAAGAAAAAGTAACTTTTCAATTTTTTTTTTCAACAAACATATGCATCCCATGATGGTATGTTTTAAATCATCAAGATGGGTTATCATCCTCTCAATCAGTTGGGAGAAATACATCATCTCTTGAAGGATGGAAAATTCTTCTATTGGCCTCAATCTTTTAAGGAACAAGAAACTACGCCTCTTAAAGACATGCCCACTAAGAAGATATAAGTTGATCACGAGATGAAGAGTGAGCAGCAGTATGAGGTATGTGTAAAAATTCAAGAGGAATGCTTTTACATTGGAGACTTATTTAATAATGATCTACTTGAGAGAAAATCAATTGAAGTGCTATGGGATAGGTCAGATCTACAAAGCATCCAATCTAAAGAGAAACATGCTTGGCACTATGATTCATCTCATGAAGAAAGAGATTCAAAAAACTTTCCTTTTGGTCCTAGAAAGGAGGTATGCTTAGTTGTTAGTTGTGCATAGTTATTTGTTTTCTAATTTCCCTAAGTATTTTCAGCACATGTGTGTCTTGTTAGTGTGTTTGTTTTGTTTTATGTGTGTCCTTTGTTTTGTGTGGTTGAGGTAATTAGTTGTCTTGTCTTGGTCAAAGCTCATTGTCAATTTTTAAAGTCCTCTTATGTTTCAGACTTCAAATGACTCCCTAATCCCAATGGATTGATAAGGCCATTGATCTTTAGTATAGCAGGAATACTACCCCTATGAGTCACCAATTTGTTGACCAAATTTGACCCTATATGTCAAATTGGGACCTCTATAGGTACAAATTGGGACCCCTATAGGTACAAATTTGATGTTTAGATGTTTTAAGAGGTCTAATATTTGGTCATAAGGTATATTATAGGTCATTTGATGGAATTTAATGTCATATTAGCCTTGATTATTCATCATTTTAGTCCTTATATCTTTTTAAGTCATTTTGAGGGTCAAAATGAGCATTGAATGACTTGTACAGTCTCTTTGGGAGATGTGAAGGTGTCAAAGGATGATGTCACAACCCATGTGTCCTCATATGTCTTAAGTAATTGTTTTTAACTAAAAAATGATAGGTTTTTTGAAAGAAAAAGAATTTTTCTTGAAAAAAAAGGAGTCTTAATGACGTGTACAGACTTGTACTACCTCTTATAGTTGACACTTTAAGAATGTCTCTTGGTATTCCACACACTTACTCCAGTGATCAATTTGATCAAAAGCTCCAAGAAATAAATAAAATTGCTTCTCTCTTCTTCCACTAGGCTTTCCAAGCAAGAATGGCCTTCAAATTTGTACTTGGTATGATCAACAAGAGAGGTTTTAGATAAACTGGTCTTGGAGATGTCTTCTACACTTATTAAAATTTTATTTTATGTTTCACTGTAGAGTAATGGTGACATGTGCTTTATGAACCATTCCCAAGAAATTGACCTATCCAATTTACTTGCTAATTTGTTCACCCAATAAGTTTTGATTTGGTTTAGAGAATTCCATATAGTCTGGTTAATGAAATTGATTCCAAATGATGTTGGTTCCATCCTCAAATGTTATCCATTTTTGTTTTAGTGTTTCTATTAAGCATGAAATATATTGAGAGGGGAGGTGAATCAGTATATTATAAATCTTATTTTTTAATCAAATTCTTTTTCTTTTACCACTTAATTATACATTCAAAATATGAAATAAAATTGAAACAATAATATGCACCACACAAGAGAGAGAGAGAGAGAGAGAGACCAGATATTTACATGAAAATCCAAAGTGGGAAAAATCATGAAAAACAAACTAAAGTATATGAATGACACCAACTCAAATTATAAAGTTTGCAAGCACCAACTTGCAGGAGCACCAACTCCTTTGTCGAGCACCAACATAACAACTATTTATGAGCACTAACCCACAGAAGCACCAACCTCTTGCAAATATTTGTGAGCACCAATCCACAGAAGCACCAACCCCTCTTGTGTATAAAACACAACTATTTCTCAATGTTGTTTACTCAACAAATGAGAGAACTCTATAATATCTCCTACTTTTCTCTTTTAAAAATAAATACAAACCATGCACTCTCTTGAATATTACAAATAGCTTCTCAAGCCTTTATTTTTAGTTTTCCAAATGACCTTTGGCATTTGCCCTTTGTGACCCTTCAATCCTCATGGAAAACAGTGCCAAACTTGCATGACCCTTCGTATCTTTACATTTGAAAAGTCATATGGTGACCCTTCATAAACAAATGCATCCTTTCCTCTTTTATCTTTATCTTGGTGACTTTTCATATTCTTCAAAGTGTCTCTTCATAGAAAAATGTGCCATACCTTCTTTTATCTTCACATGGTGACTCTTGGAATTCCTCGAGATGACTCTTCATGAGAAAATGTGTCACATTCCTCTTTTGTCTTTACCTCATGACTCTTTCACTTCTCCATGGGCACTCTTTTGACTTATATGCACCCAAAAATATATTTCTTAATATTAAATAAATATTAACACACATTAGCCAAGATATGAATATTAAAAACACTATTAAATGCAATGGGGCCTTTATTACCAATAATGCTAGACCTTTGACATCAATGACAATATTTTCAACAATCTCCATCTTTGTCATTGATGGCAATCTCAAATTAAAATTGTCAAATCCTAGAACCTACACATATTGTCATCTGAAAAACATATAGTAACTCCCCCTTACTATAGCAACCTATATCTATTCTTTGTACATATTTTTGCACTTATACTTATACGTGTACTTGTTCTTCTCCCCCTTTGACATCAATGGCAAAGTGCCTACTTGGAGCTAACACTTAGCTCCCCCTCAACTATTGTTGAACCTCAATGGCAGGAAGTAAAAGAAAGTAATCCCAACTTCTCCGATAGATACTCAAATGTGTCTTTTGATAGTGTCTTCATAAAAAAAATTATAATCTACTCTGTAATACTGATATACTCCATCTTAACTTGTTGATCTACAACTTACTCTCTCAAAAAGTGATAACTAATGGGAATATATTTTATTTTTGAATACATCTAACCTACCTGAAGCTAACACTTAGCTCCCCTTCAACTGTTGCTAAACCTCAATGGCAGAAAGTAAAAAAATTACTCCCAACTTCTCTTGCAAATACTCAAATATATCTTTTGGTAGTGCCTTTATGAAAATATATGCAATATGCTCTATAGTACTGATATATTCCATCTTAACATGTTGATCTGTAACTTGTTCTCTCAAAAAGTGATATCTAATGGAAATATATTTTGTTTTTGAATACATCACTAGATTCTTTAAAATATTAATCGAACTTGTGTTGTCACAAAAAATAGAAATAGGTTCATCATATTTTACCTTGATATCTTCCAAAAAAAAATTCATCCAAAGCATTTGAGTACAACATAATATCACTTTAATATATTCTACTTCAGCGGTAGAAAGTGATATTGAATTCTACTTCTTCCTTAGCCATGATACTAAGCTATCACTAAAGAAAAAATCTCTTCCACTTATACTTTTTATATTATCCAAGCAACATACCCAATCTAAATTTGTATAAGCAACTAAAGTGAAATTTCTGCTTGTGGGATATCACAATCCATAATCCAATATCCCCTTGATATATCTGATTATTATCTTAACCAACTGAACATGACTATCTTTTGAAGTTGACTGATATCTTGCAACCATACCTACTACATGCATGATGTCTGGTATTGATGTTGCCAAATATAAAAGACTACCAATCATAGATCTATACAAAGATTGATTTGCAACATGTGAATTTTCATTCTTGCTCACCTTATTTTCTATAAACATTGGTGTGCCAACTGATGCACAATCTTCAAAATCAAAATTTTTTTAATCTTTTTTTGGCATATTTACTTTGAGATATAAAAATTTCTTTATCTAACTGAAATATTTTCAATCTTAAGAAAAATGATAATTCCCCAAGCATAGACATCTCAAAAATAAATTCATGTTATCAAAAAAATTTGTCATATTTTCAATGTTTCCTCCAAAAATAATGTCATCAACATATACCACAATAATCAATTGATGCTCACCTTCTATTTTGATGTAGAGATTAATGTCAGCAAATCCTCTCTTGAAACCTTGATCATGTAGGTACTTATCAAGTCTTACATACCAAGCTTTAGGAGCTTGTTTCAATCTATACAGTGATTTTTTTAATCTGCATACATGGCTACTAATATTTAAGAGAATAAATCCCTCAAGCTACTCAATTTAGACCTCTTCTTCTAGATTCTCATTTAGGAAGGCAAATTTGACATCCATCTGAAATACTTTGAAATTTTTAAACACTACATATGCAATAAATATTCTAATAGCCTTTAACCTTGCCACTAGCATAAAAAAAATTCAAAATCTATTCTCTCAATCTAAGCATATCTTTTACAAACTAATCTTACTTTATTCCTGGTCATTTCTTTATTTTCATTCAACTTATTTCTATAAATCTATTTTGTTTCTATTACATTGTGATCTTTTGGTCTAGGCACTAATTCTCAAGTATCATTCTTTTCTATTTGATTAATTCTTCATCCATAGCCTCAACCTAATGCTTATCATGTCTAGTTTCAAAAAAAAATCTAAGTTGAATTTTGGATAACAAAGAGAAATTAACTTGCTTAAATTCACTTACCATCATTCTTCTAGTACGAATTCCTTCATTTATGTCCTCGATGATGTCATTTTTATTATGATTTCTCTGAATATATTTGGATAGAGTTTTGGTGTCTTTTTTCTCTTTCTTCTCATCTTCATTTGATTCTTCAAAATATTTTACTTCAATGATTTCAGAAATGTCTACTGGATCATTGATTCTTTGTGTTCCATCTTCTTCTATCCTGACACTTATACTTTCAATAATTTTTTTGGTTATTTTTTTATGACATTTATAAGCTTTACTTTTACAAGAATAACCAAGAAATATACCTTCATCTGCTCTAAATTCAAATTTCTTAAGTTTTTTATCAGTTCTCTTTATGAAGCATCTGCTACCAAAATTTTTGAAATAATCAATTGTTGTTGGTTTGTCTTTCTATAGCTCATAAGGAGTCTTGTCACTATTGACTTTCAATAATGATCTATTTTGAATATGCACTGTTATAGTAAATGCATCTCTTCAATATTTATCTGGTATCTTAGATTTATTTAGCATTGTTCTCACCATCCCCTGAACTATTATGTTTCTTCTCTCAACTACTCTATTTTACTGTAGAGTTTTAGCTACTGATAATGTCTTTTTATTCTATGGTCTTCACAAAACTCAATAAACTGATCTAATATGAATTATCCTCCTTGATCTGATCTTAGATAATCTTCAAATTAGTTTCAATATCAACTAATGCTTTGAATGCTTTAAAATATCTAAAAGCTTCTGATTTTTTTTTAAAATATATTATTTAAGTCATACATAAAAAATTATCAATAAGTAATATGAAATATTTCTCTACTTGAGTACTTTGAGTTCTCATAAGTCCACATAGATCAGTGTCAACAAGCTCTAACATCTGAGTGGTCGAATACTCTTTTGTTTTGAACCGCCTTATAGCCTACTCATGCTGACAAGGTTCATAAAGCGTGTCAGATGGCTTTGTAATCTTTGGAAGGTTTATGACTACTTGTTTTTTGTTGATGTTGATAAGATTATCAAAATTTATGTGACCCATTCTCATGTGTTATAGCTAACTTTCTTTAATTTGACTCAAACATCTTTGACCTTTAATGTCTGATAACATATACAAATTATTATCTATTCTCTAAGTATTTGTAATCAATACATCTGAATTTTTTCTCTTAATTTTACAATTTTTTACATAAAACTTTAGTGCGTGCCCCTGATCACACATTTGACTTACACTCAAAAGATTATGCTTAAGACCTTCTATATACAACACATTTTCAGTTTTAGTTTTATCAGTATCCAAACTTAGTGTACCTTTTTCAACAATTTTGGCAGTAGTATTATCTTCAAATTTCATTGTGTCACCATTGATCTTTTTCAAGGTTATGAACTTGATTTTGTCTCATGTCATGTGCCTCAAACATCCACTGTCAATGAACCATGGTTTTTTTTCATTTTTTGCATGAAAAGCTATATGTACCAACATAGATTTTTCAGGTTGTTTCTTCTACCATGAACTTGTCTGAACTTTTTTTTTATGAATAGAGCCTTGAAACTTTGGTCTTTCTTGACTAAATCGAACACATTTCTATAGTATCGAGATATGTGTCTAAAGTTGTTTCACTTATAGCACATTATGACTTCTTCATTAAACCCTGATAGAAAACAAAAAAAAGTTATGGCTTCTGCTTGACTCTGCATGACTTTCTTTCTTTTTATTTTTAAAATTATTAGCCATTTTTTGACATTCTATTTTTTTATGACCATATCCATTACAATAAAAATAGTAACTATAAAAATAGGATATATTTATGTATCTCTAACTTGATTACTTTTTGTATATCTATTCTCTCCAACCTTCTTTGTTTGAGATGTCCTCTGTATTCTTAACTTCTCTTTTTATTTTTTATTTTGTAAGAGCTTCAACATAGCTCTTTCTTTTTTTTTTGTCTATGAAAGTAGTGGCCTCCCCTTTCTTTTTTTAAATCCAATACTTGTTTTATTTGACATTGATCTTTGATTTTTTAATATCTTATTCAACATATTAGTGTTATTCTCAAATTTTAAATTATTAGCTGCTCTATCATTGATTGCTTTATTTATTTTCTCAAATTTTGCTTTTAAATAAGTAATTTTAATAACAGACTTTTCACATTCTTTACTTATTATTTTTAACTATGTTGTTAGATCTTCTTCATTCTTTTTGGCTTCTTTAAAATGTGCTTGTAGATCTTCAATTATTTTCTTTGAACCACCTTATGGCCTACTTCTCACGCTGACAAGGTTCATAAAGCGTGTCAGATGGCTTTGTAATCTTTGGAAAGTTTATGACTACTTATTTTTTGTTGATGTTGATAAGATTATCAAAATTTATGTGACCCATTCTCATGTGCTATAGCTAACTTTCTTTGATTTGTCTCAAACATCTTTGACCTTTAATGTCTGATAACATATACAAATTATTATTTATTCTCTGAGTATTTGTAATCAATACATCTGAATTTTTTCTCTTAATTTCACAACTTTTTACATAAAACTTTAGTGTGTGCCTCTGATCACACATTTGACTTACACTCAAAATATTATGCTTAAGACCTTCTATATACAACACATTTTCAGTTTTAGTTTTATCAGTATCCAAACCTAGTGTACCTTTTTCAACAATTTTGGTAGTAGTATTATCTTCAAATTTCACTGTGTCACCATTGATCTTTTTCAAGGTTATGAACTTGATTTTGTCTCATGTCATGTGCCTCAAACATCCACTATCAATGAACCATGGTTTTTTTTCATTTTTTGCATAAAAAGCTATATGTACCAACATAGATTTTTCAGGTTGTTTCTTCTACTATGAACCTGTCTGAACTTTTTTTTATGAATAGAGCCTTGAAACTCTGGTCTTTCTTGACTAAATCGAACACATTTCTATAGTATCGGGATATGTGTCTAAAGTTTTTTCACTTATAGCATATTATGACTTCTTCATTAAACCCTGATAGAAAACAAAAAAAAAATTGTGGCTTCTGCTTGACTCTTCATGACTTTCTTTCTTTTTATTTCTGCAATTGTTAGCCATTTTTTGACATTCTATTTTTTTATGACCATATCCATTACAATAAAAATAGTAACCATAAAAATAGGATCTATTTATGTATCTCTGACCTGATTAATTTTTGTAGATCTATTCTCTCTAACCTTCTTTGTTTGAGATGTCTTCTGTATTCTTAACTTCTCTTTTTATTTTTTATTTTGAAAGAGCTTCAACATAGCTCTTTCTTTTTTTCTTGTCTATGAAAGTAGTGGCCTCTCCTTTCTTTTTTTAAATCCAATACTTGTTTTATTTGACATTGATCTTTGATTTTTTAATATCTTATTCAACATATTAGTATTATTCTCAAATTTTAAATTATTAGTTGCTCTATCATTGATTGCTTTATTTATTTTCTCAAAATTTGCTTTTAAAGAAGTAATTTTAATAACAGACCTTTCACATTCTTTACTTATTATTTTTAACTATGTTGTTAGATCTTCTTCATTCTTCTTAGCTTCTTTAAAATGTGCTTGTAGATCTTCAATTATTTTCTTTGACTTCTTATTTTTCTCGATCTAGAGTTTTAATCTCTGATTTTTTTTCAAAAGCTTCTAACTCTTCTAAGGCACAAATAAGTCCTCTTTCCAGATTCACTTCAACTTCATCATGTTCTTCTTGATCATCTGTACTTTTGCTTATGAAAGCATCTTTATGTATGGCCATGAATAAAATATTTTTTTCTGAATCACTGATTCCACTATCTTCGACTGAGCTAAGATATTTAAAATACAAACTCTTCTTTTTGAATCTTTTCTTGAATTGTCTTTTGAAATTCTTCTTGTATGTATACTTTCTTTCTTCATTATTATCATTACCCTTATCTAGGTACTTAGCTGCAAAATGTCCAATCTTTCTAAAATTAAAACATTTGAAAGGTAATTTTTTTTATTAGTATAGGTTTTTATTTTTCCCTATTTATTAATTAGAGAAATTGTATTTCTTATGCATACATGGAGTTTTCCTACATTTGTCGGATACGCTAGCTTATGTGGAGGTGTGTGTCATAGGTGTCATAAGAATGTCATAAGTAACTCCTTTGATGGGAGTTACTTCTCTATTCTTAGCACCTTGTCACCACCTTTCATGGAGGAGTTAAAGTCTATTCTTGGAGTGTCTTGTCCACTTTTTGTGGAGGAGTTACTTACGTACTCTCTTATTTGTAGTCTTCACTTTGGCCATCTCATGTTAATCAGATTTTAGTTTTCTCTATTTTGTTTTGTGTAATTTATCTTCTTGTGTTATTTTTAAATTGCTTTAGCATCTATGTGGTGTGCACTTGCTTCAACTCGTGTGATTATGTCTCCATTACACTCGCATTATCTAGATTTTGGCAACAACTTTGATATGGTATCAGAGCGAGAATGATAATTATGTGTCTGGTTATGCTTTTAGTTCATTTTGAAATCAAGAGTGGAGTTCTCTTTTTTTGTATTTTTCTAGATCTGATCTTAAAAAAAAACTTTCAATATCATTTTTGGTATCATTTCTTGCATCTTGGAATCCTTGCTCTTTGGGTATCTTAGTTGTCTTCACTTCAGGCGCTGATACAGCAGTTAGCTTGGGTGTCATTATTGTGTGCAAGCAGTAGAGGGAGGAGCAGCACTCAGCGTCTACCATGCCAAGCTTTAGCAGCAGCATCCTTTCCAACAGCTGACCAGGCCATACGGCGTGCAAGTCTGTTTTTATCTTTCAGCACTTCATGCCAAACTTTAGGTTTGCGTAAAATTCTGTTGTTCATTTACTTATTTTCTCTGCCTAGCAAGGTGCCAAGCAGGCCGGATAATTTTTTCAATAGGTCTATTTTTTTGTCTTTTCTACCAGCAGTCTTGTTTGAAAAATGGCACTTTTTTCATGCTTGGCGTCCCATGTGGACCCTTAGATGCTTGGCCAGCAGTTCAATTCTGTCTATGCTTTATTATATTTAGTTAAAAATTGATTTGTAAAATAAAAATCAGTCAATTTGACTAAATATTCAATTCTTTTAGACAGTCTTGTAATTTGGGGGTTTTCATTTATAACTTGTATCTTCACCTGTCAAAGACGAAGGGTGAGGCCCGAGTTGGCAGGAGGCCAATTTCCCCTCACACAAACCTCCTTTGGATTTCTCGTTTAGTATCGAATCCAACGAGTGATTAGAAGGCCACTTTCTCTCTCATAACATGGATTTTTTTAATGATTTAGTATTTTTATGTAAAAACACTAGTTTACGAGAAAATTGAACCTTTAATATCTTACAAACGGTAGCTTAGATTTAGGTGTCTTTTTTTGCAAAAGTGTTTGTAATTAAATTTTTTACATTGTAGGCTTGTTATTTATTAAAAATGCACTATTCTATAAAGTTTATAAAATTTAAGTCTCTCGAAACGCATTTTCGACTGAGTCCGACATCCTATTTGCTTTAGTCTTGCATTGATTGCTCTAAGACGCATTCTCAGCTGAATCCAACATCTTTTGAGCGTGCACTTACATATTTGGGGGAGTCAATATTTTAGGGGGGTGTGATTGCTTTTCACAACTTGCAGATATTTACTTTCATTTTCCTTTCTACATAATTTCACAATTTGCAATCAACACAACTTCACCTAAATTTAGCTAAAAATGGATTTTTTTCAACTTAAACCCCTAACACCCTTCAACTATCATGAATGGAAGGTTAAAATGTCAATCATTCTTAGAAGCAAAGGGTTGTATAAGATCGCCATGGGTACTGAAGTAGAACCCAACACTGATGCTAAAAAAAGCAAGTGGTACAATCGTAGTGATGAAGCCTATGGATTACTGAGCTTGTCTGTGTCTTTAAAACTTATCTTCCATTTAGAATCCTCTCAGACTTTCAATGACATAATGAACACCTTAAAAAAGTTATTTGAGAAGTTTGATGAGATGAGAGGTCATGAGCTCAAAAACGAACTCATAAGTCTAAGTCCTAGCAACTTTGACACCCTACAGGACTTTTTCACTAAGTTTAAGGCTCTTAGATTGCAATTGAAAGAATGTGGGATAGAGAAGAAAGATGATTAACTCATATTTTTTAATCTCACAAAGTTAGGTCCAAGCTATTCAGTCTTTGTCTCCACTTTTCATGCCACAAAAAGTGCCTTTGGCACTACATAGAAAATGCCTTCTTTGGATTTTTTCATTGCTGACTTGACTAGGAGCAAGATAAGCTAATTCAAATGGGCACAATGAAGTCTACTCAACCCCAAGATTTGATAGCTAGAAATGGTAAGGATAAGACTTCAACAAAAGAGAAGAAGAAAAAGAACAAGGACTAAGAGAAGAAGAAAGAAAACAATCTTACTAGAAATAACACTAAGACTTTCTCTTCCAATGCTAAACCTAAGAAGGAAAAGGTTAAGTGTGCATATTATAAAAAGATAGGGCATGATGAACACAAATACATGAAAAAATAAATAGATCACCTAACTCATCTTCTAGAGAAGAACAACATAAGTGTTCCTGAGTCCATCAAGCAGAATTCATCTACTCAAGATTCTACCAAGGCAAAAGGTAAGGGCAAGGAGAAAGAAAAGGGCAAGACCCTTATAGCTACAACAGCTTCTACATCTTCATGGGTCATCAACTCGGGTGCTTCTCACCACATGGGCTCTTCACTAGTTGAGTTTTCATATTTAGAGCCTTGTAGCATGACTTCAATTAGTTTGGGTGATGACACATCAGTTTTTGTTGCAGGGAGAGGGTCAGTTGAAATGGAAGGAGGAACATTCAACAATGTTCTAAGTGTTTATTCTCTTTCAACCAATCTCTTATCAGTGTACCAAATCACTCACATTAGTCGAGGCATGAGAGTTGAGTTTTCACTAGATTCAGTGGCTATCAGGGAGTTGCATAGTGATACTACAGTGATAGTGGGTAGGGCAGATCACCAAGCAAGGTTATACACCTTCTCACATTTTGCATCAAATTCTTCTCCAACAGCATTGCTGACTCATTCAGATGGAGTTAGCAAATTATGGCATGAGCGGTTTGGCCACTTTAACTACCGCTACCTTGAGAAACTTTGCAAAAATAACATGATCATTGGCTTGCCTCGTGTCCAATTCTCAAAAGGACTTTGCGAGGGGTGTTCCCTTGGGAAGCATCTTGAAGCAAAATTTGACAAAAGAAAAGCTTGGAGGGCTTCACAACCTTTGGAGTTAGTCCACAGTGATGTATCGGGACCTTTTTCCAAACCATCTTTCACAAGGGCCAAGTACATCCTCACTTTCATTAATGATTTATCTAGGTACACTTGGATATATTTTTTCAAACAAAAGTCTGAAGTGTTTGAAATTTTTCTAGACTTCAAGGTTCGTGTTGAAAAATAGAGTGAGAAATTCATCAAGGTTCTTCGAACTAATAATTGAAGGGAGTATGTCAGCATCATGTTTGAGCAGTTTTGCACCACAAAGGGGATTGATTTGTAGCACACAATCACTTACAGTCTTTCACAGAATGGGGTTACAGAATGCAAAAATAGGTTCTTGAAAGAGATGGGTAGTTATATGATTCACTCCAAATCCTTAGCACCACAGTACTGTGCTGAAGCTATCAATTGTGCTTGCTACATTCAAAACAGGGTTCCTCACAAAGCTTTGAAAGGGATAACACCCTTTGAAGGTTGGCCTAAAAAGAAACCTGATGTTGAGCACCTTAGGGTTATCAGATCCCCAGCCATGGCCCGCATTCCAAAGAAGAAATGCAAAGCTATGGAATGTTAGTCCAAATCTTGCATCTTTGTAAGATATTCAGATGGTATTAAGGGGTATCACCTTCTAGATCCAGTCACTCATAAGTTATTCATCGAGAGAAGTGTCCATTTTCAAGAGAGTCCTAGAGACTCAACACTTGACACTTCTTCTCCCTCATTGGATCTATTTCTTCATGATGATTTCTCATAAGATTTAGATCAGCCACAGTAGGTTCTTGAGCCAGAGACATCTTCTTCAAGTTCAGAAAGTGAGGACAGTGATGCAGAATCATCCACCTCTAGTCAGTCAAAAGATGAGGAGTTAGCACCTGACTCACCCACTTTTGGGCCACTTTGGGCTAGATAAACACTTGAGAGTGTTGGCACTTGGGTAGGAGATCTTGCAGATGATAGATGTACTAGGGGGATTTTCAGAGAGATCCACATGCTTTCTTTGCTTCAGTTTTAGATCCACAGACTTTTCAAGAGGCATCGGGGGTACTTGAGTGGAATAGTGTTATGGAAGAAGAATATTCTTCCTTAATCAAAAATCACACTTGAGATTTGACTTCACTTCCTAAATGAAGAAAGATGGTTCAATGTAAGTGGATATATCAGACCAAGTTTGCAGCAGATAGGTCGGTTGATAAGTACAAGGCATGATTGGTCACCAAGAGTTTCTCATAGGTGGCAGGCATTGACTACTCAAAGACCTTTGCACCCGTTGCAAAGATGACTTCTATCCAACTCACCTTGGCTATTGTCGCAACACATGATTGGAATGTGCATCAGATGGATGTGAAGAGTGTCTTTCTTCATGGAGACCTAGAGGAGGAGATCTACATGGAGCAGCCGCCAGGATTTGTTCAAGATTCTTCCTTAGTATGCAGACTTAGAAAATCTATTTATGGCCTCAAACAGGCCCCTCGGGCTTGATATACCAAGACGGATTTCTTCCTTCTCATAGTAGGTTTTACTAGGTGCCATTTTGATCCCAATGTCTACTTCTTGTGGTAGGATAATTCACTCTTGATTTTGGTTCTATATGTTGATGACCTTTTGATCACTAGGAGTTCTTCATCGGCTTTGCAGTGGTGAAGGCATCTCTCCAAGATAGATTTGACATGATAGAATTGAGTTTGTTGCACTACTTCCTTGGCATCGAGATCTCACAGTCAAATTCAGGAATTTCTCTTGCACAGCGTAAGTATGCTCTTGACTTATTGGCTCAATTTCACATGACTGATTGCAAGCCATCTCTGACTCCTTTTCTATCAGGATTCAAGCTTGAAGCTGATTGTTCTTTACCATTGGTTGATGCCACTCAGTATCGACAACTTGTTGGTAGTCTCATCTACTTGACTCACACCAGGCCTGACATATCATATACAATGGGACTTGTCTCCAGATTCATGCATGAACCTCATGAGCTACATTGGAAAGCAGCTAAGAGGATCTTGCATTACATATAGGTTTCATATAGATACAAAATTCATTATAGATTTGGCATAGAGGTTTACTTGGTTGGATATACAGATTTAGACCGAGCTAGTGATTCACAGACTCACAAGTCCACTTTTGGTTATAGCTTCTCTCTAGGTTCTGGTCCTATCAGTTGGTCTAGCAAGACGCAGAATGTTATTGCTATATCATCCATAGAGGCAGAGTACAAGGGAGCTCTTAATGCAGCTACTGAAGCTATTTGGCTTTAGGGGATACTTTCTGAGTTTGGTATTTTCTATCAGGCAGCCCACTATCATTTATTGTGACTAGAGTACCATTCAGATTTGTAAGAATCTAGTTCAGCACCAACAGACCAAGCACATAGAGATTCATATGCATTTCATTTGGGAGCTTATTCATAGTCAAGTCATTGACTTGATATTTTTTCAATCTTCAGAGCAGGTTACAGACATCTTTACCAAACCTTTCACTAAGAGCAAGTTCATTCATCTACGAGCTCTTCTTGGAGTGCGGTCCACATCTACAGTAGCATCATTCTCAGGGGGCCTTCTAACCTCTTCTTTTCTTTTATGTCTCTCTTTTGAGGGAGAGTTTTTTCCTATGAGTTTTCTCTTTTTCTCTATCTTATGGGAGATTGCATTTGTACATGGGTACCTCATCAGGTCTAGTTGTCAGGACTCATTTTTTATTTTCACACTGCCCACCTAAGCTGTGCTTATGGAGGGGTATTAGTGTAAGTTTTTATTTTTCCCTATTTATTAATTAGAAAAATTGTATTTCTTGTGCATACATGGAGTTTTTCTATATTTGTGGGATAGGCTAGCTTATATGGAGGTGTGTGTCATAGTGTGTCATAAGTGTCATAAGAATGTCATAAGTAACTTCTTTGATGGGAGTTACTTCTCTATTCTTAGCACCTTGTCACCACCTTTCATGGAGGAGTTACAGTCTATTCTTGGGGTGCCTTGTCCACTTTTTGTAGAAGAGTTACGTAATCTCTTATTTGTAGTCCTCACTTTAGCCATCTCATGTTAATTAAATTTTGGTTTTCTCTATTTTGTCTTGTGCAATTTATCTTCTTGTGTTATTTTTAAATTGCTTTAGCATCTATGTGGTGTGCACTTGCTTCAAATCATGTGATCACGTCTCCATTACACTCGCATTATTTAGATTCTGGCAACAACTCTAATATCTTTATGTATGGCCATGAATAAAATATTTTTTTTTGAATCACTGACTCCACTATCTTCGACTAAGATAAGATATTTAGAATACAAACTCTTCTTTTTGAATCCTTTCTTGAATTGTCTTTTGAAATTCTTCTTGTATGTATACTTTCTTTCTTCATTATTACCATTACCCTTATCTAGGTACTTAGCTACAAAATGTCTAATCTTTTTACAATTAAAACATTTGAAAGGTGATTTTTTTAATTTACTTATGCCCTTTTTTGGCTTGCAAATGAATAGAGCTCCATTGTCATCTTCATCATCACTAGAACTATCACTTGATTCTTGAATCTTAACCTTCTCTTTCTTTGATGTCTTAAAAATAACTTCTATCTTTGAGAGTTTTTCTTGTTCAATCCACATCTCATATGTCATAAAAATACCATGTAGCTATCTTTAGCTTGACTAAATTCTTCATCTCTTCAATTGCTAAAACTTTTGCATCATATCTCAGTGGTAGAGATCTCAAAACTTTTTATACCACAATTGATTTTTCTAACTTTTCTCTAAGACTTTGAATTTGATTAACTATTTGATCAACTCATAAAAGATAACTTGTTATATCTACTTTCTCTTATATCTTCAAACTCTCAAACTATTTTATGAAAGTCTGAAGCTTGGCTTGCTGAACCTTTCCATCACCTTTATAAATATTATTAAATTTTACCCAAGTTTAATGAAAAAATTTATATTGCATAATTTTAATAAATTCTGATTCACATAAATCACATAAAATAATATTTAAATATTTAGCATTATTTTCACTTGCCTTCTTTTCTATTAAAGTAGTTACAAGTGTTTGTGGCTCTTCATATTCCTCTACCACTACTTTCCATATGTCGAATCCAAAGGCCATGAAATAAATCATCTTTATGCTCCAAAAAACATAATTTATTCCATCAAACAAATATGTTTTATTTATAAAAAATATTCATGTGATCCAGTCTTCGTACTTTCTTAATCTACCTTCAAGTTGTAAAACCTTTTCAAAATAACCAGCTCTGATACCAATTATTAAGCATAAAATATACTAAGGGGAGGTCAATCATTATATTATAAATCTTATTTCTTAATCAAATTCTTTTTATTTTACCACTTAACCATACATTCAAGATATGCAATCAAACTAAAACAATAATATGCACCACATAAGAGAGAGAGAGAGAGAGAGAGAGAGAGACCAATTTTTTACGTAAAAACTCAAAGTGGAAAAAACTATAGAGAATAATCTCAAGTATATGAATGAACACCAACTCAAATTACAAAGTTCATAAGCACCAACTTGTAGGAGCACCAACCTCTTTACCAAGCACCAACACAAAAACTTTTTTTGAGCACCAACCCATAAAAGCACCAACTCCTTGTAAAGATTTATGAGCACCAACTCATAGGAGCACCAACCCCTCTTATGTATAAAACACAACTATCTCCCAATGTTGCTTACTCAACAAATGATAAAATTCTATAATATCTCATATTTTTCTCTCTTCGAAAATAAAGACAAACCATGCACTCTCTTGCATATTATAAATGGCTTTTCCAGCTTTTATTTATAGCTTTCTAAATGAATTTTGGTATTCACCCTTTGTGACCCATGGTTTTACTTTCACTGCCAGATCTACAACATTACAAGTGTACCTACAGGTACCATGCATGAGTAAACACATGGGAAGGAGGTTTAGGACTGGTATGAGGTCATTGAAGTTGAAAATAATCCATTTGAGAACTTGGTTAATGCCTGTAGTTGATCACAAGCATGTGATTCTTCATACTGCCTACATTTCTCATCCTCACTACCTATATGTGAGAATATTCACTTACAAGTGATACCATAAGGGGCTGAGAACTCTCAATGGAAGAATTGGACAAGTTAAAACCTTCTTTGGAGTATTAGAGTGTTGAGGAGATCATAATACACATGCTTGGAAATGTTCAGTGGATAAGCAAAATATGGGACTGTTTCCAAAGTTGAAAAGCCTATGTTCAGGGACATTTTGCCTAAAATAGGAAAATATATCACCTGAGCTTTTTGTTGAGATCTTACAACAAGGTTACAAGAACTTTTGATGCACCCAAGTGAGCATACCTTGTAGCTCTCACATAGGGTTTCAAATTTCAAAAGGAATAATGTAGCTTAGTCCTTTGGTTTTCTTGCTAGACAAGCTCAAACATGCACCTCTAACCACTGAAGTTCATTAGTGAAACCTATAGGTTTGAGCTCCAATTAGATTCTTCACCTAAAATTGCAAAACTAGACCATTGACAACATGTTTGAATGGTTTTATATGATTAAAAGGATAATTTTTTAATCTAAATGATCATCAAATGAGTTTTAATTTCAATTTGTAGAGCCTATCTACACCTATAGGATCCTAGACTCCCACATAGTCAATTGTAGGTGACTGTAGGCAAACAATGAACTAAAACATGGCTTCTCAGTGATGGCCTAGCCCTGGAAAGGTGAGTAATGGTCTAGATCATTTCCAAATTCCTCATAAGATCCCAAGGTGATATAGAAGTCTTTTTCAAGATAGAAGACACCTATAAGACCCCATATAGTCAACTATAGTTGACTGTGTGGGGTAGAGAGTAAATGGATTGGAATTCTTGAAGTGTATATGGTCCAAACATGAGTGAATAGGTCCAAATCATTGATAAAGGATCTTGGAAGGTTGTAATAGGACCCATGAACTATTTCCAAGTCTAATCCATACTTATACATCTACAGGTGGACCCCTATTCTGCAAGAAACATAGTCAATTGTAACTGAGTGATGACATTGAATCTAAGCAAGGTGTATAAAAGAGTATGTGAGAGGTTGGAGATACAAATGGAGAATGGAGAACATATATCATGATCATCACAACCTATACATGCTCTTGGTAGTGGAAAACAAGACAATATAGGACCCTTAGGATGCAACATATAGTCCATTCCTTAAACCACTATGCACGGTCTACTCCACACAAGTCTGTTTTGGACCTTGAAAGAGTTGAGAGGTCAAATAATGTTATCAGAAGCTCAAATCTTATGTAGATTATGTTCACAACTTAGATAATCATTTTCAACATTCACCATTGTCTGAGAAAATAATGGAGTGCCCTATGTTTTGTTTCAGATAGAAGGCACTCCCTTTGTGCATAAACCTTACAGTCTTGGGAAATAAGGATGAAAGGGTGAACCAGAGGTTAATTAGACATGGAAAGAAGGTGTGTAGAGTTGCATAACATCAAAACCAACATGATAGACCTTTCATACAAGGGATAAACTAAATAGGGTATTCTAAAACCTTAGAGTTGTAGTTAGGCCTAATAGGCAAGGTTTAGGCCTAGAAGCCAAATGGAGTGTCACTTTCACTTTTCACATGAGGTATGTTTTATAACTCATTTAAACATGTATATGGGGGGAAAAAAATGTATTTAATCTTGTAGAATGTATATAAACCCCTAAAAAATTCACTTTTGGCTCAAAGATAATTTAAGCATGCAGGAAATGAGAAAATAAGCTAGATAGGCCAAGTTGAAATGCCCACATCTTTCATGAGGCTTTGCATGGAGGTCAAGGAAGTTTACAGGGGTAACAGGGGTCCTAAAATATTCTCTACTAAGATTTTTTTGCAACATCAATGTCCTATTCTTATGAACAAAGTTTAAGAGTGAAAATGGCCTAAAACCCTTGCTAAACCCTTGGAATGACTCGATGAAGGAAATGAGGATGTGAAGATGCTCTTATGGCCTAGTTTGACCAGAATGATGATTGGATGTTGTAGAAGACTCAGTTAGGTTACTCCCCATACTTTTGGACTTTACAGAAATGTACATAAGGGGTACAAAACATGATATTTTTACTATTTTTTGCATTGTGTAGGTTCTAAGAGGTTTCAAGAGGTGAAATTAACTTTGGAAGAAAGCTTGAGACTTAATATAACTCCCCATGTCTATTTCATACCTTTTAAAAACCCCTAAGTGTGTCTACCAGATCTCTCAACTCAACCAATCAAAACTAGCATAGTGAACATGATGGTGAGAAGTGTGAAAACTCCAAGTGAGAGCCTTTTTAAGGTGTGTCTGATGTCTCTAAGGACATGGAGGGTCTTTCCAAGTTTCATCCACTCTTTTGTATGAATTTTCATGGTGGATTCCAAGTGTGTAAAGTGTGTGAAAGAGAAGTTTTTTTTACTACAAGCAGTGATGGCTCACTTCTAGGAGATTCCAAATGATTAGGACTATAACCAATGCATAGAAAATTATGTCTAAAACCCTTCCCTCTCATTCTAATCATGAGACCTATCCCTATTTAGTTTTGAGATGCTCAAACAGGTCTAAATCATGATGGCAATTTTTTGAGCCAGCAAAGGGAACTCCTATGCCACTTTTCATAAGTTTCTGACTTAAGAAGCCATTTGTCTCTTCTAACCTTGCATGGTCTATTTCACATTCCCTTCTTATGCACAAGTAACTCATTTTCTTAGCTTGAAAAGTGTCTTTGTGACCTTTGGACTTCCTTCTTCTCCTCTCTCTCTCAAGTTCTATAAAAACTAGCCATTTTGGCCTTATAAACTATGCTCCACCTGAGTATGGAAAAGCCCTACTCATTTGCATACCATGGATCAATAAATACTACTGATTTTTACCTCTTCCATAAATGTTCATAGTGTGTTCACTTGGATGATTGATTTTACTTAGTGATGACTTGTTTTTTCCTTAGCATTATTATTTCATTCTCTCACCTATTTGAAGTTGGAAAGCTTTTTCTTGTAGGTCATGTGAAGTGTTTTATTAATGTGTCAAGGTTGAGTGACTTAGTCTATTCAAATAGTGTCATCCTAGGACTATTATTTAGTCCTCCTAATTTAAACATTTGTCACAACCTCATGATGAAATATTGATGTAAGAAGATGTAGATTGGAGAAATGTATGTTTGATTAGTCCTTTGTTCTCATGTGTAACATGCGGTTGGTTGGTAGTCATCACCTAATTTGGTGTATCACCTCCTTTAGGATAGTTTGATTTTATTTTTCTCTCCTTTTTCACTCACAAACATAAGTGTAGTAGTGATCTAAAAGTGGTACATCAAGGGAGATAGCCCTATCTAAAGATTCACCTCATTTTTATGTTATCCACAGCTTTGAGGTGTTTCAATTATGCCACTTGGATGAGGAGATCTGAGACATTTCCTCAAAGGGTGCAAATCCAAGTGACAACAATAAGAAAAGTAGGTTCATTTTGGTTACCATGTTTTAATGAATTGAGTTTTGAGTTTGAGCATAAAACACTTGGCTTATATCCATTGAAGAAGATAACTTTCACTAGAAACTTGAAGTTAAGGATGGAAACTCAACCATATTTAGGTAGCTTCATTTCAAAAGTTGGAAAGGGAAGATTTGAGTCATTGGTGGTTTTCTAGGGCATCATTTGGTGGTGCACAATATTTTGCAAGGTTCGGAGAGCGAGACATGATTGTTGAAGACCCTTTAGAGGGTGGTGAACTATAGAGCAAGACAATTTTAGGTCAACAACCCACTTACATATCCGTATGGTTTTGTACAATAGTCATACCCTATTGATCAAGGTAAATTATAGTTCGTACAGCTCTAAATCAATGATTGTAACTTTTATATTTAGGGTTTTAGTCAAAGTTTCAAGTTTTTTAATGTTTTCATGTTTGAGTTGCATTCATACCAAAAAATTATGGAAATATGAAGACAACACTAGAATCGATGGAAGAGATGTTGCAATTTATGCAAGAATCTCATAGGGAACTAAGGGTAATGGGTCCCAAGGCATGGATGAATTTTGTAAGGTTAAGCCCTAGACCTCTAGAGTATACCTTAGAATAAGGAAAAGGACTAGCATAAGTGATGAATACTTCATCACCACAAAATATCAAGATACCCATAGAGGAATCCACCATGGAAATTGAAAACGAAGAGCCCTCCAAAGAGAAATATATGGATTCTAATGTACAAAATGTTTGGGTAGAATAAAAGAAAATGTAAAAGTTAAGGTCTGAATTCCAAAACCTTACAAAGGAGCCCAAGGAAGAAGGAAAGTCATAATTTTAGATTGGGGAGATAATTTTGTGGTTAAAACCTAATTGTTGGATGATAGTGTTAATGTTTAGATTGATGGAATTTTCAGAACAAGAATCAATAAGAAGTTAGTTTATGGTGTTTGTGACCTGTTAAAAACTAGGAAAATGCTCCATGCATCTGTAAAAAAAATATGGATAGAACCAATGTGGATAGGGCTTCACTTGTTGAGTATGAAGCCCTCAAAGTGGAGGAGCATGCACCATCCTTGGAACCTCCTAAGGATGATCTATTGACCGATTTTCAAAACAGTATTGGAGGAGAGTTGGACAACATGCATATGAAGCATGATGAAGCAATTGAAGGAGTGGTATATGGAGATCTTGATTTCATTGACATGTTTGTTCCATGTGCAGGTTTAAAAATAGGAACAACCCATATGAGTTTGATAACAAGACTCTTATGAGTCAAACACTGCATAGTTTGCACATGTCCAAGGAAAATACAATGATCATGGCATGTGACAAGCATGATTTGGAGCAGATGAGTTTGTTGTTAACCCAAACAAAGGATGAATCTTATATTGTTTTAGCAAGGGTGGAAGAGGTTGCTAAAGTTTGTCCACACTCTGAAGAATTCTTGAGGTCGATTTTGAATCCTAGTATTTATGGAAGGGTACAAGGATTGAAGAATGGAACTTGCATTTACTTAAGAGAAAGCAAATTTAATGCCCTCTCTTCAAAATTAGAATAATATTATTATTAAAATAAAAAGTATTTTTAAATACTTAAAATACAATAATATTATGTATTAGTTGCTAAAAAGTAACATGTCAACAACTTCTTTCTAAATTGATTTGTAATAAACAAAACTCCTCTAATTTGATGTTAGTTGGCCCTTAATTTAGAAAGTAATGGAATTAATTTTTGGAGAGAAAGGATATAAAATAAGGAAAATAGGTTCATTTTGGTTACCATGTTTGATGAATTGAATTTTGAGTTTGAGCACAAAACACTTGGCTCGTCTCCATTAAAGACAATAACCTTCACTGGAAACCTAATGTTAAGGATGTAAACCCATAACCTCATTTGGGCAACTTCATTTCAGGGTTTGCAAAGGGGAGAATTGATTAGTTTGGGATTCCTCAGGCATCATCTTGTGGAGCACAATATTTGGCAGGGTTCTAAGAGTGAAGCATCGTTGTTGGAGACCCTTTTGGAGGTTGGAAAATCACTTTGAAGGACTATTTGAGGCTACTGACCCACTTGGAGTCATTTCTAAGGGTGGCGACCCACCTTAGGGGAAAATATGCTTTTAGGGCATATTATTGATATGTTGATATTTATTCCATTAAATAATTAGTTGGTATTTATTTGTGAATTTTTAAACCTATATATGCATGAAAAACTCAGATTTGAAGGTATTTCATGATCTATGATTTTTTTGTAAATTTTGGCAATATTTTAATATTAAAATATTGTAATTTGTGCCCAAAAATAGTATTTTCAGGAATTCTAAATTTTATTGGTTAGGATTTAATAGAAAAAAAATAGAAATTACTATTGGTGTGTTAGGGTTTGTGGTTAAGTTTCATATTTCATAAACTTCCCTAAAATGGACATTTCATATATATATATATATATATATATATATATATTGTTGGTGAACACACACATGTGCACGCGCGCACGCAGACACACACACACTTGATTATGTATATATACACTTAAATGAATAATTTTTTTGGAGATATATAAATTAAAAGTTAAGTAAAGTAAATACATATTTTTAAATAAATATTAAAAAGTATAAATTATATATACAATGTATATATTCCAGTAAACATGGGCTTAAGAAAAATTTTGCTTTCCTTTATTGAACTCTCCTTCCAAACCCTTCACCCAATCTATAAAATAAAAAGAGGAGAAATGAGGAAAAATTAAGAGTGTTGACTTTTTATCATGTTCTCAAGCAAATTTAAGGCAAACATTGAAAACCCTAGATCTAGAAGTGGAGATCAACCAAATCCAATGGCGGGGATTTGGCCCACCACTACTTAAGTCAAGCGGGACTTTATATTATTTTTTGTATTACCTTAATAAATTTGATGATACTTGGCCCTCCTCTATTATTTATTTTAAATGAATTAATCCACCTCCTCAAAACACAACATTAAACCAAGTTATGAAGTAATTAACCTTTTTATTATTAGCATTGGTTCCTCAAAACAATTTATATATATTAAATAATAAGTAAATTTAATTAAATAAATTTTAAAAGTGAATCTAGCAAGTTACTCTAATGGTTTCCTAACTTGGGTAAAACCCATTCAAATTCAAAGGAAAATAGAAACTCAAAATGGGAAATCATCAAAATTAAGACTTGAAACTAATTTTATTAGTTTGTAGAATATGTAAACAATTTTTAGAAAAATTATTATCATGTCTGAAAATATATTTTTAATCAATTTTAAACAACATTTGCAAAATAAAATTTGCTATTATGTTCTCGCCTTCAAAGTCACTTTGGATCTGGCATAAAATAAATATTTAAACTTAAAATTTTCAAAATATTAGACTTGGGAATAATTATTTTTGGATAAGAAAAATGGAATTGACAATCATAATTTTTTTCTCGCTTTATTTTACCAAATCTGGGAGAATTGCGAGGCCAAAATCCCTTTATCTCCCTCTTATTCTCAATGTTGATTTAGAATTCATGCAAATAAAATATCAATAAATGAAATTTATTATAACAAAAAATTTAATTAATATACAGTAACTTAGAATATATATATATATATATATATATATATATATATATATATATATATATATATATATATATATCACAAATTATTTTTCTTAGCAAGGTATTTTTGAAGCTAGTTTATGGAGAATTTTTGTAAGACAATTTTTAAGTAGAGAATTTCACTTTGGAATGGTGAACAAAATTGTAGTTTTATTCATGATAAAAATATTATTGAGACTTAAACATGTTAATCCAAGCTTAGATAATGTGTCCTTACAATTATAAAATATTATTTGCCTTGTTATAAATAAAAACTAGGTTGTTTATGCACCCATTTTATCCAACTTGGAGTTGGTGTGTTCTATAGCACTTTGAAGCATCGTTGATTATGAAAATTTATTTTAGTGTGTCATTTCCATTTTATCAATAAATTTAGTGGATTTATTTTATCCTTTTATCTTGATACAATTTTTATAACATGTTGTCAATCAGACTCGCACCCTTGTGAAGGTAGTTTCAGGTTTTCACAGTTTATTGGAACATGGAAATAATTTTAGGCTATGGGTGCCCTAATCAGTGGATTGGGTCTCTAGATTCTAAGGACTAGATCCCTTTGGTGTATCAATTAGGATCTCTACTCTACGCTACAAACTATTAAGAAAAGAGAAGAGGAAAAAAAGAAAATTTGAAAGGAAATCCTATTTAATGATGGTGATACACCTATATTTTGGTTCATCCACTCAATTTGAGCTTCTAAAACACTGATTAGACAAGAAAAGACTGAACTTTCAACTCCAATTAACTCCCATGCATCATATTTCATGAAAAGATTTTTATCTGGTGATCAAATCTTGAGAAAAATGATGGAATAGACCTAATTCAAGGCACTAACCAACCACTTATATTCATTGTAACTTTAACCAAAAGACATCAAATATAGAACATGACCTACATAATCTAATCAACTAGTAATTAGGTAAGAATCAGGACCTAAAAAGGAAAAAAATTCTATCACATATGCAAATCACTGACATAAATACACTATACCAGTATTCTAGAATCTAAAAAAAAATAGTCCTATTTATCCAAAAAGGTTAAAAAATTCAAATCTTGGTAGAGTCTGGTTTTGCCAAAAGAGGGATCTCATTCAAGGCTGAAAAACCAACTTATATAGCAAAAATATAGAAAAACCAAGAGATTGGTGCTGAAAATAGAAGAAGAGATCAACTCTCACATCACCCCAAGTCCAACTTCAGCTATCAAAAGATAAAACAGCCTTCTAATAATATTATTTGTCATATTTCTTGCATAAAAAGCTCTTTGGCATTGAAAAATAATGGAGAGCCCATCTTGGACTATTCTCATTCATGCATGAAAAGTTACACCAAATTTTCAAAGAGAAACTCCACTTAATACGTTTGGAAGTTGAGCTAAAAAAAGAGAGAGTCTTTTGCATGGAAAATAAGGAAGATGCATGATAAGCCTTGCCTAGTCAAATCCAAGTAACTCCACCCTACATGAGATGATGCTACGCCAATCATTAGGTGAAGAATTCAGTTTGAACAAGCTAGAAGTGTTGAAAGCCTTCAATCAAGATAAATCCAAATAGATGTGGCACTTTGACAAAAGGTCAACTGAATTCAAGACCAATCAACTCTAAATGGCCTTCCACTTACATGAAAAATCTCTTTGAAAATTGAATCATGCATAAAATTCCATGTAAGCTCCTTAAACAACCATCCAACATTAAACTCCTCGAGCCCTTCATGCATTTGAGTCTCCCTTTTAGAACTAAGAGAGTCATGCTTGCAGCAGTTGCATGTCTTGGATTATAGATTTTCTTATAGATGGAAAAAATATCTTTATTGGATTTTTGCATGTTCGTGCTTGTCCTAAATGCGTCTAATAAAGCTTAGGTCACTCTGCATGTTCTACATGTACACTGTAGACCACATTGATATGCTTACCGTAGAATGTTCTTATGCCACTTGTCATTGATTAATTAGCCCTTTGGATTCACTAACAATTTGAATTAATCTTGCTCCATTGATCTATTTCGAGCTAATTCCTTCAGGCTATTATTCTTACAGGTTTTCTCCTTAGTCCTTTATTGCGGAATTGTTTCAGAATTTTTTTTTGAAAAATCATTTTTCTTCTGTCTATTTCTTGCAGACAATTTGTCTAAGACTTCTCTCTTCAGATTTTTTGTTTGGGCTTATTCCTTCAGCATTTCTACAAATGATCTTTTCCTTCGAATAATTTGTCCAACGGAATTGTTTTGGGCTTTTTTCAAATGATATTTTCCTTCAGCCAATTTGTCTGAAGAAATTCATGTCTTCGAGCTTTTATTTATTACCCTTCAGAGTTTTTGACAATGCCTTTCCCTTTTTGAAAATGCCCTTCAGGATTAATGAAAAGTGACCCTTTCTTTTTGAAAAGAACCCTTTGGAACTTTGTTAAGTGCCTTCGGGTTTCTTGAAATTCCCTTCGGCCTTTAGATAATGCCCTTTGGCTTTTGTGAAATAGACTTTTACAAAGAAAAAGTGACCCTTCAAAAAAGTTGAAATGGCTCTTTTATCGAGAAAAGTGCCCTTCAAAAAAGTTGTCATTCGAAAAAGTTGTAAGTGTACTTCAAAAAAATTGCAAGTGTCCTTCGGATAAGTTGTAAGTGTCCTTCAGAAAAATTACAAGTGTCCTTCGGAAAAATTGCAAGTGTCCTTCGAAAAAGATATCCTTCGATTTTTTTTCTTTCTTCAATTTCCATGAACAATTTGTCCGAGACTTTTCTCTTCAGATGTTTTTTCTGAAAGAATTCTTTTAGACTTTTTTATTGAAAGAATTCTTTTAGAATTTTTGAAAAGAACCCTTCAAAAAAAATGAAATGGACCATTTGCCAAAATAAAATGACCTTTGGAAAAATTGAAATGACTTTTGGAAATGTTGTTTTGGACAAAATATCTAAAATAATTTATTCGAAAAAGTGGCAAAGCCCTTTTTGAAATCGTCCCTTCTGATTAATTTTTTGCATTTGGACCTTTTCCGAAGGAATTGTACCATTTGGCCTTTTTTTGTAAAACCTTTAAAAAATTTGCAATGGACCTTCGGAACTTTTGCTTCGGACAAAATGTCCGAAGCAATCCCTTCGAAAAAGATGTCAAGTCCATTGGCTATTGAAAAGAACCCTTTGAATAATTTAAACAAGCCCAATTCCTTCAGACTTATGAAAAGCTCATTTTTTTTAGAAATGCCATTCAAAAAAACTATTGAAATGGACCCTTTTGAAAGGAAGGAACCCTTCGAAAAAATTGCAAAGACCAATTTTTGACACTTGGATAAAAAGGCATGTTTATGCAAAGTTTTGAATGATAAAGGTTGTAATTTGACCTGTGGGGTCAAAATTGTCAACATTTTGGCAACTCTGTTGGGAAGCATGCCTACTATGCTTAAGAATCAGACCATTTACATGAGTCTTGGACTCATAAAGTAATGACAAAATTGATCCATGACGATAAATTCTCTTTTAACTCGGTATGAGACAACCTTCATCTTTCAAAATAAGAAGGAAAACACACAAAGCAAAGAAAACTAACTAAACAAAACAAATGTTCAAATAAAGCACTTATTTAGGATAAAACTAAACTAAACTAATGTGTTTGAACATCACTTGGAGAAAAAAAACTATGTATAAGAAAATTTGCTTTTCAATGGCAATGTTTTAAATGTATCTCATTGACTGGGATTGGAAGCTCTTCACCATCCATCATTGAAAGTTGGAAGGTATTATGGGATATGCAGGTGGAGATTATGTATGGGTCACTCCAAAGGGAGTCAAACTTTGTGCACCTTCTTGGTTTAGCTCTATCCTCATCTCACTTGAGGATCAAATCTTCTTCCTTGAAACTTCATGAAGAAGCTCTCTTGTCAAAGGCTTTTTTCACTTGTGCTTGATGAATTTCCATGGCTAGCATGGATTGGTTTCTTATTTCTTCCAGCTCCATAAACTCAACATAACTAATCTCTATGGGCCCATTCTCCAAAAACTCAAGTTGATGCATTAGTTCTAAAGTAGAAAACTCAAGATAAATGGATAACCTTGCTGCCTTACCATATACCAACTTGTATGGAGAGTTGGCTATTGATCTTTTGTAGGTGATCCTATCAGCCCATAGCACTGACTTCAACTTGAGATGACATGACCTATGATTATCTTCAATAGTCATTATGATCTTTCATAGGTTCTTATTCGTAGACTCAGTAAGGCCATTGCCTTGTGGATAATAGTTCGATGAAGTGCTAAGATAAATTTCATGTTGAATAGTCCATTGGCTGATCCTAGATCCCATAAAAGCCATCATATTTTCAAAAATAATAGTTGCAAGAACTCCAAATCTAGTAAGCAAACCTTCATAGAAATCTAGAACATTAGTTTCATTTACTTCTTTCAATGCCACTGCTTCTGTCTAATATGCAAAATAATCTATAGCAATTAGAATCCATTTATGTCCTAAACTTGAAAGAAGATTTATAAGACCAATAAAGTCCAATCCCCATTAGACAAAGGGCTGATCCACCATAATTGGTTGAAGAGATAAGGCTAAAAGTTTCACTTTTCTTACAAACATAGCACATTCTTTGCACTTGCTAACCCATGCATGGCAATCACCAAATATATTAAGCCAATAGTACCCACCTCTCATGATCTTAAGGGATGTAGTTTTTGCAATAAAATATTCTCCACCATGTCCATCATGGAATTCTTCAAGCAATCTCTGACTTTGGTTTGGCTCTATACATCTTAGCAACATGTCATTGATATCTTTCTTGAACAATACACTATCAATAAATAAAAAAAGAATTTATTGCAACTTGAAATATCTTATTTTTGAAGCACTTAGATGAGAGGGATAAATACTATTTTGGAGATAGTTTACCAAGTCATGAAACTAGCTGGAAGGTGAAGTATGACCAGTGGCAACCTCTTCATCATTTGACACCAAAACAATTTCATTAGTCTCTTGCAAGTCTTGAGCTAGATGCTCACAAAGTCTTTTGCCTCTAATCAACTTTGTGACCTTAATTTCCACATTATACTCTATTACCTTGGTTATCCAACCAGCTTTCTTCTCATTTATATCTTTGTTCAAAAGGAACTGCTTGATACTTGGATGAGAAATTAGGTGTATCTTATTTTTAGACAAGTATTTAAATTTTTTAAGAGACCTTATAACTGAAAGAACATGTTTTTCAACAAAGGAGTACCTTGTTTCATACTCTTCCAAGCCTTGACTAAAAAAATCTATTGGCTACTCCAAAGCCTCATGATTTTATTGCATAAGAATGCCTAAAATAATGTCCATGTTAGCATATGTATACAAAGTGAAATCTTTTGTGAAATCTAGATTTATAAGTGTATGAGCACTAGATATGTCCTTAATATCTTTAAAAAATTTAACTCCTTCTTTAGACCAATTGAAACTCTGATTCTTCTTTAGCATGGTTGTAAGTGGCTTAGCTAAAATGGCAAAATCTAAAATATATCTCCTTATGAAGTTTATTTTCCCAAAGAAGATTTACATAGCCTTTTTGTGCTTAGGCAATGAGAGTGAAAGAATAGAGTCTACCCTTTCAAAATATATGCATAAACCATGCTTTGAAACAACATGTCCAAGAAGCTTACCTTCATGAACCGAGAAGACATACTTTTTGAGATTTAGAGATACCCTAAATTGCCTACACTTTTTGAACCCTTGCTTGAGATGAACCATGTGATCACTTGCACTCTTTGAAAACATTGTTATATCATCCAAATAAACAAGCACAAACCTGTTAAGAAAGCCTTAAAATTTCATATCCATGGCTCTCTAAAAAGTTGCTCCAACATTAGATAAATGGAATGACATCTTTCTGTATGTAAATGTTCCCCACTTAGTTATGAAGGCTATCTTAAATTGGTCCTCTTCTTTGACCTAAATCTTATTGTAGCCACTATATCCATCCAACAAAGAAAACTTATTTAAACTTGCAACCAACTATAAAATTTATTCCATTGATGGCAATAGATAGTGATCTTTAAGTGAATCCATGTTCAAATCACGAAAGTCAACACACAACCTAATCTCACCATTCTTCTTTCATATCAGAACAAGATTTGCCACCTAAGTTGAGTGCTTGATTAGAAATATAATAGCTGACTCTATGAGCTTGTGAAGCTTAGTTCTCATCAAAGGCTCAAGCTTAGGATTGATGGGCCTTTGTCTTTGTCTCACTGGTTTAGTTTCAACCTCTAACTCAATGGTGAGTTGAGCTAAACTTGGATTAAATCCTTTGAGATCACTATATTGCCAAGCAAAAATATTAGCAAAAATTGTGCATAACTCAATCAAAGCTTTTTTTTGTGAAGGAGTGTATATTTTACCCAACTTCAAATTCTTACTAGTTGTAATCTCTACATTGGCATAGTGCTCTTATTTTGTTTATAAGGATAACTTATCCTTCTTTAACTCATCATCACCACTGAAAATATTCTCAAGTGTGACCAATCATTTGGGCAACTTATTTGTTTTTAGTTGCACAACATGATCAGCATATTACTGCAAATACTTTGATTGGTTCCCTGAAGAAGAAGAAAACTCAGTCTCCTCTTGCAATAATCTCATAATTTGATTGTCATCTTCGAACACTTGACAATTCTCATGATTATCTGGAACAAAAGGCCTTAAAACCACCTTTATATGTGACTGAACTTTTTTATTTTTTATATCAGCTAGGATACTAAATTGTGACCTAATGGCAGCCAACCTATCTACATGTTTATTGTTGCCTCTTGGTATTACTTAAATGTTAAAGGCTTGAAAATATTCAAGTAAGTCCCATATTATATGCTTGTAAGATTTAAGCAAAAAAAATTTACATACATTCAAACCTCTTGGTGAACTATAAGTTCGCTATCACCAAAAACTTGCAAGGTGTTGACTTTCATCTTCTTAGCCCACTACAAATCGTGAACTAGTGTTTCATACTTTGCAACATCATTTGAACAAACAAATTGAAATTTAATAGAAGAGAAATACCTTTGATTTTTTAGATAAACTAACACCATTCCAGCTCTAGTACCATGTTTATTCCTTGATCCATTAAAATATAATTTCTACAAACATTCACTAGATTCATCATCCTTAACCATGGCTGGAATTGGTACATCATTCTCATGAAGGCAATACACAACAAGTCCTTCAATTAGCTTAGAAAGATCATGTTCATTTAAATTAGAAGCCTACTTATCAAGAAACAAATCTGGAACTCTATCTAAAGGTGATCTATTTTCTACTCCACTAGTTTCTAGTACATCATCTGAGATGATACAGTTAGTGTTCACAACACTTAGAATATATGACTCTATATGGAAACATGTAGTAGATTTAAAATGAATTGTTATCTTAGTACCATACCTAGTTTTGAATAAAAATAAGTTCAATCAGTTGATAAATATCCCCCAACATTTGAGTTGAAGTATTTTGAAAGGTATATATCAAAGGAGGCAAGTCTACCACAACAACATCTTACTGAATAGTAATATTAAGACAAGCATGTAACATCAATTTCATATCTTTAATGATTCCTACCATCTTTGTTGGTGACCCATCTAATTGTAATACCTCCTTAGTGTTTGGCTCATAAACAAAGCCAAACTTGTCTGCAATTTGCTTAGGCATGACTATGTTATTAGCTCCACTATCCACCATACAGTTATGAACTAAAGTATCATCTATTATCAAAGAAATATAGAAAGGAAGAGTTTTATTTAATTTTACTTCAATTTTGTCCACCTTCACCATCTTATTTTCTTGATGTAATTATTGTTTAATTGGTTGATTTGAATTAGTTAAGACAACACGTTCTTTCTCAACCAATTTTGGAGGCAATTTGAGAGCTAAAAGCTCCTAGATGAGCATATCTTTTTGTCCTAGTATCGAAAGAGAATCTCACATGTTAATGTTGATATTAGACTTCTTCATCTGATCCATTATATTGAAATGAGATCCACCAACCTTTGGTTGCACTTTTTGAAGTGTTAGTTGTTCATAAACTAGAAGTAGTTGCTAAACTATACTAACCTCTATATTCTAATTTTTTTGAGTTGTAGAGGGAATAGGTTGTTCTTTTGTACTCTTAGAAACAAGATTAAGAGTATTTGAAGCATTTGTAACATCTTGAGCCTCATCAATATCTCTCATTTTAGCTCTAGTTACAGTTGCAACTTGACCACTTAAATTACTAGTTTTAACACCTTGAATAAAAGCAACACAATCATCCACCTATCAATTCACATTAATGGTATCTGATTACCCTTGAACTTGTTGAGTCTCTCTTTGTGATTTCAAAATTATATCTTGGTACTGACCTCCTTGAAAAGAAAACTCTTCTTGTGTCATTTATGACATAGTAATGTTTGTGATACCAAGGCTTAGTTTTGAGCATCATTGAGATTTGAGGATTGCCAACCTGAATCCTACATCAAGTTATTTTGAGGTGGGGTGAAACGATGGCCTTTGAAGTGGAAGAAGTATTAGTCTCAAGGGTAGCATATGGCTTAGTTGGAGTTATGACTGTGTATATTTGATATGGTGGTCTATTCTCTCTAAAACGTTGATAAGGAGGTCTTTGATTTTTGAAGGGTTGATAAGTGATATGATTGTGTTACTGATAGAGCCTATTAACCTGATATTATTGTCTCTTGAGTTGCACTATTTCATTCCCAAAAGATTGTAACAAGATTTTCACCTCTCCTATCTCACTAGTTTGACTAGTAGGGGTTGTAATTTGAGTTTGAGGTGATGGAATAGGAGCTAAGGATGGGATATGAAGAATTTGAGAGGCTAGTATGGACTTTATTTCTAAAAATATAGGCATTGGAGGTATTGAAAAAATATTATCATCTTGCATTAAATTGTTCTCTACCCTTATTGCAACCTCATAAGCATCTGGCAAAGTAGTACCACCCATTGACTATATCATCACACTAATTTATAAGTTAAGGGATTTCAAATAGTATAAAAATACATATTAAGGGGATGGCCTAATCAACATCGATATCCTAGTCCATGTCTTTTATAATTTGAGATTAAAATCAGACATGAACTCATAAGGAGCTCTATTTATGGCAGTTAACTGTTCAACCAAAGAGAGGTGATCAAATTTGTCTTCAAATAATTTGACTAAGGCTGCACCTAACTCATCCCAAGTAGAAATGAAATTTAGTGCAAGGTTTATATACCACTGTAGTGTTATTTCTTTGAAGGAATCAATAAGCAATCTAATAGTAACATTATCCTAAACAACATTATAGACTGAACATAGATTAGCTACATCTTAGATATGCTCAATAGGGGTTGTTTGATTTTTTCCTAAGAAGAATGGGATACTTTTAAGAGCAGACACATAAATGTCATCAAATTGAGCTAGATTCAATGGGTTACTTCTATTGAATGGAACAAACACCTAGTTTCTGATAGTCATTTGGATAGTGGGGATTGTAGTGCCTAGAACAATAAGATAATCAGGAGACAAATATTTCTTTTGAGGATATGGATTTGCCCTCCTAAACCTTAATCTCTTATATGATATAAATTAAAAAGGAATACATTTACTTGCTGACCTTATGGTAACTTTTGGCATGAAAGAATTGCTTGAATGATGTTATGAGCTCTATAACTAGATGTTGGTAATGATGAATATCTTATTCTGTTGTAAAACTTCTTCAAATATGCAAAAAAAATCTTCAAGGTCCCACTGAGTATGCCAAAAACTATTGTCAATCAGACTCACACCCTTATGAAGGTAGTTTCAAGCCTTCACAATCCGCTGAAACATGAAAACAATCCTAGGCTATGGGTGGCCTAATCAACGGATTGAATTTATAGATTCTAATGGCTAGCTTTTTTTGGTATATCAATTAGGATTTCTACTCTATGCTATAAATTGTTGAGAAAAGGGAAGAAGAAAAAAGAAAAAAGAAAAAATGAAGGAAAATCCTATCTAATGATGGTGATACACCTGTATTTTGATTTATCCACTCAATTTGAGCTTCTAAAACACTAATTAGACAAGAAAAAGATTGAACTTTCAAATCTAATTGACTCTTGTACATCAGTATTTCATAAAAAAGTTTTTATCTAGTGATCAAAGCTTGAGTAAAATAATGGAATTGACCTAATTCAAGGCACTAACTAGCCACTTATATTCATTATAACTTCAACTAAAAGACATCAAACACAAAACATGACTTGCATAATCTGATCAACTAGTAACTAGGTAAGAATCAAGACTTGACAAGAAACAAAATTCTATCACATATACAAATCACTGACATAAATACACTATATCAGCATTCTGGAATCTAAAAATAATAATCTTATTTATCTAAAAAGGTTACAAAACTTAAATTTTGGTAGAATCTGGGCTTGCCAAAAGAGGGATCTCATTCAAAGCTAAAAAATCCAACTTCTATAGAAAAACATACAAAAGTCAAGATATTGATGTTGAAAATAGAAGAGGAGATCAACTCCCACATCACCCCAAGTCAAACTTCAGCTATCAAAAGATAACAAAGCCTTCTAATAATATCTTTTATCTTATGTCTTGCATGAAAAGCTCTTTGGCGTTGAAAATAATGGAGAGCCCATCTTAGACTATTCTTCTTCATGCATGAAAAGCTACGCCAAATCTTCAAAGAGAAACTTCACTTGATACGTTTGGAAGTTGAGCTGAAACAAGAGAGAGTCCTTTGCATGAAAAAATGCATGATAAGCCTTGCCTAGTCAATTCTAAGTAACTCCAATCTACATGAGATGACGCTATGTCAATCCTTAGGTGAAGAACTTTAGTTTGAACAAGCTAAAAGTATTGAAAGCCTTCAGTCAAGATAAATATGAATAGATATGGCACTATGACAAAAGGTCCAACTCTTTTAAAGACCAATCAACTCCAAATGGCCTTTCACTTACATGAAAAATCTCTTTGAAAACTGAAGCATGCATAAAATTCCACGTTAGCTCCTTCAGTAGCCATCCAATGTTAAACTCCTCAGCCCTTCATGCATTCGAGTCTCCCTTTTGGAACTGAGAGAGTTGTGCTTGAAGCAGTTGCATGTCTTGGACTATAGATCTTCTTATAGATGGAAAAAAATAATATCTTTACTAGAATTTTTCATGTTCATGTTTGTCCTGGACACATCTAATCAAGCTTGGGTCACTCTACATGTTCTGCATATAGACTTTAGACCACATTGATCTGTTTGCCATAGAATGTGCTTATGCCACTTGTCATTGATTAATTAGCCACTTGGATTTGCTAACCATTTAACTTAATATTGCTCCATTGATCTGCTTCAAGCTAATTCCTTCAAGCTATAATTCTTTTGGTTTTTTTCCTTGGTCCTTTCCCACATAATTGTTTCAGGTTTTTTCCAAAAGAATCATTTTGCTTCTATCTATTTCTTGCAGACAATTTGTCCAAGACTTCTATCTTCAGATTTTTCGCTTGGGCTTATTCCTTTGACATTTCTACAAATGATCTTTTCCTTCGGATAATTTTTCTAAAGGAATTGTTTCAGATTTTTACAAATGATTTTTTCCATTAGACAATTTGTCTAAAGGAATTCATGTCTTCGAGCTTTTGTTTATTACCCTTTAAACTTTTTGACAATGCCCTTCCCTTTTTAAAAATGTCCTTCCATTTTTGAAAATGACCTTCGAGATTAATGAAAATTGACCCTTTCTTTTTGAAAAAAACCCTTCAGGACTTTGCCAAGGGTCTTTGGATTTCTTGAAATGCCCTTCAGCCTTTAGACAATGCCCTTCAACGTTTGTGAAATGGACTTTTCCAAAAATAAAGTGACCTTTCAAAAAATTTGAAATGGCTCTTCTATCGAGAAAAGTGCCCTTCAGAAAAGTTGTGTCCTTCGAAAAAGTTGTACCCTTTGAAAAAATTTCAAGTGTCCTTCAGAAAAGATGTAAGTGTCCTTCAGAAAAGTTGTGTCCTTCGGATAAGTTGTAAGTGTCATTTAGAAAAATTGCAAGTGTCATTTGGAAAAATTGCAAGTGTCTTTCAGAAAAAATTGCAAGTGTCCTTCGGAAAAGATATCCTTCAGATTTTTTGCTTTCTTCAATTTCCACGGACAATTTGTCTGAGACTTTTCTCTTAGAACTTTTTTTTCCGAAAGAATTATTTCAAACTTTTTTCCCAAAATAATTATTTTGGACTTTTTGAAAAGAAACCTTAGGAAAAAATGAAATGGAGCATTTTCTGAAAGAAAATGACCTTTGAAAAAATTGAAATGACTTTCGAAAAGGTTGTTTCAGACAAAATGTCCAAAACAATTTCTTTAGAAAAGTTGCAAAGTCCTTTTTGAAATCATCCCTTCGGATTAATTTTTTGCATTTGGATCTTTTTCGAATAAATTGTACTATTCGGCCTTTTTTTGTAAAGGACCTTCAGAAACTTTGCAATGGACCTTCATAACTTTGCTTCAGACAAAATGTCTAAAGCAATCCCTTCAGAAAAGATGTCAAGTCCATCGACTATTGAAAAGAACCCTTCGAACAATTTGAATAAGCCCAATTCCTTCAAACTTATGAAAAGTCCATTTTGTTGAGAAGTGCTCTTCAAGAAAACTACTGAAATCAACCCTTTTGAAAGGAAGGAGCCCTTCCAAAAAATTGCAAATACCAATATCTGACACTTGGACAAAAAGGCATGTTTATGCAAAGTTTTGAATGCTAAGGGTTATAATTTGACCTATGGGGTCAAAATTGTCAACATAACCTTAGGTCAAGTTTTGAGCTCAAAACACTTTTGATCATTTAAGGCCCTAGTCACACCTTGTTAAGTTAAAATGGGTCCTTTTAGTTTTTGAAAATTTTGGAGTAAGGCTCATGTTTTGTGATTGGAATTATGATTTTAAACATGCCTAAATTTACATATGTTTGGATATCCCCTATAATCTCTTAGTAGTTCCTAAATATGCTTGGGACAACTAGTGGTTATTGTGTTACCTATCAGGTGTAACTACATAACTTAGTCATGTGCCTAATTGTGATTTTGCATATGAAGGGTTCATTGCATATATGTAGGTAGCTTGAGGAGTAGGTGTGAGCTTAGATAACTAATCCCTAAAATTCCCTCGTAGTATGAGAAATTGACAACTAACATTAGTGTGATCTTGGAGCATGAGATTAAATAACTAGCTCTTAGAACACCCACCTTATCATGCATTTTAGAGTGTTCTTATTTGTGTGTATGTATCCTTATGGTTCTAGTGGTGTGGTATTCTCAAATGTCTTTTTATTGTTAGGTAGTGACACTATTTGATTCTTTTATAAAATAAGCTTGTTTTTTCTTATCTTTGACCTTATTCATCATCAAAGACCTGTTCGAGATATGGAGCTTATCTAAACTACATAAGCTAAATATTTTTTTGACTGTGATATAGAGACCTCCTCATTCTCTACCCTTCCATAGCTTTGATACCTGAAATCACTAACTCATGCTATCAAACTTATAAGTCTCCTCTTATTTTTAACTTCTTTGCTAGCCCTGATGTCATTCTCTTGAAAGACTTATTGTCTAGGCTTATTGATTTCACTCACTCTGCCTTTATATCCTCTATAGAACTCAAACTCATTCATACATCTCATTCCATGAATTATATCTCTTTCAACCTCTCTTGATTGTCTCCTCTTTGAGGTCCACTCCCTCTCTTAGTTCTTGTTGAAAATATTGTCATTGATGTCAAAGGTCTAACATTATTGGTGACAAAGGCTCCATAGCTTTTAATGTCTAAAGATGTTTTTAATATTTATATTTTGGCTAAAGTGTGTTGATATTTATTTAGTATTAACGAATATATTTTTGATTATATAAAGTCAAAAGAAGGCTCATGAAGTCAAAGAATCACAAGATAAAGACAAAAGAGGAAAATGATGCATTTTTCTATGAAGGATCATTTTGAGGAATTCAAAGAGTCACTAAGTGAAGATAAAAGAGGAAAGGCATATTTTCTCATGAAAGGTCACCTTGAGGAATTCGAAAAGTCACCAAGATAAAGACAAAAGGGGAAAGACACATTTGTTCATGAAGGGTCACCATGTGACTTTTCAAATGAAAGGATTCGAAGGGTCATGCAAATGTGGCACCATTTTCCATGAGTGAAAGGTCACAAAGAGTGAATTTCAAAGGTTATTTGGAAAGCTAAAAAAAGAGGCTTGGAAAGCCATTTATAATATACAAGAGTACATGGTTTATAATTATATTATTTTAAAAAACGAAGAGAGAATAGAAAGATATATAGTAGAGTTCTATCATTTATTGAGAAAGCAACATTGAAAAATAGTTGTGTTTTACATAAGAGGGGTTGGTGCTCTTGTGGGTTGGTGCTATCAAATAGTTATTGTGTTGGTGCTTGACAAAAATGTTGGTACTCCTACAAGTTGGTGCTTTCAAACTTTGTAATTTGAGTTGGTGCTCATTCATATACTTGAGATTGTTCTTTATAGTTTTTCTCACATTGAGTTTCCACATAAAAATTTGGTCTCTCTCTCTCTCTCTCTCTCTCTCTCTCTCTCTCTCTCTCTCTCTCTCATGATGTTTATTATTGTTTCAATTTTATTGCATATATTGATTGTATGGTTAAGTGGAATTTTATTAAGTAAAAGTTCATAAGATATATGATATACTAATTCACCCCCCTCAATATATCCCATACTTAACAATTGGTATCAGAGCATATTCTTTTGGAAAGAGTTTAATATCTTGAAGGTAGATCAGGAAAAGCATGATGGTTGGATTACATAAAAAATTTTATATAAATAAAACACCTTTATTTGATGGGATAAATTATACCTTTTGGAGCATAAAGATGAGGACTTACTTGATGGCCCTTGGATTTGATATTTGACAAGCAATGATTGAGAAATATGAAGAGACATAAACACTTGTAACTACTTTTACAAAAAAGAAGGTAAGTAAAAATAATGTTATTTTATATGGTTTATGTGAATCAGAATTTGTTAAAGTTATGCAATGCAAATCTGATCATGAGACTCGGGTAAAGCTTGAGAATATTTACAAAGGTGATGGAAATGTTTGACAAGCTAAGCTATAGACTTTCAGAAGATAGTTTGAGAGTTTGAAGATAGAAGATGAAAATATAGCAAGTTATCTTTTACAAGTTGATCAAATAGTTAATCAAATTAAAAGCCTTGGAGAAAAGTTAGAAGAATCAGTGATGGTATAAAAAAATTTGAGATCTCTACCATTGAGATATGATGCAAAAGTTTTGACAATCGAGAAGATGAAGGATCTAGCCAAGCTAAAAATGGATGAACTACATGATATTCTTATGGCATATGAGATGTGAATCGAATAAAAAAACTCTCAAAAAGAGAAGCTACTTTCAAGATATCTTAGAAAGACAAGGCTAAGATTCAAGAATCAAGTGATAACTCTAGTGATGAGGAAGATGACAATGGAGGTCTATTCATCCACATGTCAAAAAATAACACAGGGAAATATCAAAAAAATTACCATTTAAAATTTTTAAATGTGGTAAAATGAATATTTTGTAGCTAAGTGCCTAGATAAGAATAATGATGACAATGAAGAAGAAAATCCTACATATAAAAAGAACTTGAAAGGCAAATTCAAGAAAAGATTCAAGAAGAAGAGTTTATATTCTAAAGATACTAGCTTAGTCAAAGACAGTAGAGTTAGTGATTTAGATAAAAAAAGATCCTAGTCATGTCCATACATGAAGATACCTCCACAATCAAAAGTACATATGATCAAAAAGAACATGATGAAGTTGAGGTGAATCTGGAAGAACTCATTTGTACCTTAGAAGAATTAAAATCTCTTGAAAAGAAAAATTGAAGATTGAAGCTTCAGATCGAGAAAAATGAAAAAGACTCAAAAAAATAATTGAAGGTCTACAAACACACATTGAAGAAGTCAAAAAGATTGAAGAAGATTTAACAGCACAATTACAAAAAGTAAATGAAGAATATGATATGTATGTTGTTGAAATTGCCTCTTTAAAATAAGATATCAAGAAAGCAAATAAAGTAGTCAATGATAAAGTTGTCAATGATTCAAAATTTGAGAATATCACTAACATGTTGAATAAGATATTAGAAAATCAAAAATCAATATCAGATAAGACAAGTATCAGATTTTTATAAAAAGAGCTATGTTGAAGCTCTTACAAAAGAAAAAAAAAGAAGTTAAGAATACAGATGATAACTCAAACACAAAAGGCTAGAAGGAATAGAGCTATAAAAGATAATCAGGTTAAAAATACATAAATTAGAACATGTTCTATTTTCATGGTTATTATTTTTATTGCAATGGTTATAGTCATTAAAAAATAAAATATTAAAAAAAGATAAAAATTTTAGAAATAAAGAGAATAAAACTCATTTTGAGTCAAGCAGAAGCCACAACTCTTTTGCTTCTCTATCAAGCTTTGATGAAGAGGCCATAGTATGTTACAAGTACAATAATTTTGGACACATACCCTGGCATTGTAGAAGTGTGTTCGACTCAGTCAAAAAGGACCAAAGTTTCAAGGCTCATTCATTAAGAAAAAAGTTCAGATGGGTTCATGGTAGAAGAAATAATTTGAAAAGTCTATGTTAGTCCAGACAGCTTTACATGCAAGAAATTTAAAAAAATCAAGATTCATTGATCATAGATATTCGAGACATATGACATGAGATAAGAGCAAGTTCATAACTCTAAATAAGATTAATGGTGGCATAGTAAAATTTGGAGACAATAATACCACTACCAAAATAGCCAAAAAATGTACATTTAAGTTTAAATAATGATAAAACTAAGACTAGAAATATTCTATATGTAAAAGGTCTTAAGCATAATTTGTTGAGTGTAAGTCAAATATGTGATCAGAAACACACACTAAAATTTTATGTTAAATTTTTTAAAATTAAGATAAAAGATTCAGATGCATTGATTGCAGATGCTCAAAGGACAGGTAATAATTTATATATGTTATCAGATATCAAAGGTCAAATATGTTGTTTGAGTCAAGTTGAAAAAATTTGACTATAGCACAAGAGGATGGGACACATAAATTTTGACAATATTGTCAACATCAGTAAAAAATAATAAATTAGAGATCTTTCAAAGATTACAAAGCCCTCCAACACACTTTATGAACTATGTCAACATGGGAAGCAGGTCAAAAGACGGTTCAAGACAAAAGAATACTTGATCACTCATATGTTAGAGCTTATTCACACTGATCTATGTAGACCTACCAGAACTCAAAGTAATCAAGATGAGAAATACTTCATGTTACTTATTGATAATTTTACACATATGACTTGGGTGTTGTTTTTGAAGAAAAATCAAAAGCTTTCAATGACTTCAAAGCATTTAAGACTTTAGTTGAGAATAAAATTGGTTTGAAGATTAAGTGCCTGAAATTAAATCGAGAAGAAAAATTCATGTCAAATCAATTTATTGAGTATTGTGAAAACTATAAGATAAAAAGACATTATTCAACAGCCAGAACTCCATAGCAAAATAGAGTAGTTGAGTTAAAAAATAAAACAATTCAAAAAATGGTGAGGATAATGATAAATGAATCCAAGATACCAGATAAATATTAAAGAGAGGCAGTAGGCACAATAGTACATATCTAGAATGGATCATTATTGAGATTCAACAGTGATAAGACTCCCTATAAGTTATGAAAAGACAAACCAGCTACTGTTGATTATTTCAAAGTTTTTAACAACAGATGCTTTATAAAGAGAATCAATAAAAATTTGGGTAAATTTGAATCTAGAACAGATGAAAGTATATTTCTTGGATATTCTTTCAAAAGTAAAGCTTATAAATATTATAACAAAAGAACCAAAAAAATAGTTAAAAATGCAAGTGTTAGGATAGATAAAGATGTAACACAAAAATCTAGTGATCTGGTAGACAACTCTAAAATCATTGATTTTTTTTTTTTTAAGAGTCAAATGAAAATGAGAAGCAAAAGGATACCAAAACACCATCCAAATATGTCTAGATAAATTATAATAAAAGTGACATCATCAAAAACATAAATGAAAGAGTTCACACTAAAAAAATGATGGTAAGTGAATCTGAGCAAGTTAATTTTTTTTTTGTTATCTAAAATTTAGCCTAAAACTTTTCAAAAGATAGACATAATGAGCATTGGGTTAAGGTGATGGATGAAGAATTAAATCAGATAGAAAATAATGGTACTTGAGAATTAGTGTCTAGATTAAAAGATTAAAATATGATAGAAACAAACTAGGTATATAGAAATAAGTTGAATGAAAATGGTGAATTTAACAGGAATAAAACAAGGTTAATATGTAAAATATATGTTCAAATTGAAGGTATAGATTTTGAATAAACTTTTACTCCAGTAGCGAGGATGGAGGCTATTAGAATGTTTCTTGCTTTTGCAATGTTTAAAAATTTTAAAGCATTGTAGATGGATGTCAAGTCTGCTTCCTGAACATGAATCTAAAAGAGGTCTACATTGAGCAGTTTGAGGTATTTTTTCTTTCAAATGGTAGTAGCCATGTATGCATATTGAAAAAAATATTGTAGAGATTGAAACAAGCTCCCAGATCTGGTATGCAAGGCTTGATAAGTACCTACAAGATCAAGGTTTCAAGAGAGGTTTTGTTGGCAGTAATCTCTATATCAAAATAGACGGTAAGCATCAGTTTATTATTGTGGTATATGTTGATGACATAATATTTAGAGGTAATATTTAAAAAATGACAATTTTTTTAATAATATGCAAAAAAAATTGAGATTTTTATGCTTGGAAAATTGTTATTTTTCTTAGAATTGTAAATATTTCAATCAGATAAAGGAATTGTCATATCTCAAAGTAAACATGCCAAGGAGATGTTGAAAAATTTTGGTTTTAAGGATTGTGCACCAGTTAGCACACCAATAGGTACAAGAAACAAGGTGAGTAAAGATGAAGATTCACCTGTTGCAGATCAATCTTTGTATTGATCTATAATTGGTAGTCTTATATTTAACAGCATCGAGGCCAGACATCATGCATGTAGTAAGCATGGTTGTGAAATATCAGTCAGCCTCAAAAGAGAGTCATGTTCAATTGATGAAAAAAATATTTAGATATGTCAAGGGGACATTGGATTATAGATTGTGGTATCCCATAGATAGAGATTTTATTTTAATTGCTTATATAGATTCAGATTGGAGAGGTTGTTTAGATGATAGAAAGAGTACAAGTGGAGGAGATTTCTTCCTTGATGATAGCTTAGTATTATGGCTAAGCAAGAAGCATAACTCAATATCACTTTCTACATCTGAAGAAGAATATATTGCAGTAGCATTGTGTTGTACTCAAGTGCTTTACATAAAGCAAACTTTATAAGACATCAATGTAAAATATGAACTTATTTTTATTTTTTGTAACAACACAAGTGTTATTAATATTTTTAAAAATTTAGTGATGCATTCAAGAACAAAACATATTCTTATCAGATATCACTTCTTGACAGAGTAGGTTGAAAATCAACAGGTTAAGTTGGCATATATCAGTACTACATAACATATTGCAAATATTTTCACAAAAGCACTACCAAAAAAACACATTTGAGTAACTACGAGAAAAGTTAGGAGTAATTTATTTTACTTTATTGAATATCAGCATCAATTGAGGGGAGCTAAGTGTTAACTTCAGGATATGCCCTTTTCCATTGATGTCAAAGGGGGAGAAGTATATAAATAGGTATAGGAATGGGTACATAAATAGGTACAAGAACATGTATAATAATAGGTATAAGATGCTACAGTAAAAGGGAGTTACTTTATGTTTTTTAGTTTGACAATATGTGCAAGTTGACATGTGTAGTACAAGTTTTAAGATGTGGCAGTTTCAGTTTGAGGTTGTTATCAATGAAAAAGGAGAAGACTGTTATAAATATTGTCATTAATGTCAAATGTCTAACATTATTGGTGATAAAGGCCCCATAGCATTTAATTTTTAAAGGTATTTTTAATGTTCATGTTTTGGCTAAAGTGTGTTGATATTTATTTAATATTAACAAATATATTTTTGATTGCATAAAGTCAAAAGAGGGCCCATAAAGAAGTCAAATAGTCACGAGGTAAAGACAAAAGAGGAAAATGATGTATTTTCCCATGAAGGGTCATCTTGAGGAACTCAAAAAGTCACCAAGTGAATATAAAAGAGGAAGGGCACATTTTCTCATGAAGGGTCACCTTGAGAAATTTGAAAAGTCACCAACATAAAGACAAAAGGGGAAATGATGCATTTATTCATGAAGGGTCACTATGTGAATTTTCAAATGAAAAGATTCGAAGGGTCATGCAAATGTGGTGTCATTTTCAATGAGGAATGAAGAGTCACAAAGGGTGAATGCCAAGGGTCATTTGAAAAGCTATAAAAATAGGCTTGGAAAGCCATTTGTAATGCAAGAGTGCATGGTTTGTAATTATTTTATTTTTTTTTAAAAAAAGAGAATAGAAAGAGATATAGTAGAGTTCTATCATTTGTTAAGAAATCAACATTGAGAGATAGTTATGTTTTACATAAGAGGGATTGGTGATTCTATGGGTTGGTGCTCAAAAATAATTGTTGTGTTGGTGCTCGGTAAAGGGGTTGGTGCTCCTGCAAATTGGTGATTGCAAACTTTGTAATTTGATTTGGTGATCATTCATATACTTGAGATTGTTTTCTCTAATTTTTTTCACATTGAGTTTCTACGTAAAAATCTAGTGTCTCTCTCTTTTATGTGGTGTTTATTATTATTTTAGTTTTATTGCATATCTTGAATGTATGGTTTAGTGGAATTTGATTAAGTTTATAAGATATATGATATACTAATTCACTTCCCCCCCACAGTATATCCCATGCTTAACATATTGATTTCACTCACTCTGCCTTTACATCCTTTGTAGAACTCAAACTCATCCATACATCTCATTCCATTCATTTTATCTCTTTCAACCTCTCTTGATTGTCTCCTCTTTGAGGTCCATTCCCTCTCTTAGTTATTGATGCTCTAAACTATCAATTCCCCTTTGTTGGTTTTTAAACACATGTTTGTGCCTTATATAGGCTTCTTTGTTCCAACTTACTTGTCTCACCTTGATCCCAAGCCTCATTCTTTCTCTAAGCTTCCTTGTTCAACTATGTGCATTTTCATACTTCCCTTGTAGCCTTTTTTGGGGCTTTTCTATACTGTATGCGAAAGTACGATTCAATATTGAGAAACTAAACTCAGTTCTTAACACCCACTATCCTTTTTTGTCTCTAAAACAAATTTCATTCACCAACTCACCTTCTAGATACCCTATTCCACCACTGACTAGGCCTAAGTAGGCCTCTTAAGTCCTATTGTCAACATGGTCACTCAAAATCATACTTATGCAAACTATACATGTCTAAAACTATCATAATCATTTAGAGCACATTGAAAACTAGTAAATCGCCAAGTTTCATCTAATTCCAAAAGTTAAAACATTTATTATTCCACTTTTTAGATTTAATCCTAAACTAGGGTTTTCACAGCATGTATCAAGCTCGAGAGCATTCAAAATTAATTTAATGGATATATTCTTGGTTTCAAGCCTTCCCAAGACCTGTATAAGGTCTGACTAACTACAAATTTTCCAATCATTAAATATTCTTGATGAACCCTTACTCGTGATCTAATCATGAACTCTATAGTGTTCTGTCAACACAACCTAACTGTAACAAACCAACATAGGGTTTTAAGAGTATATTGGCTTACTTGAAGGTTTTGGAACATTCCACCAAGGTCCTTTTCCACCATATTGTCTCTATATATTGTCTTTATGCCACAAAAAACTTTATACCATGTGTTATTCAAACATTCAAACTAGTTTTTTCACTATGTCTTGGAGACAGAGTACACACACAGAATGTTGTCTTGCACCCTAGTTCTTATTGGAATCAAACACAACCTATATACATGAAAGATGTCTTACATTGATTTTTATAATCCTCAAATGCTCATTATCTTACTTAGACAAGTTATTGAACACTAATCCCTCAATTGCAATACAACTTAAATGAATATTATCACAGTCCATCAATATACCAACTTTGCATATAATAAAATACTATTGTGAAAGCTTTAAGCCTTTAAACACATCTAATTGCATTCATAGAACAATGCCACTACAAAGATATAGAAGGGTCTAATTTAATCATTCCATTTTATTGATTCTATTCCTTTTACATAGCAACTTAGTCCTTAAGGACAAAATATAGAGTTCTTGTTATCATTCTTTTGTTTTCTTTGTACCTCTACCTCTCGCAACTTTTAACTAAATCCTAATTTATAACTGACCTATTTAAAAGTCTACCACCTTTTCTATCAAAACTTGTTGCACTCTTTACAGACACATGAGAAACTACCTTCTTGATAATTAACTTTTATGATAACTACTTAGACATGGTAAATATATTCAAAACTCTTAGTCTTGTCATTTTACTCATGTCATGTATGTTGACACCTTATTAAACACACCTAGACCCATACATGACCTTATACAAACATTGGATTTCCTATTACATCAAAAAACACCTAAAGCTAAGAACATGATTCAAATTTTCAAATTGGAGTTTTGGCAGGAAAATCTCCCAAGGCCAAGAACATCCAATACAAGGACATATGATGATTCTAACTCCATTCTAAGGTCCCTATTAGAATTATAAAACTCAAATCAAACCAAAATGATCAAAAGACACTTAACTACATAGGTTTTATTGATGCTCCTACATCATACTCCCAAGCAAGAAAGAATTTGAACTCCAATGGGCTACTGTACTTTTCTTCTTAGTCTTCCAATTCATGTTTCTTATATATTATTTTGTTGTTGCTCCACCATGCTTCAACTACTCTTCATCTTTGTTCTCATGCTTGCCTCTATCAAAGACTATTCTGCTTCCTTGATTTCATTGCTTACTTGCAATAACTAGTAACTATTGTAGACTTATACCCTACACTTTTCCTCTATCATATTGGTTGTGTATGCCCGCAAATATTGCTACTACAAGTGTAATTTCATCTTCCTCTATTAATATCTTCATGCTTACAACAAAAACAATGGCAAATTCTTGCCTACCTATTATCTCAATGAAATTCAAGCCTCCATATGAGTCTATGTCTTCAACCTATTGTACTACTACCATCAATGCTTCCTCTTCATGCTCTTTGTTCTCCATCATGTGATTTTCAACTTTTGAAACATATACCTTCTCCTCATTATCCATCTTTTCACCATGTATAGCTCTCTTTAAAGTTATTATTTCTATCTCTAACTATTCAACACTCTTATATGCAAACATGTAATCAGATGTCACACCTCCTTCATTGGTTTGTATATCTCTTTCTAAGACTTGAATGAGGCCTTCAAACTGGGTTTCTTCTTTTTTGTCCTTCCAATCACCTAGTTGCTTGCAACTAACTTATTTATTCTCATTCAAATTTACCTCATCCATCTCAAGGTGATTTTCATCCACATCTTCTTTCTCACTTTGAATCTCTCTCACCCAAAACCTTTGCATCTCTTTCTTGAGTTGCTTTCATATTTCTCCTCTTGGTGTCTTCTTGCATCTTCCTCTCTTTGTGGTAGTTCTTCTCATCCTTGTTTTATCTTTCCTTTATCTTTTTTCATCTCATCTCTATCTCAATGTCTTAATCTCACTTGGACCTATTCTCTTTGTGAATCCTCATCCACTTTCCACTTGTGACCTCTCACTTGGGTCTATCTCCTCTATGACCTCACCTAGGTCTATCTCCTCTCTTGTCCTTTGCCTAGGACTATTTTTCCTCTATCTAATCTCTCCTTTAGCTCACTCTTGAGATTTTCAATAGCTCTCTCTTTTCTTAACAAGCCTCGCTAGCTTCAAGGCTGCTTACCACACTCAACTTTCATTCACACTTCAACACTATCTCATCAACAAATCAAAACATAAAATGAAAACTGAAACAAACGTGTACCTTTTTGCTTGATGAATTTATTGATATTGTTCCTATTGGAAGTACAACTATTGAGAGAGGGGTGAATCAATTGTATTAAAATATTCCTTAAATTTCACTTAACATTCATGAAGCATTCATTCACATACATACACCAAATAGTGCACACACAAGCATCTATGAAAATAAACACCATGACATAAAATATATATTGGAAACTTTCTAGGGGAATAAAACCCATTGATTCATAACATGGACTACCTTCCTATAAGTAATGAATAAAAATTTTAGTGAGACACAAACCCCAAAAGGAGCACCAACCCCTCACTTAGTCAAGCACCAACTCAACTAGTGCGTTTAGCAAGCTTCAACCTGCAAGGAAGCTTCAACCCCATAGGCATCCAAGCACCAACTTAAATACCTTGAATATCCTATCACCGTTGGATACCTATTTCTTACTCAACTGAAGATGATCTCATCAATTTTCTCTTTTCACACTTTTTTCTCTCTCAAATAGCCTATTAGACCTTCTCACTCAATTAGCCCTCTCCTTGGTAGAATTAGGTCAAATGACCTTGATCAACACCTATAGAAACACAATTTGATACTCATGGCATATTGAGCTCATTTATCCGATGATATTCAATCCCTTAACCTATTCTTCAAAACTCTATATCCTTCGCTCAATAGCTCAATGTTCTAACTAGTTAAAATAGGCTTATTAGGCCTTGACTTTATACTTGATTCTTTCTCATACCCATCTTGGTCGGCCAAGGATATCACCATCCTTGGATTATGATTTAAATACATTACTATAAACTTTTCACAAGTGAATACAAACATTACATAGTTCGTTCATTAACATTAATGGATAAAACCACCATTAGGCCTAATAGAGACCTAATGCAATTAGGCCTTCCTTAAGCACATGTTTCACTTAGACCTCCTTTGAACACTTTGAACCTTCACCAATAGGTGAAAAACTTCATATGTAACTTTAATAAGCCCCTACTAAGCTATCCTTATGTCTCCAACATCATTTGGATATTTTCACTCTTTTAACCATCCAATTAGGTATACTCGCCAATAGGCCTCAACTGCTAGGAAATCTATCTTACAACTTTGAACCAAATACACAACTTTTAAAAATAACCCACATAAAAAATCATATCAAAAGGATATTCATGACTTTAAAAACTTCCCCAAATTTTGTAGTCTTCAATACACATGCCAAAAGGCCTCAATAACACACCTATAGATGGCTTACATAGAACCACCAAACACTGTCAACAAATAGTCAAAAACGTTTGACTCTCCTAGCTTGAACATGGAATTACAATGAATAAAAATACATTCAAATAATCCTCTAAGAGATTTATAACACTTTAAATATCTTTGTATCTTTTAACTTAGTGCAAGATGACTCTGAAACATCCTTTTCACACACACACATAGAAAGTTTCCTCTAGGACCAAAAACACAGTCAAGAAAATCAAGTTATAAAACACTTGTGGGAAAACTTATGTGATATTCCAATGGGTTTGTGTGAACATTTAGAATCCTCATATCATCTTTGAAAATATATATTTCATAGTCATATATCAATATTGGTCTTACAGGCCAATCTCACTGCTTCACTCTACATAGACATTATTGTGTTAGATAGACCAGTTTGATGACAAATTTTTGCTTGAGTGTAGGCATCATAAAAACTTATAAAGAAAGGGTATATGAGGGATAGGTCTTTAATAATGGCCCTATACATTAGGACCCATCCCTAGTCCTCTACAACCAATCCCTAATCTCATTCTCACCTAATATTTCTCATTGTTTTACTCATTGGGCCTATTTAGCGATAGGCTAACTTCCATGACTAGTTTAGCACATTTTTAGTCTGCAACCTACTTAGAAACTTTCATGGGAATAATATTTAAGTATTACACATCATCCTTCATCCATTTTCATGCTTTCACTTGGTCAACCTACTTGCTACATCAATATTCCTAAAAATAAGGGTTGTTCTGTAGCTTTTACTCATTGTCAAGACAAACCAAAACCACCTAAGGAAACCTTGAAGAGTCCTTTACATGTTCCAAACATTAAATTAGGTCAAAATGACCATTATAATCCATAACCAATTATATCTTTTCTATCATGTCTTTGTTAGGGTTCTAGGAGGGTTTTGACTACCTTACCTTCTTAGCAATCATTCATAAAGGATTACTCCTCAACTTCAAAACCAATGCTAGAAAATATAAGATAGGGACCTTCCCTAACTTCCCTAAAGTTATTAGGATCTCATGAAAAAATTTCATGTCCTAACAAGCATGATAGATTTCTCTACAAGTTTGCAACACCCCATTTTGTTCACACAGTCAATCTTACGACTAGATTTATTGCTTTCTCCTGTAGACTATGACTTCAAACTTGGTCAACATGTTTAACACAATCCCTCACACCTATTTCAATGATTTCAAGAACCTTAAAACCTTTGGAAATGATCTTGACCGCTCATTAGGCCACTATATGTCACTTTGCATACTTGGCCTTATACTGCCAGTCACACTTGGATTATGACCATGCCTTGAAACTTATTGAAATATCTTTAAAAAAAATTACATGTGTTATGTGACCTCATACCAGGCTCACATGCTACCTACCTTAATCACACATGTCTCATATGGCTCAACACATCATTCTCTCAGGTCCTATGCCACTTCACTAGGTCTTAAGCCTCAAATCTAGTCTTTAAAATTCATAAGTAGGCTTCTTTTTATCTTGCTCATTGTTATAATAGATTAGAACACTATTGTATGCCTATACTGATTTAAAACACATATCTTTACCATGATTCAAGCATACATATTCTTCACAGAGCTAGACCATGCTTACTCAAGATACCTAGTACTCAGAGTTTGAACACAAACAAGCTAGATCTCAATGATATCATTCTTCAAAGCATGGTCCTATTTAAGACAAGACTATTCTCAACATAATTTTTGAGCTCTGTCACATCACAACCTTGTACCAATATCTCATATATAATACAAGGACTTTTTGACCTATGTGCTTACCTTATATGCTCCTTAGTACGTCCCTTCTGTTTTGAACATGATCATGATATGTCATCAAACCTCAAAAAGAATACCAGGTTGCCTTCAAATTTTATCTCATCATAGAGACAAAACTTCTTTGTCACAAACCACTTCACCAATCATGAGATCAAATCTGACTTTTGATATGAAGGGCATTCAACTTAACTTTGACATCAATGATAAGATCAATGCCTTAATACCAACATTAGGAACATACCTCAACACTTCCCATAGAAACTTGTTGATCCGATACCAAATGATGTAGATACCTCATCATTCTTTTCCCTTCCATATCTTGGATACCTGAAATCACTAACTCATGCTATCAAACTTCTCAATCTCCTCTTATTTGTTAACTTCCCCACTAGGCCTAATGTCATTCTCTTGCAAGACTTATTTTTTAAGCTTATTGATTTCATTCACTATGCCTTTAGATCCTCTGTAGACCTCACAATAATTCATACATCTCATTCCATTCATTTTATCTCTTCTAACCTCTCTTGATTGTCTCTTCTTTGAGGTCCACTCCCTCTCTTAGTTCTTAATGCATTAAACTATCAATTCCCCTTTTCTAATTCTTGAACACATGCTTGTTACTTCTATAGGCTTCTTTAGTTCCAAATTATTTGTCTCACCTTGATCCTAACCCTCATTCTTTCTCTAAGCTTTCTTATGCAACTCTGCTCATTTTCATACTTCCCTTGTAGCCTTTTTTGCGGCTTTTCTCAATTGTACGGGTAAGTATGATTCAATCTTGAGAAACTAAACCTGGTTCCTAACACCCTTTATCTTATTTTGTCTCCATAGCAAGTTTCATTTACCAACTCACCTTCTATATACCCTATTCCACCACTGACTAGGCTTAATTATGCCACTTAAGACTTGTTTTCAACATAGTCACTCAAATCCATACTATGTAGACCATACATGTCTAGAACCATCATAATAATTTAGAGCACATTAAAAACTAGTAAATCACCAAGTTTAATCTATTTCCATTATTTAAAACATTTATTATTCCATTTTTCAGATTTAACCCTAAACTAGGGTTTCCATAGCCTGTATCAAGCCTAAGAAGGTTCAAAATTAGTTTAATAGATATGTTCTTGGTTTCAAGCCTTCTCAAGACCTGTATAAGGTCTGTCTAGCCTATCTCCAACTTTTCCAATCATTAAATCTTCTTGATTAACCCGTAGTCACACTCTAATGATGAACTATATAGTGTTTTGTCAACACGTGACTATAACAAACCAACATAGGGCTTTGAGAGTATATTGGCTTACTTGAAGGTTTTGAAACATTCCACCAAGGTCCTTTTCCACCATACTATCTCTCTATATTTTCTTTATGCCACAACAAACTCCATACCATTTGTTATTCAAACATTCAAACTAGTTTCTTGATTGTGTTTTGGAGACATAATACACACACAAAATGTTATTTTGCACCCTAGTTCTTTGTTGGAATCAAACACAACCTATATACATGAAAGACATCTTACATTGATTGTTCTAATCCTCAAATACCCATTCTCTTACTTAGACAAGTTCTTGAACACTAATCTCACTTTTTCAATACAACTTCAATGAATATTGTCAATCCATCAATATACCAACTTTGCATATAATAAAATATAGATATGAAAGTTTTAAGACTTTAAACACATCTAATTGCATTCAGAGAACAATGTCACTGTAAACATACAAAAGAGTCTACTTTAAACATTCCATTTTATTGATTCTACTCCTTTTACATAGTAATTCAGTCCTTAAGGATAGAATATAGAGTTCTTGCTATCATTCTTTTATTTTCTCCATACCTCTGCCTCTTGCAACTTTTAACTGACTCCTAACTTCTAACTGACCTCTTTACAAGCCTACCACCTTTTATATCTATCAAAACTCATTGCAATCTTCACACACACATGAGAAACTACCTTCTTGATAACTAACTTTTATGACAACTACTTGGACATGGTAAATATATTCACAATTCATAGTCTAGTCATTTTACTCATGTCATGTATGTAGACACCTTAAACCCACCTAGACCCATACATGACCTTATACAAACATTGGATTTCTTACTACATCAAAAAACACCTTCGAAAACTAAGAACATGACTCAAATTTTCAAATTGGAGTGTTGGTGGGAAAAGCTCCTAAGGCCAAGAACATCCAATACAAGAACAGATGATGATTATAAATCCCTCCTAAAGTCCCTATCGGACTTCTAAAACTCAAATCAAACCAAAGTGATAAAAATACACTTAACTACAATGGCTTGTTTTATGCCCCTGCATCACTTTGGCCTTGTTGGACCAATAAAATGAAGTTTCCTTGTCACATTGGACTCTCATTTGTGTTATTATGTATTTGTGCTTGGGTAAGCACATACACTAGATTTGCTTAAGTGTTTCACGATGAAAAGACATTTTGAGTTGAGGTTTCATCGTGTATTAGATGTTTAGAGTTTTAGAAGATTATTTGAGTGATGTATTAGATCCCTTATTGTATTAGAGTGTTAGCCCATTTGATGATGATGTTTCGTGAAGGAGACTCATCACAAGTGAAAGGAAAACTACATCAGATCATGAGTCAATGGAGTAGATATGTAGGTTGCCTAATTTGTGGTGGGTGCATTGAGTCTAGGTACTTATAGGTTAGGTTAGGGGTAATTATCTTCATTCTTCATATTGGGATTGTATATTGTTATTTGGACTAGTTTTAAATGTAGTATTAACTATGTAAAAATTGAGATTGATCTATGAATAATTATTAGTCCCTTCATATTAAATTGTTTTGGTTTAATTTTAGCTTCATCGAGATGAATATAACTTTATAAATCGCCTTGTTAGTGTAACTTGAGATTCAAGCCTATATAATGTTAGTCGAGACTCTCCCTTGGTGAGACTAGGGTGGTAACCTAGTTAAAGTATTTTTTTTCCTTAGTTTGCTAGTGTTTTCCTTTGCATGTGTAGGCTTGAGATGTATGTTTGAATGTCTCCATGATCTTTTAAATCAATAAATTATAATTAATTTAGACCTTCTAATCAGGACATCATACTAATGTGACGTGTCCCTCTTCCTTATTAAGTAAATTAAGTAAAATAATTTCATAAACTACTTTTAATCTTAACCCCACCCTAATATGTTTATATCTTGTCGTTTAGAAAAGCCTTGTGGTGTAAAATAAATGAATTAAATAATTAAATAATAACTGTGTGTGTTTACTCATTGACCAAATCATAATATTTTAACCACTAAGCAACTACAATTAACAAGTAAGCATCATTTAATTATGTTAACAAAAAATATACATGGTTTTTTAAACAAAATTTGGTCATGACAAGTGGGACATGCATATGAATAATTAATGTGTTCTGAAAGTATAAAAAAGAGTTTTTGTGGATGATAGAAGTAGAACTTAGTTTTTAAGTAGTTGAAGAGAATATAATAGAGCATCTAGTATTGGGATTACCATATTTTGGTAAGGTATTTTAGGTATATGTTGATGCGAGTGGAAAAATAATAAGAGTGGTATTGAATCAAGAAGGAAGATCTTTCAGATATTTCAATGAAAATTTAAATGATGTGAAGTGCAAATATTCAACATATAATCAAGGTATCTATGCAATTTTTCAAGTGCTAAAGAAATGGATACATTATTTGTGGCTTAAAGAGATTATATTGTATACAAACGATCGATCACTATAATTCATAAATAGTCAGAGTAAACTCAATTAGAAGTCATATGAAGTGGATTGAATTCATACACAACTATTCAATTTTTTTGAAACATAGGAGTGCAAAATTAAATTTAAAAAAGTGATAAATGTGTTAAGCTTTAGAGTTATTTTTTAATGAATTGAGGGTGTAATTCATAGGATTTGATCTTATGAAATAATAGTATGAAAATGATGAAGATTTTCAAGAAGCATGGAAGATGTGTAGAGCCAATAAGTTAAGATAAGACATCATGGTTATATTATTTTATTCAAGATATAATTTTATTTCAAGGAGCACAATTGTGCATACTAAGAAGTTCAAAGCACGGAAAATTGATCAAGGAAAAACATTATGGAGGTTTGGTAGGTCATTTTGGTTAGGATAAAACACTAGCACAAGTGGTGGAGAATTATATTTGGCTGAAAATGAATATGGATATATGCAAATGTGTTCAAGAGTGTAGAATTTTCCAACTAGTAAAAGGAGGAGGTCATAATGTAGGGTTGTATGAGCCATTACCTATTACAAAGAGACCATGGGAGGATATAAGTATGGAATTTGTTTTAAGTTTTACTAGAACACAGAGAGAAAATGATTTGATATTTATGATTGAGGATATATTTTTCAATATTGAAAATTTTGTGACATGCAAAAAGACTAGTGATATGACAAACATGACTAACTTGTTTTTCAAGGAGATTATAATGTTAAATGGTTTTAAGCAAAACATAGTTTAAGACATAGATGTAAAATTTGCTGCACATTTATGGATAACATTGTGTAAAATTTTAAAAACTATATTTTTAGTTCAGTTTAGCATACTATTATCAAGAAGATGGATAAGCAGAGGCATTAAACAAAATTTTGGGTGATTTGTTGAGATTTTTAATTGAAGATAAGCTAGGAACATGGGTAATAACATGGCGTAACTTAAGTTTTCATGTAACCATTTTGGGAATAGAAGTGCAATGAAGTATTTTAGGTTTTTTGTGGATCAAGTCTAAAAGGAGTTTTATAATTATGCGACATGAAAAGTAAGCCAAGAAAAAAATGTTGAAGCAAAGGATTTTTTGCAGCATATGAGAGAATTTCATACGCAAGTCCATGAACAATTAGAGAAAATTAGTTCACAATAAAAATAATGTGAAGACATGAAAAGAATAGAAGTGGAATTGCATGTTGGATACTTAGTCTTTGCACACTTGAAGAAATATATATTTCTAAAAGGCACTTATGATAAGATGAAACAAAAAAAAGTGGGCCATGTAGAATTTTGTATAATTTTTTTAAGAATGCTTATGAGATAGAGTTAGCTGAAGGGATATACATGTTATCTATTTTCAATGTGGTCAATTTTCATCCATATTATGCATGCCAAAATATTGAAAATTCAAGCATAGATTATGAAGAATTAAATTGAAGATATTAGATGTTTGAAGAGAAATGTAATGAAGCAGAATAAATGATTGCACAAAAGTTGGAAACACTAAGTGAAAAAAGGAATCTATATAGTATTTGTTTAAATGAAAAGGCTGAGGAATAGAAAATGTGATATGGATTATCATATCATAAGATTAAAAAAAAAGGAATGCCATTATTAGATCTCTTATAATGCACATGAGTATGAAGTCATGTTTCTTTTCTTACCTAGTATTTATGATGTAAGAGCATACAAGTTCACACACAATCTTGTATCAACCAAAAATATGATAGTTTAGGAGATTTTTACAAGTGTTATTTTACGCAGTTTTTTATTACACCCATGTCTTTGTTTGTAATTTTGCGTAAGCCTTAAATCGTACGTAAATATATTTGTGTTATTTTGTGTCACCTGTGCATGCCTATCTTATGAGTTTTGTGATGCCTACAACTACTTGCATGTTTTTAATGTTCCACCCATCTAATTTTGTGCACACATATATTGGTCTTTTATGTAAATAAGATTATGAATCTTTACACAAGATATATAATGTTAACCTTTTGCACAAGTGTAGTCTTAAATATATCTATAGAGTCTTTTTTATAGAAGTAGAAAAGTGGATAGGATTTCTTAGAGGATTTTTTCCTTCATTGTGCAAGCCATGCAATGTTTTTCTAGTCATTTGGGGCACATACAATGATATTTAGTAATGTTATTGAGAGGCATGAGGATAACAACATAAGGGTTTTCAACATATTTTTTTATTGCAAGGTCTTACGACTTTATTGGTGCACATTTGGTTTGGGCACATATCCTTGTGTTTTTTTAATGAAATGAACCATTTATAACTATATGTACTTTAATCCCATAATTCATGGGAAGATGATAAGGATCTATTTCATACTGCTTGTTATCTAATATGTTGTAAAGTGTTTGTGTTTTGGAATTTTGAGAGACAATTAATATTTGTGGTGTATTAAGGTGTGTTTAATGTTGTTAGTGGTTGTAAAGCACCTAATTTAATTGTGTGAGTATTTCACCTATGTAAGCATGTTGCTACACTTGTACAAAAAATAATAGGTTACAACAAAGAGAAAGGTTGGGGCAGTTGAGGTTGGCTAGAATATTGAATATTAAGGAATATTTCTAAGTGATTGTTTTGAGAGTTAGATGTAGATACTAAAATCTAGTATTAATTACTTCTCAATGATAATATTGAAACACATTTACCATGAATTACTTAATCACACAAACATAGTCCTAATCTATCATTCTCTTACACTTACATGTTATCTTATGTGTTGACCCTTATATTCCTACATTACACATCTATAGGGCCATCACTATTTGTTTTAAACATAATAAATATATTGCATTGACATCTCTAAATATTCAATTCAATCCACCTATACACAAGTCAATTCCATTAGTTTTGATCAGTATCACCAATTAATAATGACCTGATATGGATGGAAATAATCCTCTCCCAATAATGGTTACATTTTGAAATCAAACCTCTCCTTAAGTTCAATCCATTTTTCTAGCATGTCAATGGCATAATAAATAAACTCATTGGACTCATATATAAACAAATCAAGGTATCATTTAAAAGGGGCATGGGCACTTACCTGGCACACATATATAAACTATTGCGCATTGAAAAAATATGCCCTATTCTTACTGAATTGTGAATCTATCGATAGGAGCAGTCACAAGCCAAGACTAAAGCATACTAAATCCAATTCAAAGCAAGAATTGTCAAGTATCAAAGACAAATCATTAGTTGCATATATATAGTGAAGGATCATAATTGTATAATCACTTGTGGGAGAACTATGTGTGGATTTATTTTCTTTCTTGGAGTATAGGATACGAGGCAATGGTAAATCATCAAACAAGGGTGATTGGAGTTAGTGCATCCTATTACACTTTCACAAAAAAAATAAGTTTCTACCCCTCACAAGCACACATAGGATTTCAAGGTGAAAAAAGTTTATTTATGAAATTGTACACATCATCAAGGTTCAGGCCCATACATACAAAGCATACATAGATGAGAAAAAGTCACAGTCCCTCATTTATACATAGGTTAGTACCAATCAGCACAACTAAGTATCAACCAAATATATTGAAATAGATTGCTGGAACTAACCTTGCATAGATAGAAGTATAGTCCTTGATCCAAACAAATCATATGCTTACTTTTATTTGATTTATACTTCCATAATACTGTCAAAGTTTGATAGTCAACCAGAAAAGCTAAGTACTCATCCATATATTGTACTTACTATATTTAGCATATACCACTTGTCAAATCATTGAAATCAATTTCATTATTTTACATTTAGATGTGTGATTTAATGTCATATTTCATACACTCTTCATACAAGCCTATTTCAATCAAAAACCCATAAATAGTATTATGATTGATAATAGATCAAGTGTGAACATTTGGATGATGACACTTCTTCACTCCCTTGGGTACATGTTTGAATATTTTAATGATCCAAAGTTATTTTAATGTTATTATTTAGTCTTCTTTGTTAGTAAATAAGTTGGTTACTCAAAAAAGTTGGTTTGTCCCCATAAGCACTCGTGAAGCTTTTTAAGCTTTCACCTCTCTTTTTAAAAATCATCTCAAATGAATACATTATCAATTTTGTGTGATAAACTTTATTCATGATGTAAATTCTTCATTGTTTTTGTTGTAAATTGGGTCAAAATTGGTTTCATATCTTGGATATTTGAAGAGGATTCAAGAATTTTTTTGAAGCATTTAATAGAAGCTGACAAAAAAAATTACAGTATGAAGCTTTGAAGATTTTAATTTTTTTTATACTCTCAAATCTATGTTAAACACCAATAAAAATTGTACGGCCTCAACTAGACAACATGTGCATCATTTTTTGGAGTATTTTCCTAATAAATAGTTATTAAGACTTACAATTGGGAAAGAATCCCTAAGCAACACAAAGGCTAATCCAACGTGCAACAAGGAAAAGGATCTGGATACTATTGATATCCAGATTGGTCAACATAATCATATTGATTACTAATTCTAGTATCCAACAAAGTCTACAGAAAAATTCTTCAAAAACCACTGGCGATTCTTGATTTCAGACATTGTCATTCGCATGGTAGGGTTTGCAAAAAAAAATCCATATTTTAGTGCTTAAAATTTCTTGTTAGTGTACTGCAAGGGCTTAATACTTTTATTATCTTTATGAATTTTATTTTATGGGTTATTCTAAGCCAACATACAAAAAGAAGCAAAGAAAAAAAGAAATCAAGCATGGCTTTGTGGTGGAGCATAAAAATAAATTTATTTTAATTCTTGACTAAATTGTACAGAGACCTCCATAGAGAAGAGAGTGACCTCCATAGAGAAGAGACCTATATTGTTGTTGAACCAAAAATCATGATGGAACAGAGTGTTGAATTTTCTTTATAAAGTCTTCAAAACCTAAAATCAAATAAGCTTTCTTTTATTTATTTTTTTCCTTCATCATACAAAGTGGGCTCCACCCAGTAGAAAGTAAGCGTAATTCTATTTTTTTTAACATGCAAGGTGAATCTATTTGATAATAAATTACCATCCAAGTAGATTCTTAACATTTGGCAAAATAAAAAATATTTATCATATTTTACCTTTGTACTAGTAATTGGGTTGATGGGGAGTTGGCTACACTAATTTAGTTGGTCACTTACCTACACTGAGGTCAAAGGTTCAAAACCTATTTAAATTTTGGTCAAAATTCCTTTTGACTTTACATTTTAATTTTTAAAGGTCAATTCGACGATATAAGGGTGTATTTACAACTTCTTAAGATAATTTTTTGTCTAGTCGCTCTTTTATGTAAAGGTGGTCACGTGACCAATTAAACTATAGATTTTTAGACATTTCAAACATAACATAATGGCCTATTTTGTGGTTTGAAACCTCCATATATGTTTATTTATGCCAAATGTATTCACTGATGTATAAAGGTGCACTACCAGTGGAAAGCAACAACTTCAAAATAATAAATTTCATGACACATCTTGCTTGTATTATCGATGCACAAACTATCATTTACAGGTCCCTTAGGATCCGTATGATTGACAAAGTGTAAGTGTCAAACTAGAGGTTGGAGGATCAGTTGGACGTTGAAGGACAATTACCCTCTTTAGTTAGTTATTCACTTAGATTTTGGGTTCAATGCTTGAATGACAAATTACGGCTTGTATTCTTGCTTTCAATTCCATTTTTGGCTTTCTATATCTGATATTTATGATATGGAGTGGACAGAGTTAGTTGTTTTTGTTTCTCTCAATGCACGACTTTTTACCTCTCACCTGATAGGAGAGAAGATTTAGGTATTGGCTAGACTTCAATCAGTTGTTGGTGATAGTATAAGTTGATAGGGGTTGTTAACACTAGTAGTATTGAGCAAAGATTATCAACATAAACATTTGTTAGGCATCAGGAAGATGTGCTATACATAATATGGGTTGTCACTTGGATGGGTTTTTGTGTGGGACCTTATGTGGGTCGATGTAACTAGATAGGCCTCAATTGTGTTCTGCTATAGTATGATATGATGATCACAAGGGATGAATAGGCCTTGATCATGTTCATTAACATTTTATGTCATAACTCATAGGGGAAGACTTCAGTATAAAGTGGCATCAGTTTTGGTCAGTACCAAGATGTACAGTATACCAGTTGTAGTTGTGATAAAGTTTCTTTGATGATTTCAGAGTCATTATTCCAGTTATTTCATTTTCTATACACCTTTAGATCAAAGATTAGTTTGTTGGATTGTTTTAATGATCCAAAGTTATTTTAATGTTCTTAGTTTGTTTGTTTTGTTAGTAAATAAGTTGGTTACTTAGGAAAGTTGGTTTATCCTTATAACTACTTGTGAAGATTTTTTGAGATTTCACCTCTCTTTGTAAAATTCATTTCGAATGAATACATTATAAATTGTGTAATAAACTGTATTCGTGATGTCATTTCTTCATTGTTCTTCTTGTAAACTAGGCCAACAGTACACACAATGATTTACAAGATACATCAAGAACATTTAAGGGATAATACATTGGGATACATAGTAATACCTCTTCATGTGGTCTCTACCATACTAGATATGCCATTATTACTTCTACAGAGTAAAAAGTTCTTCATTATGTTGTTAGGATTCCATTGGATGTAAAAAATTTGTCCAATACCATTTACAATGTAAAGATGTATAAAGTGCATACACTACAAAAAAATACTCATTGTTACAAGTGTATAGTATGAGTACCTTCTATATCTAGTGGTATTTCCTCCATCCCCACCACCACCACAGTTGATTATTACACCTATTCAATATTGTAAATACCTAAAACTGGTCACAACTCATTTTTGACAGGACTTCAGACTGATTCCTACCAACCATTGCAAATTAAACCTAGGAATCACTGAATGTCTTAAATTTGCTTATACATCATTCATCAAAGCTCAAAATCATGTTGAGACATCCCTAATTGGGGTATCCTACTATATACAACAATAACCTCTCACAAATTTGTCCCTAATCATCATGCGGCATCACAACAATCAATTTGGCCTATAAACCTATTAAGTGGGGCACTTGCATACATAAAATCAAATCTTGAAAGTTAAATGGCTAATCAGAATTAATTAATAATTTAAACCAAATTAAATGTCTAGTTGAATTATCCATATGCAATTAATGAATAACTAAAAAAAATTCAAATATGAAATATCCTAGCTTTTCATGATTACTTTTTGTGAGTTCTCAAGTCTTTGAAAATATCTCAGAATGTCTCTTTTTGGAGACACATGCCTATTCATTATAAATCATAATTATTTGACACCTTTTAACTCTACTAGGGTTATGTTGACTCATTTAGGTTATGTTTGAACCCATTCCATGTTTAAACTACACTTTAACTCACCTTGAGTTGGGGTTAGTTCCTAAGCCTATAAATACAAGCCATTGCCTATTGAAAAGAGACCTTGAAAATTGTAAAGTTATAATGCAAGTTTTATAGCATGATTTTATATCAATAGTGTTATAATGCCAAAATATTAAGCCAAGCCACATCAAGCAAATACAAGCCATATCAAGCCACAATGATGCCAAGGAGAGAAAGAGCAAAGAAAACTCCATTGTCAAAGACTCCTTGAGCAAAACCAAGCATGTCACATAACGAATCATTTGAAGCATTTAAGGAAGGTAAGAGATTGTTTGTCTTTTGCATTTTAGTTGTGTTTTTCATTTGGTTTTGTTCATTAATCTCTCCTTATGATCTAGGATTAGAGATGTTAGCATGTTAGTGTGTTCCTTTCATTAATTTATGGACTAACAGTTGATCTAACCTCCTATCTATTGTCAAATTCATATGATCACAATAGCATGCCTAGTGAGACCCTATAAGCATCCCACATACCAAGGAGACCAAGTTACAACTCATAAATTTTCAAATGAATGCTTGAATAGCTTAAAAATTAGAGTTTTAGCTTTGTTTTTTCTATATTCTATTTTTTTGTGTTAACTCAAATTTACATAGAGACTGACATCAATTTGACATAACTGGCATTGGTTCTGCCTAATTGGCATTGGTTATGTTTAACCATCATTGGTCATGGTGTAGGGTAGGACACCACCTAAAAACATGGATTTTGAATCTTCTTAAAGCTTCTAATTGTTATTTCTTGGTTTTATTGACTTGTAAACTCTCTATTTAATTGATTTGTTGCAGGTTTTGTAGAGTTGTAATCATATTTTGAGATAACAATCATTTTTCACATCTTTTTTGTTTTGCCCTTGGGTTCACAGGTAACCAAAATTAGTCTTTATAGACTGGTATTGGTTTGTTTTCAAATGGTATTCACAGGTGACAGATATTAGTCTCTATGTAAAAAATACAAAAAAACATGAGAGTTATCTTTTCAAAACATGTTTGCTCATCCATAATTTTGCTTCAAAGCAAAAGAAAACTCTCTAAAATTTGCAGGACCAAGGTAGGAATAGGACATAAATTTGTAAATATTAACTCTTGAACATTTCATTTAGGTGCCCAAAAAGAATGGTTAAGTCTTGAACATTTGGTTTTAAGTGCTTAAAAGGAACCTAGGTGATTTGTGTTAAGATTGTTTTGTGAAAATTCTTACAAGCTTTTCGAATTTAAGCCAAGGGGCCAAAAACTTCATCAAGCATTTCATTTGGTGCTTAATATTAACATTCACTTAGATTGCAAATTCTTGAAAGTGTTTGTTACTTATATTTTTGTGCAAAATGAAGAGTACGTTTATGCTCTCCCTCGTCTCCTATAGGGAGCTTGGGTGACCAAAAGCGCATTTTCCTTGCAATTTGTGCTTTTGTCTAAGGTGTAAAAATAATATTGTTAAGGCTCTCTTCAAAATCTATATGGTTTGGGTGATCTAAAAACAACCTCTAAAGTCTTTTCACTTAGTTTTATTTTTATGCAACTTGGCTTATGGAGGGGAGTTCAAAGCTTCTTCACAAGTTATTTAGGGAAACTTTAACATAGGGTCTCATCTCCAAGCAATGTTTCAACCCCACTCCACGATGGAGTATATAAATTAGGTTACACGTATTGTGAGTGCTAGAGGGTTGAGTGGCTTACGTCTCATAATAAAAACTCGAGTCAGGTCTAGTTAACCAAGGGATTCCACTAAGTAGTACATGGATGGAATCGTTATGTAAAAGAATATACCCTTGCATAGTAAGTAAACTAGTATGCACTCAATTGACATGAGACATCTCTAGTGTTAATCACACTTGTGACCATCTAGACAATCAAATATTTAAGTTCTAGAACAACCCCACTTGTTGTGGACATATTGTTGATACAAGGTGAGTAGCATGAAGGTCCATGTCATCATAAAATCTCTTGGGAGAAGGGGGTGTAAAAACTCTACTACTTCATGTGCTTTTATTTTTGGATTAACATTTAAAATCCTCCCAAGAGCACGTAAATAGATAGATTTCAATAATATGATGCATCCTTGTCAGTTATAGGATCTAGGACATTATACTTAGTTGTATTTGGTATTTTTCCTTTACTTGGTATTTTAAGTCTAAAACCATTTGTTTGTTTATGCCATGTCAAAACAAATTTTGTGTCCACATCACTCCATTGTTTGAGGAGGTGTTATGTTTTCTGTTCGACATCTTACATTTGCCTTGAACCTTTTGTTGAAAATATTGAGTGTGTCACTTGATTGAAATGGATAACGTTATGCTACCCAAATCATTTCAAGTTTTTGTGCCTTGGAGTCTTGAAACAAACCACCGATCATACCTTTTGAGATTGATAATGTTGTTACCCTAATCAATTCATTTCATAAACTTGTCTTATGTCCAAGTTTCCAATTTGAACCAAACCATGTGTGTCTTTAGATCTTTATTTAGTGTTGTTGTGCCATCCACCTTTGTCTAGCTTGTCATTCAATTAAAAGATCTTAGTTTTTCTAAGTTGAGTTTTTAATTAACCTTGACAATTTCAAATCCAAAAATTGATTGATTTATGTTTATGGCTTGTCTAGTTTGGGCTTAGACACAAATCTTTCTCTTTCAAGTTGTGTAACTTAGGTTAATTCTTTACCCAAATTTAAAAACTATTGTTTGTGCATTTATTTGGGAGAAACTAGTCTCTTTCCAAGTGTCTTTTATTTTATGCCTCATACCAAATTGACCAAGTTCATGTCTAAAGTCGAATGCATAGTTTATGCCAAAATGTTTCAAATTTGTTAGATTAAATCATCCTTTTGTTTAAAGTCTATCTTTTGATGCCACATTTGGGCAAAAATCCTAGCACATGCCTTGTTTGATCCTAGCTTTGACGTTGCGTTTGGCCAAAAGACCTAGCAACCTTTATTTTCCTACATTAGACCTATTTGGAACACTTTGAACCTAGAGTTTGACATTTTAATTTTATTTCATTCACTTGACCTTTTTGTGTGAGACATTTAGCATTAGACATTTGACGTTAGATTGTTTTATACCAAGTTTTGTCACAAACTATTTTGGAATTGCAGCTCCATCACTTTGACCAAATTAAATTGAGTTTGAACTTTTTATCTTTTTAGACATTATTTTTTAGAGTTTGTAGAACTCTAACCCTTTTGTCATGAAACATTCACTATTCATTCAAACATGTCTCACTATACACGTAGTGGAGCTATTTATAATCCAGGATATAGTAATGTGGTCTCACAAGAAGACTTTGTTCAAGACCTCTATGGAGATGATGTCATTTGTGAGACGAATCCTTATCCACCTTACAACACTCAAATGAGGGAACAAAACCAAGACCTTTTGGCTCATTATTTGGTCAGCACACCTCCATACTCAGAGCAAGACCAAGAGAAAATGGCACAATACCTTGTTAGAATACCTTCAGTTGTAAAACAAGTCCAAAAACAACTATACTACATTATAATTCCATCAACCTATGGCCCTGATTTGTTTGATCATCACTTGCTTGCAAATAAGGATGAAGTCTTAATCAGAGCCATGGAGGTAGGGGCTAAGTTTTTGGCAAACTTTACCCATGAAAACTTGCCAAATCTAGTAAAAGCGCCATATAACATGCCTCATAATAAAACTAACAAACATGCCTCTTCTAAAAATTCTCATGCTATAATGCCAATGCCATATTAGGACCCTCGTATGCTTTCACAGGAAAGGGCCTAATGGAGGATCATTTCATATAGATGCAGACAACATATCAGACATATTTGAACTCAACGTGAAACTTCAATAATATGACCATGTCATATGCTCCTCTTATTGAGCTAACTCCTTCAACATGAGCCTTAATCGAATTGATAGGCTAATAAACTCAGGGTATAGACCCATTCATGCAAAGCACTTTAGTGGGAAACATATTCAATGCCCCAACTATCAAAGAAGTGTTTTTTTACTTCTATGCAAAATAGTGAGCCAAACATAGTGGACAAGATGCAAATGTCATCCAATCCATACCAATGTGGTGTAAATGCACAAACAATTAGTCCAAAACAAAATGTGCCTTTAGTTAACACATGAGTGGTTTATAAACATAGGATTTAGGAACTTCTACCTCCCAACCTCAAACAACTACCTCTAACCCTCAACCAAATACTTCTTCAAATACATAACAACAAAGATTAAGTAGTCAAGCAATGACCAATGTCATGCCTTAATATAATGTGATGAGTGTTACTCCACCTCAATAGGTGATGATTAGTACTCCACAAAAATAGGCACAATCTAACATACCCATGTAGCAGAGGCAAAACATCTTGCCACCTCAATAGGGGGCAACCAATGTTCCACTTAACAAGGTAGTAACAAACATACCTCTTTAGTTACAGACCAATATACCATTAAAATCACAAATGATGTCTAATCAATAGCATACAAGTATTGATCAGTGACAAATATTGAACCTTCAACATGCATCTACTTCCCAACAAGGATTCACACAACCAAGAGATTCAAATGTTCTACAAGTACCGATTAGGCAACAATAGCCTTTTGTTCCTAACATGCCACAAGTTTAACGACAAGGCCTTGGTTCACAAGTTACCCTTAATCAACAAGGTTTGACTAGTCAGTAATAAGTCCCTAATCAATCTCAATAGGCACAATACTTCACTCCCAGCCACATCCCTCCATCTTAGCCACAATTTCCCTAAAGCTAGGCCCATATACCAAATCCTAACCAGACTATCGCACAACAATGCATGCAATTCCAAAAATTGCACCCTAATATAAGTATGCATATTCCTGGTCAATTCCTAAACTAAACCAATATTCCTCAATAAATGCATCCACTATACCCCAATCAAAGTAATCCACCTATGACCACCTAACTTCCACGTCAGACTAATGTCTCTCTGGTTTCCTAGCCTAAGAACTGTAATAAATGAAGGATGCAATTGCCACCATCCAAGCTATAAAATAGAGTAAAATTTTCAAGTTGAATGATGTGTGTTCCCACCCTTTCAACATGGAGTACCTACATATACCATTTTCTTCAGGGTACAAACCACCAAAATTTGCCAAATATAAAGGGAAAGGAGACCCTAAGGCCCACTTAATGGATTTATTTGTTTCTTTCTAACCGGTGGCCTATAGTGACATACACTTTTTATTATTACTTCCAAGGATCCTAGTAGGACAAGCATTAGAGTGGTTCCTAAAATTGCCCAAGAATTCAATTTTTGATTTTGATGATCTTTCAAACAAGTTTGTGCAGCACTTCTCTTACAATCTCGAACATGAGATTTCATTGGTAGATTTGATGTAATCCAAATAAAAGGCTGGTGAATATTTGTCAGTTATCTATAGTAATGGAGAGCCCTTGCCAGCTAATTCACCCACAGTCTACTAGACAAGCAACTAGTCATTGTGATTTACCAAAAAATTGCACGGTGAGAAATCTTGCCATCTTGAGCTGCAATGTGTGCACACTTTCAAGGAAATCATTGACAAATGTTTTTTGATCAAAAGATCCCTTAATTCAAAAAGGGATTATCAAACTTACCTCATCAAATCAGAACCAAACTACAAACCAAAACAATGGCCAAAATCAGAACCAAGTCTAAGTGTAAGCATCGCAACCAGCACAAGCCAGCAATTATGAAAAGTCCAAGCCATTCAATCGCAATAAGAATGTTGTGGGAAATGGAGTACATGAGTCATGATATGTCCAAATAGTGCAAACACCATTTGCTTAGCCTGCACCACATATACAAATTACTCCTACCCAACAACCTTTTCAGCAAATGCAACAAACGCAATAACCTAGACTAGTGAAACAAATGTAGCAACATTTGCCTTTGCAAACCCTCTTCCAAAGAGAACTGTGCCTACTTTTCATGTTTTTAGTGACCTTGGAGAGCCCATTGAATCTGTATTTCATAAGCTCATCGTAGCTAATCTAATGGGTTGGCCTATTCTGGAGTACTATCATGAGGGCATTCCCTTTCCAGACTGGTACAAGCAAAATGAATTTTATGAGTATCATCGGGTTAATAGGCATCATTTGTGTCATTGAGTGTAAATTAAACATTTGATTGAAAATATGTTGGAAAATAGGGAGATAACATTAGATAATGGAGCTTCCACATCCAATCAAAATCTGGGAATTTATCAAAATCCCTTTACACAACATAACAACCAACAACAATAGTAATAGTGGTCAGCACAAAAACAACATTATCAACAACCAAGATAAAACCAACAAAACCAACAACATCAGTCAAATGGATGGAACCAAGGCTAAAACAATGTCAACAACCAATAGACCTACCATGTAGTTGCATATGACTACAACAAAGTTGTATGCCATATTGTGAGAGGTCACATTTCCACTATCTCCATTAATCTGAGTCTAAGTACCAATCAAACAAGACCATTGCTAATTACTTCCAATCAACCAACCCATGTCAGTGATTCTTCCTTGACCTGGGATCACATACAAGCATATAAAAAGCAATGATTCCTATTTTTGGACCCTATATCTATAACTCTTCATTGGCCTATGACCATGCACAAGTACATCGATAACCAAGACTTATCCTATATGGTCCCCCACCACCATCATATTTTAGCAACAATGGTCATGTGTCTAACCCTGATTAGGCAATCACAACTCAATGGTCGAAGATCACCATCCTAAAACCATAACCATCTACCATTTCATCCATCCAACCAACCGTTTTGGATAGGAACAAGCCATTTACCATTGTGCAAGAAAAGATGTTTGATATTATGGAACAATTATAGAAGACACCTACACAAATCTCCATTTTAGATTCGTTGTGCATGCCCACCATTTACAAGAATATCTTGACAGAGTTACTTGGCCAATCCCAAGTTCTTAATGATGTATCTCTAAATAAATTCCAAGCTTTGGTTGGACATCTATCTCCAGGCCAAGAATTAACATTTGACCAAAGTGACATGTCATCTCTTAGCCCACTGCACAATAATCCATTCTAAATCAAAGTTTTCATAATGCATCACAAAGTGAAGCATGTACTCATAGACAATGGATCAGGTCTAAATATCATGTCTCTAAATATCATCAAGCTTCTCAAGTACACCACAACCAATCTCCATCCAAAAACAATCACGATCAAGGCCTATGATAATGAAGGGCGAGAATCATAAGGCACCATCAACTTACCAGTTATCATTGGACCTTTGACCCATGATACATTATTCCATGTGTTAGACCTCTATTTGTCCTTTCAACATATGCTTTTGGGTAGACCTTGGATAGATGAGATTCATGTAATCCTTTCAACATTGCATCAATGTATCAAGTTCTCCCATTCAGGTATGGAGGTTATTATTTATAGAGATTTGCAACCATACGAACATTACAAACATTTAGAGGCCGAGTACCAAAGCTATAACTACCGTTTTGTCTTGAATTTGATTTCCAACAAAGACAAAGGGAAAGAAATACTTGATTCATCAAAGGCTAATTTGCATTGACCATGATATCCTTGATTCAGTTTCCCACATGTCATCGCCCGAAATGTTTAATCATTATACTATCTCAGCTAATGGCCCAGGAAAATATTTGACCCATGATACATTCCACATTGCCAAGCTTCCACAAAACCCCAAGTCCTTTGGAATACCTAAAGCCAAACCACCTTGTATGCAATGGCAAAGAAAGGGCAAAGCCAAACTACATATTCCATCACCTATCATTTTCATACCAGCCACTGGCCAAGCACAAGACCCACTTGTAGATGATGAATCATGGTTGTATAATGGCAAACTAGTTGACTATTACATAAATGCCAATTATCCCATTTCAAAAAAATTCATGGAAAGGCATGCATATGAGGAGGCCTTGGCCTAAATCAACAAGGTCCAGTTGAGCCAATTTCTACCACTCAGTACAAGGGAACATATGGTCTTGGATTTAAACTGCCTAGGGGTGATCCCATATACCTTATTCATGTTCCAGTTTAATGACTAGTAACGATGATGCTTGAGGAAGCATATGTGAGATGTTCCAGTTTCAAGTTTCAGTCATGGTTGAGATGTGGAGAAGTTTGTTATAGATCTAATCACAAAAGACAAGTCACAAAAGTTTGTATGATGACTTGATCAAACCAAGTCATAGTTTTGAAAATGTATTGAATATTCATGTATGGACAAAGGGAGCTTGTTTATTTAGTAAGTGGTCAGATCCTAGGATCAGAGGATTGCATGTAGATGACCTTTTGAGAAGTGTGTATGACCTTTGTCATTAATGTCAAAGGGGGATAAAAACATGATGGGGAGAACTAGCTTGGAGAAGTAAGATTCGTCTATTGTGTTAAGAATGTTTTTCATAAATGACAAAGGGGGAGATTGTTGTGGTATGTTCCATTGATGTGTTTATAATAATCAGGTTGTCATTGATGTCAAATGTGGCTAAAGGTCTTTGATGTCCCAGAGATGCTCCTATGATAAGACATGGTAAGTATTCATGATGAATCAAGTTTGGTCTAGTAGAGTCTTGAGTTTTGTATAAGGTATTTGCTCTATGTTATGGTATGACAAGATTGTGAGAAGATGTATGTTACAATATTTAATCATGGTATGGATGTGTATGAAATGTGGATGAGGTTTTGAGATCAATACAAGGGGTTTCCTAGAGCATTTAATATCCAAGTGAGACTAACAGTCCTAGGCCTAATGTACATAGTGACTTAGTGTAGTCCTAATGAAGAGTCAAGGTGATTTTTCAAGATGGCAAGGCACATATGAGCATGTAATAAGTTTTTAAAGGTTGATTCAAAGGTGTTGACCAAGTTTCAAGTCTTGAGGAGAAAGAAAAAGAAAGATATCACATTGGAAGGTCTCCTATGCATGCAGAATGAAGATATGAGAGCTTGAGAATAAAGTTTTGATGCTCATTGACATGTGTAGACTTTGCATGGTGACCTAAGCCTTTTGAGAGAGATGGAATATGGTTCTAACAAGGTTTTACAAGAATTTGGAAGTAGTTTCAGGTATAGAGCTTTTATGAACATTTGTTAAGAATGCAAACTAGTCTTAAACTCTCTCTAAACCCTCATATTGACCGGATGATGAAGATATTGCTAGAAATGATCCAAAATGAATTGGAAAGTCAAGTTTTATATTTGTATCATGTAGAGGGCCCCTCCAATCATCCCCAACTGATCTTAGTTTGTTAAGACCGTAAGCAAAAGGTACAGAAAATGCTTATTTTTGAAGAAATTGATGCTACAGGTAGGGTTGTCTGAGTCAATGCATAAAATTTGTTGGAGATTGAAGGTCAAGACTTGTTATTGATGTACATGGAGTTATTTTGGAAAGTTATGTTCACAGTGTCAATCATTTTGGTCATGGAAGATAACCTATTTCTAGACTGCAGACAGTGAAAATAGTGAGAAAAAGCAAGCTTTTGTGAAAAAGAGTTTAGGGATGAGATGCATGTGTTTAGGGATGAATATATTGGTTTGGGGTCTTTGTTTAATACACATACCCCTTGTTCCCTTGGTTGGTAAGTGATGATGATGTCCATACATAAGAAAAAAGATGCCCTCAAAGTGACCTATCTGTGTAAGTGAAGACAAACAAAGTGTATGCTTCAAAGAGTGATCTATATGTTTCATATGTGCTATTGAACCTCTATAACTTTCTATTTTAGGTTGATCTTAGGATGATTAAAGACCACATAAATGCATTATAATTTCAAATAAGTAATTCTATATGTGGTCAAAGTCATGTTCACCATGACTGTATTCTTGTGATAGAATGATAGTTCCAAGTGTGCTAGGGAAATTGATGTATAGGAGTTTCTTTGACAAGATTTGATGCATAAAATGAATGAATTGTTGTGGTTTGAGACCTATATGAACTATACAAGACTTATGGAAGGTAGAGAGACAGTTTGAGGAGTTGAATCATGAAAGCCAAAAAGGCTTGTCTAGTTATGTTGAGACTGTGATAAAATGGCCTGAGAGATTGGTCTATAAGACCAATGATTTTTATTAGAACATGTGATTTATCCATTTGAGAGTGATATATAGATCATATATAATCTATGGTTATGCATTAGATGTCTTGGAAGCACTCTTATAGGTGTTAAACAAGAACTTGTTCATGACTATATTTTTTAAAGGCTACATGCAGTTTGAGTGATCACAATATAGAGGAGAGTTTTAGGCGTTCTACCAAGAATTGAAGGATATAATGAGTTTTAAGTTATTATATAAGTCTTAAAAGTCCATGTAAAGGTGTTTTTATTCATAAAAATTCCATATGCAAGTGTTATGGTCAAAGTTGCTTCACTGTACTTTGATTGTGTTTGACCAGTCTGAGTGGTCCTATTGCAAAGGTAGTTTTGGGTGCTTAGAGCCTGTGTGAAGATGTCCAATGGACATGGAGATATTATTGAAGTCATGAAGATTATATTCATGTGTTTTGAAGACTTAGTCGTTTGATAAAGTTGATTGAATACTCTAGATATGGTTGACAGACTTTTGGCAATGAGAAGGCCTAAAAAGCTAGTAGACCTAATTGATAGGTTCAAGGTGTGAAATGAAGAAAATGGTGTTGGGGACCTTGAGAGATTAGGATGGGTATATTAAATTGATATGTGAATTTTTTCAATCATTTGTGGAGGCTAAAGGTGGACCAAGAGGTCACAATTTTAACGTGTGGGTGTGAAGGCCTAATTGCTTTAGGTTTTCATTAGGTCTAATGGAGGATTTGGGCCTTAAGGGCAATGGCCGACCAAAGTAGTGGTTGTTTCATGATGGTAATGTGTTGGTGGACCTATTTCAAGGGTAACAAATGTATGGTAAGGATCTTGGCCGACCAAGATGAATGAGACCAAGAGTGTGGTATAAAGGCAAGGCTTATTTGGGCTATTTTGTGCTAGTGAAAAAAAGAAAGGATACAAGCGAAGGTGAGAGCCTTTGAAAGAGAAGGATTAGGTCATTGAGGAACATAAGAGGGAGAAAAATATCAGTCATGCATAACTAATCAAGTTTTTGTAGGTGGATACATAGGTCAATGGACCTAATGATCCTAGAAGAGGTATGATTGAGCGAGTAAGCCCAAAAAGTTGTTTGAGTGAGAGTGAAGAGGAAAGAGTGCAAAAAAAGGTCATCATCAGTTTAAGATTAGCAACAGGTGTTCTAAGATTATCAGAGTTCAAGTTACTTGAGTTGGTGTTTAGTTTCCTAGGTGATTGCAGTCTCCTTGCAAGTTGGATGTTGTAGAACACTGGTTGGATGGGTGCTCAAGTAGGTAGGGGTTGGAACTCCTTGTGAAGGTGGTGCTTCACTAAATTTTGGATCTTCTCATTATAGGACTATTGTCCATATGCATGGTTCAATGGGTTTTATCCCCCAAGAGGGATTCCCACATATCTCTTCTATTCTCTTGTGATATGCTCATGTGGTTATTTATGTATGCTTTGATATTTACGTGAATGAATGCTTCTTGAAATGATGAATGGAATTGAATAGTTATTTTTATGAAACTAATTCATGACCTCCCCCCCGCTCTTAGTATCTACTTCCAGCATAGACTTGTCAGCGACAGATCAAGATTTGGGGACACTTCTAGCTCAACATGATGATAATGGAAAAGAGCATGCCATGTACTATCTAAGACATACACTGATAGCGTATGAGCACAATTATATGCACATTGAAAAAACCTATTTATCTATGGTCTTTGCAGATCAAAAACTGTGACATTACATACTAAACAACAAGACCATGGTTATTTTAAAAGTAGATCTACTCAAGTATCTACTATCTGGAATAACATTATAAGGGCACATGGCCAAATGGATCATGCTTTTCGATGAGTTTGAGATAAAGTATGTCAACCAAAAAGCCATCAAGGGGTAAGTTCTTGCAAATTATTTTGTTGAAGCACCCCTTGCAGATATAGAACCATTAACATTTTAATTCCCATATGAGTCCATTATGACCATCATTGAAACACCTCTTAAGGAGCAGCACTGGAAGCTGGATTTTGATGGATCATTCATAACACATGGATCGGGGGCGGGCCTTTTGTTCATTACACCACAAGTGGATCTAATCCTTAAATCATTCAGGATTAGTTTTCCTTGTACCAATAACATGGTCAAATATGAATCACTTGTTGTAGGGCTTTGTTAGGTAGTATAATGGAATATACAATATCTAAATATTTATGGTGATTCTCAGTTAATCATCAATCAAATTACAGACCATTTTTAGACCAAAGATGACAAATCGGTACCATACAAGGCCATGGTCAATACTCTAAAACAACAAATTGCCAATGTACAGTTTGAACATATACCAAGTGCCAATAATAGAATAACAAATGCCATGGCCATCATTCAATCTTTGATTTGTCATACAGATACAGCCAAATAATATCAGCTTCTTGTTAAAAATTTATTAACGTCAACTCATGAACCTTTAACCATCACCATGATCTGTGATATTATTGGTCCCAACTCTATTTGGTATTCAAACCTTTACACGTATTTTCATGACCAAATAATGCCACTAGACTTATCCCACAAATAATCCAAAGCCTTTTTCCATCATGCCACATGTTATACCTTACTCGGATCAACCTTATACTATCATAGTTTTGATGGAACTCTGCTTCGTTGTTTAACTTTAGTAGAATCTACATTAGCATTATGGTAAGTTCATGAAGGAGCATGTGAAGCCCACACAAGAAGGGCCATCCTATCCAAAAAGCTTTTGTGTACCGAGTATTGTTGGCCAATGATGGATGCAGATACAACTACATATGTGAAAAAGTGTGATAAATGTCAAAGACATGTCAATCTAATTCATGCCCCAGCCAAGACTCTAAAACCAATGCTTACACCATGGCCACTTGTTACATGGGGCCTTGATCTCATTGAGAAAATAAACTCCACCTCATTTGATGGCTATAAACATATCCTTACCACCATCGAATACTTCACTAAGTGGATTGAAGCTATACCCCTCACATGATTGGAAAGCAAATTTTCAAATTCATATTCAACCATCTCATTTTCTACTATGATATCCCCTCTGACATCATATCTAATAATGACAGATCATTCAAAAACAAGGATGTCAAATCATTATGTGTTGAGTACAAAATTATTCAACATTTTTCAACTGCATATTACCCTCAAAGTAACAACCAAACTGAAGCATCTAACAAAACCATTATCAACATCCTCAAAAATATTATCAATGATGTTGGTCATGATTGGTACCTTCAAATATTTTGTGCCCTCGGGGCATATCATACCAATCACCATACTCCAATAGGAACCACTCTATATTCACTTGTTTATGGCATTGAGGCCATTCTTCCCATTGAAGTCGAGAAACCTTTGCACATCTCTTTGAAGCATATTCTAGAAGATGAACACTATCGAGTAGCTCAACTACAAGAACTAAAGTTACTTGATGAGAAACACTTAAATGCAGTTAACAACCTATAAGCATACCAAAATTGACTCCATGAACACTACAATCAGTGCATCAAACACTGAGAATTTGAGTTTGGTGATCTTATTCTTAAAAAATCAATAGAATACCATGATCGAGAAGAAACACAAAGTCAAGTTCAAACCTAACTGGATATGCCCTTTCATCATTGTTGCAAACTATAGCACTGGAGTATACTAACTCGCTACACCATATGGAGACAAACTTGATGAGTTGATGAATAGTATGCACCTCAAGCATTACTTCGCTTGAGAGACCTAGTGTCATGTCTATGAGGCCCATTTTAGTTGTACCATAATATCGACATTCTTCCGTGTACCATACCATTATACCATTCCATTCTCTTGTGCCTTTCCTATCAATCAAGTTATTTCACCCTCCCTACCCAGCCCTTTGACCTTAGTTCCATGACCACTTTCAGCAAAATGATTCAGATCAAGTTTTAGCAGTTATTTCATAATTACAAATAGAGGCCATATTTTGGAGCAGTATGACAGTGATTTGACAATTTCATAGTGGTTTGACAGTTTCATCCTTCATTTCTTGTTTCGTTCTATACTATGTGGGCCTGATTATAACCACTTTTGAAAAAATCAATGTTTTACCATCATGCTACTAATTATAACCACCTATGGAAAAATTAATATCATTAACCTGTGCCGTTGTTTCCTAATTATAACTACCTATGGAAAAATTAGGGGCAATGCTTATTTATCATGACTTGAAGTACTACCTTGCCATGCCTATGTAATAGTGTGCAATTTGCCGACTTTGCCTATTTTGTTCGAATTGGCTGCTATACTAATCATATTCCTCCGTTGTAAGGTGGAATTATAGTGACTTAAGGTCTCATTCCGGGATTATGTAGGCAATGCTCGATATCTATTGAGGTTAGCTAAGTCACCCTAAGCCATGCTCTCATCATTTTGTGAGCAACCCTTTCCATGCTCTCACCATTTTGTGAGCAATTATTTAGATTGAATGCTCTTGCCAATTTACGAGCTTGGACCGTTTAGTATCTCATAATTCTACATCGAGTTGAGATGCTCCAAAATTTTCAAAAATAATTGAAAATAGATCTAGAAAATCTAAAAACATTGACCACTTCCTTGCTTTAAGGATTTTGGTAACCCTCACTAAGTCACTAAAAACCACTTTTCATTTAGTTTCCCATCCTTGTTGGCCTCATGTCTTATGCTCTCACCATTTTACGAGTCCATTCTCATATTCTTCTATAACATCCATCATGTTTTCTTCTCATCATTTTCTTATATCCCATTTCTTGTGAGAACTACATTTGGCCTGAATTTTTTGTTAGATATCATGTCCATGGAAATCTGTAGGCAACCTCCACTTACCTAGTGCATCTGGAGATAGCCCGACAACCCCCTTCCTTTTATTCAATCCCCCTATCTTATTTGTTTGTTTAGTTGTCCTTTATTGTCTGGGGGAACTATTCATCATCTTGTTTGTGTCGTGTTATTTGTACTAACATTATGCTTAATTTTTTTTTGTTTTTCTTTCATTTGTTTCTCTTTGTTTTGTTTTGTTCTTTCTTTTCTTGGTATTTTGTTTGTTTGTTTGTTTGTTTGTTTTATTTCTTGTTATGTCTTAATTCAATCTATGTGCGTTCATTGGGTGATTCCTTACACATTAATCTTGAACCCATCCATATTTATAAGTCTGACATTGTCATCATGATTTTTATAGTTGGTGCATTGTTTTCAATTGAATATTGGATCATGTGTTAGTCCATATGCATATTTCGGCCAAGTTATCATGGTGTTCTATCATGATGCCTACTATTACGTGCTACAACAAATATCAGCGCCAGGAGTCTACACAGTAATGAAGCAATGATATATCTCTTTGGCACCAACAAAATTCCTGGCCTAATCCAAATCATATCCTAAACAAAGTAATTAAATCACGAAAAAAAATTATCCGTTGCCAATTCGGATGAACATCTCCCTAATTGAAGGTTATCGACATTCATTTTTCTCCTATGTACCAATTTTTCATTATTTTATACATCATGTTTACCACTATTAGGGTACAATGATTCTAACTGCCTTGGGCAAATCATTGTACACGGTTTCACTTGGATTACCAATGACTCTAACCATCTTTGGATAAATCATTATGTTTTCATATATTTGAAGGATTATGATTATAATCGCCTTTCGACAATCATTATCTTTCTTTTACCCAATTGAGATATATTTTTATTGTGATAATGCTTATAACCACCTTTGGGAAAAGCATTATCTTTATCTATCCAACTAGGACATGTTTTTATCTTACTAATGATTATAACCACTTGTGGTCAAATCATTCTTTTCTCTTTCATGATTATAACCATATTTAGGCAAATCATTCTCTTATTATCCTAAGCCTTTTTCAATGATTATAACTACCTATGGGCAAATCATTACCTTTTTGTCTCACATTTGCTGATGATTATAATCGTTTGTGAGCAGATCATCCTATTTGTCTGTTCAACTAGGGTAGATCCATATGCCACTGATTATAACTGCCTATAGAAAAATTAATCTTTTTTACCCCATTTCATCTTTTGGTCCCATCGTTTATTCCTTTTGAAGGACCGATTGCTGACCCCTTTGCCAACTACTCCCTTGAGGGGACACCTATAGTTTATCCATTGTCGTTGAAGTCGTAAGCATACCAAACATTTTCATTCTTTGCGAAGATATTATTGTGCTTACAACTTGCAGTGCCTTCTCAAATAGGGATAAACTATAGAAACCTAAAACTGACCACAATTGACTTTTGATTGAACTTCAAACCGATTCCTATCAATCATTACAAATTAAGCCTAAGAATCACTGAACATCCTAAATTTGTTTGTACATCATTAATCAAAGCTTAAAATCATGTTGAGACATTTCTAATTGGGGTATCCTACCATATAAAACAATAACCTTTTACAGATTCATCTCTAATCATCATGCGGCATCATAACAGTTAATTTGGCCTATGAACCTATTAAGTTGAGCACTTGCACACATAAAATCAACGTTTGAAAGAGTTAAATGGCTAATCAAAATTAATTAATAATATATACCAAATTAAATGCCTAGTTGAATTATCCATGAGTAATTAATGAATAACTAAAAAAAATTCAAATATGAAATATCCCAGCTTTTCATGATTACCTTTTGTGAGTTGTCAAGCCTTTGCAAATATCTCAAAATATCTCTTTTTGGAGATCTATGTCTATTCATTACAAATCATGACCATTTGATACCTTTTAACTTCACTAGGGTTATGTTGACTCGGTTAGGTTAGGTTTGAACTTATTCCATGTTTAAACTACACTTTAACTCACATTGAGTTGGGGTTAGTTTCTAAGTCTATAAATGCAAGTCATTGTCTATTGAAAAGAGAGTTTGGAAATTGTAAAGTTATAATGCATGTTTTGTAGCATGATTTTATATCAATAGTGTTATAATGTCAAAATATTGAGCCAAGCCACATCAAGAAAGCACAAGCCATATCAAGCCATAATGGTGCCAAGGAGAGAGAAGCAAAGAAAACTCCATTGTCAAAGACTCTTTGATCACACACTGAGCAAGCCAAACAATGAATCATTTGGATCATTCAAAGAAGGTAAGAGATTGTTTGTCTTTTGCATTTTAGTTGTGCTTTTCATTTGGTTTTGATCATCAAGTGCCCCTATCATTTAGGCTTAGAGATGTTAGCATGCTAGTGTGTGTTTTTCATTATTTTATAGACTAACACTTGATCTAACGTCCTCTCTATTGTCAACTTCTTATGATCACAAATATTATTATATAGATATGGTTGGTAAACCTATTTGGGATCATTAACATATACGCAAGATCTTTCGATATACCCAATTAAGAGGAACATAGTTGGGCCTAATAGACAAGCAACTATTTAGTGCCTATCACATCAGAGAGTTACTCAGGACCCACATATAACACCATCTCCGACAATATGTACTCAATTAGCACCACAGTCAATTCAATGTATTCCAGATGGAACATAGGTAGGAAGACATTATAATATTATATAATTGACCCATAGAGTCCTAGGCCTTCTAGAGTTACCCACCATATACAAGTTTCCATGAGTGAATATTCTAATAATTATAATACAACACATAACTTTCTATCGGATTCTAACAAGCCCAAAGTTGGTAGGAGGATCCTTATGTTAGTAAATACATGCATTTACCATAATCCTCCCATTAATGTGATAATTAGTTATCTATTTCAAATCTCAAATACTTTTAGAATAAAAATAAACAAAATAATGAAAAAATACATACTCATTTAAAATATTCAAAAAAAAAATCATCCCCTGAGCATGACATAATTACTAGATTATACTATTTTCATATGTTATTTACCATATGTTTTGTAGATGGCATACTATTTTCATGCACACATAGATTTCATGATATATGAGTGTGATACAGGACATACAAGTTACACATGGGCATACAGATGTTGGACTTTACTCTACCTAATAGCCATGTTAATAATTGAGACATATTATTCCCCAAGTTTTACTATTATAAGTTATATCTTTCTGTCTTTTTTTATCGTGTTGATCTACCTGTCTCTTACATATATCTTCATAATTACTCATATCTTACATAATGATACATGGATATGCTATATACTATGATGTAGCATTGATACATATGGATAATGTAGACTAGGTCCATTATTCTATACTCCATTGATGTTGACATTGCCTTACATGATATGCTACTTTGTACTTGTCTATTATGTGTGACCCTTTGGCCTTGCTTGCAATATATTTATGTCCCTTATAAGTTTCCCTTGGCCTTGTTTGATGCAACAATCTTAATGTCCTTTGTTTGTGACATATTTATGTCTCGTTGCATATGGCCCTTGGCATTTTTTATTGTAAAATATTTATGTCCCTTGTATCTATCCTTTGGCTTTATGTGTGACACTAACACTTGAGGTTGGCGTGTTTATTAACTTTGTTAGCATTGAGTGGTACCACGATCTGTATCATACATGTCTTTATTGTTTATTCTTATATAGTGATCATATTACTACATGGGTCATCGATACATCTATCTATACATAACACTTATATGCCTACATTACATATGTTACAAACATAGCTCAATCAACATAAACATTACTATGATGACATGCTCTCCACATGGTCACATGATTATACATGGTTATATCTTTATGTCTGACATGATACAGTTAACTCTACTTTTTAAGTGACTTACATGACACATATTTCATCTCAAAATGGGGTTATTATAATGGGCTTGTCATAGAGACATAAGCCTATATGAACATAAAATTAGATCAGAATAAAAATTAAGAGATATCCAAAATGGTTCATATATTAGATGGTTTAATTACATGACAAATATTAACACATTGATACATATTACCAGGGCATATGCACTCATTTTATAGAGAATTGAGCACAAAATCATATACACTATTATGCACATATATGCATAATTTATAAAGACACGACTTACAGGTTTCCACACGCACATACATTTGAGATAAATGTTATCAAATTAAGCATATAGATGTATAACAATCTATATCAGTTGGTATAGATTGAGGAGGCATGATATTGGTTCATGCACATATACATACTTTCTAATTTATGAGACGTGCTATTGGTTCATGAACACATACAAAACAACATAATTTATAGTTAAATGGAAAAAAAAAAAATCACTTAACACTTATCAAATCTATAGTCATGTTGGGAGCACGAACATTGTTCATTTATATTTGATTATGCATTTATAATACATTGAGCGAACTTGAGTGAAAATGTACACTCAAACTTGAATTCATGGTGGGTCATGAAAATTGTTCGTTCATTTTCAATAACTCATTTTTGTTTAACTAGACTGAACTTGATCAAAATTATATAATTGAATTTATAATCCATCTAAAATGGTTGATTCACTTTCTTTGAGTGAACCCATCATATGGTTCCATCTTTACCTGCATAGTTATTTGGGTTAGTACATTGTGTTCTTCTCTCCACATTCATGATGGTTGGGACATGTTATCTTCCCAATCCAAGAGCCTACATAGTTACACAAATTGTGGGCACAATCACCCCAACTCTCCATGTGTTTCTATATGAAAGCACAAGTTTCTCTAGCACTTCAACAAGGAAATATTGTCTCAAACAGGTTGCAAGGGTAACATGGTTTTCACCAACGTAGAGGTAAACTCATTTATTTTTCTATTATAAAAAATTAAAATATTAGTTTCATATTAGAACTTTCAATGTATAGCCATCGATTACGTATGATTACATGTTTTGATATTGAGCAACCTACATAATTAGAGCTTCATACCAAAGACAAAGTGTGTTGTGAACACTCATGTACATTTTATCTTTTTACTCTAGCAATTCCATTACTAGAATAAAAAGACAAATTTATAGATATGAAAATCTAGTATTAAGTGCTTGACAATGACAAACTTGATACGTATTTACTATGTATGACTTGAACACATAGACATAGTCCTAATTCATCATTCTTTCACACTTTACATGCTATATTATAAGGTGAACCTTCTATTTTGTTGTTACACATCTATAAAAATCTCATTGTATATTTCAAACCTTTTAAATATCATGCACATGCATATCAAAACCTTCAATTGAGTCCACCTATATATATGTTGGTTCTGTTAGTTTTGGCCAGTATTAATAATCGATAACCTAATTTGGATAGAACCAATCCTTTCTAAACAATAACTACTTTTAAAAATCAAACATTTGTTTAAGGTTAGCCCATTTTCCCAACATGTTGGTGGCATGAGAAATTATCCCAATTTGACTCATATAGAAATAAATCAAGGTCTCAATCAAAATGAACTTGGGAAATTATTTATCACACATATATACACTTGTATATTGAAAAAAACTATCATATTCTTTGAAAATTATGAATATATAATTAGGATGACTCATAAGCCAAGTCTGAGGCATATTAAATCCAAATCATGGAAAACATTGTCAAGTATCAAAGCTAAATAATTAACTACATATATATATATATATATATATATATATATATCATAATTGTACAATCACACTAGGTGAGATAACTACATGTAGCTTGATTTCCCTCTTTAGAGTATTAGATACATAGACACTAGATAATCATCAAATGAGGGTGATTAGGATTAATTTAGCCCATTACACTTTCCTAAAATTTAGAGGTTTATATCCCTCATAATCACATCTAGGGTTTTAAGGTGAAGAAGGTTGATTTCTAGAATTATGTGCATCATTAAGGTTTGGGATCAAACATATAGAACATACAAAGACAAAAAATTGTGTGTGTACAATCACAATCCCTCTATTTTTCATAGGCTAGTACAAACTACCACAAGTATCAATCAACGATACTATCCCAAATTGATAGAACCAACCCTAGGCAAAAATAAGTTTAATTCCTCATCTAGATGAATCATAAAAGTACTTTTATCTAATTTCTAGTTCCAAAAATATAGTCATAGTTAATAAATTAACCAAAAAATCTACTTACCCATCCCTTTTCTGTAATTAATATTTTTAGCATATGTCACTTGTCAAATCATTTTAATTAATTTTAGTAATTTACATTTAAATGTATGCTTGAAAGCCATATTTATCAATCTAAATTATTCTACTTATTTTTATCCTATTAGAATTAAAACTCAAATTAGTTCAAAAAATCAAGCTACACTTATATGTTAGCATATTATTGTAAATACCTTAGGTTAATGACTAAGGTATATTATCTATGCACCTTGTTAATGTATTTTTAACCACTTGGATAAATAGGTTAGTCAGTTTGACAGGTCTAGCGATTTTACGCTACCTGATGTTTATGGTTCCACCCACCTCCTTGTTTCTTGGGTGTTTCTTTTGTGCCTATATAATAGGCTTCTCTATAGTGTTTATATACATTGGTTAATACGATTTCTCAATCTCTTTATTGATTTAATATTGTAAATACTATGAGTTATATATTAGAGATCTACAGATGTAGTGTTGTAATGCATCTCATTATGATATTGTGATGTCATTATTGTTATTTTATTTCATGTTGTTGAAATATAATAAATATATAGAATATTTAGCTATGTATGATGAGGGTTGTATGGTAAAAGACATCTCTTAATTCAAACCTTGTTGGTGAAATATTTGGCACTTTGACAAATTTATAATTTCACAACAATAAAGGAGATAAAAGTCTCATCAATTCAAAGGGAAGGTTCCCTTTATTGAAAATAAGAAAAATAGAAATAAACCTATTTAAAGTATAAATAGGTTTAATGGAGTATTTAGTTGTACTAATTTCAACCGAAAAGAAAAATGAAAGGAAGGAAAATGAAAGGTCACACATGAATGATAAAACACATATTTCATCATATGCATAAAAATAAGAGTTTATAAAAAACAACTTAGTTGTTTGATACTAATACAAGTATTCTTTGAACTGAGAGATATACATTAAACATAATAAAAATATGCATACACAAAAAAATGCTAGACACAAAGTTTTGGAATTCTTCGTGTTCTTTTTTTCTTGAAAGATGAACACAAAGTTCTTTTTCCTTTCTTTCAATAAAAAATTAAAATGAGCCTAAAAAACCCCTTGTACAATTTTTATTTCTCTTATTTATAGAGATAGGAGGGAATGGGTTGACCTTTCACATTACAATGTGACTTCTAGTATTCACAATTTTGTCTTATTCTATTTTTACTAATTTTCAAATTTTCACAAAAAAAAATTACAACTTTCCCAAACTAAAAAATAAACAAAAATAGATCAAGTATTCCTTAGTATCTTAGGAGGATTTCCTTTGAATAGAAGTTGGTTTTGATGGGCTTGGATTTTGAGTATCAGATGATCTCCTAGCTTGTTCTTTGTCTTTGGCAGCTTTGAATATTTTGAATTTTCTTACTGCTTTAAGGATTGCAATCCCCTTAGATACTACCACATGTTTACAACATGTTAACTATTTATCATATACCACCATCACGGTATTTGGGACTTCCATGAACTCAGCAAGTTGATTGTTCATCTCTTCAAGTAAGACATGGATTTCATTGATCACTATCATTGAAACAACATTGAAGGCATTTTCTTTGAATAATTCTTCCTTGACCAGATTCCTAAATTGATCCTTGAATTCCTTCATAGCAAGCTAAATAGTCCTATCTTCCTTCAATAGGTCACAATGTAATTCTCCAATATTAGAAGAAACCTCTATCTTTTTATCTCTTCCAATTTGAACTTGTTCTTGCGGCTCGCCTATAGATTTTTTTAGAATTACATTATTATAAAGAATGAATTCCAACCACTTGCAAGAGGCATCATCTTCAATATTATCAAACCTTCCAGCTCTGATCATTTTCTTAGTGTCAGTGGTAGTCATTTATTCAACATCTCCTTTCACACTTTCCCAAAGCTTCAATTCTTTATCATGGTATTGGACATGTTGATTGAGCTTGATAATTTCAAATTCAATTGTCCTATTCAACTTTATCAACTCCTCAATATATTTCATGTCATCTAATAACAATTCATTAACTCATGCTTCAATAGTTTTCCCATAGTTGTTATACCTATTGATGGTTGTTATTACCTCTTTACTAATTATAGGGACTTGAGTATAGGCTTCCACTAGGGACGTTGTTGGACTCTCAATTAGATGGAAGAGCTAGTTGGCATACCCAACCAAATTTAGAACTTGATCATTCAATTGTACTTGAGTGAGTTCATCTTGCTTGAATATTTTTATTATCTACTATGTGGCCTCTTGTAGATGATGAACATCACTCTCCCTTGTTTCCATTTTGAGTGATACTCATTTCAGAGTATAGTCAGACAAGGTAATCTCCTCTTCATTCTTATGGATAGTTTGTCTCAATAATTTCCACAAACTAAGTCCCTGATGGATCAGAAACTAACATTGATGTATTTTTTTCCTTCTTGAGAGGAGGAATCTCGAGGAGATTGGCCACAACTCAAAATCAGGTAATTCCACCTCAACCATCTTCTTCTTTATACTCAACATAGGTTGCATCCATTGAAATGACTTTTCACTGAAACTTGTCAATTGGGAACTATAAGATGGTGGTGGAGGTTGTTTTGGAGATGAAGCTTGTGGAGGAGGTGGAATTAAAGGGAAACTATGGGAAAAGGAAATTCATAAGCTAGAATATCAACATTAATAGTAGTTGTCGATTGAAATTCTCCTTGAATAGAGGCAAGATATCGTCGAGTGTTGTTATCAATTAATAAGGATGTGTCTCCAAGAGGAGACAATGACTGCAACATGACTAACATCTTAGATTTTATATTCTTACAAACCACATGGATTTATTCACAACTCTTGCTAAGTTGTTTTGAGTGTTTGGGATCTTCATCATCTCCCTCACCTAAAATTATAGAGGTGGATGGTTAGATTGCAATACGAGCACCACCTTTTCCATGTACCCTAGGAGTTACAATAATTGATTTCTTTGATGGTGTTGAAGTCTTTGACCTCTTGGATCTCCATGCTCTGGTGAATTCTAATATCTTATTATTTTACCATTTCATGGATCAATCCAACATGTTCTTAGTTCATACCTACAAATGCTAGCTCTCTAATGGACCAATTGATAGTAATAAATGGAACAACCATGACTCTTTCAATACAGATTGGATCAGGGAGATCACTCTTTTCATCAACCACGACATCTAGGACCCATGTATAAATGAAATCTTTGCGTTGTTCTAAGCTCATTCTACCCCAATCATACCTCACTACTTCATATTCATCAGAACTATCTACCTGATAATATTCCAAATGTTGTTCATGATCATAGGAAGAGCCAATACCAAGGCGAGTTTGTACAAACCTCTTGCAATCGAAAGAAGGTCAACTGGCATATGGATGTATGGTGAATTATACAATTTGAGACTCGATGCTTTGAGCATTTGTGGCAAATTTACATGTAAACTGACCTAGAGAAATGGGAAAAGAGATACCCAAAACATGTATATCTCGATAACACCTATGCACTACAACCAATTGTCAACATAATTCAATCAATATTATTTTTTCATTGGCTAATTTGAGTAACCACAAAGGATAACCTTCACATCCTCCAAATATTATGTATGTGAATTTATAAATTTGGTTAAAGTAGCTCCAATACTATGAAATTAGGTTGGCTACTTCATCTGAGATTCTCCTTCCCCAATCCTCTTCCAAGGCATGCACTAATCTCATTGTAAATTCATCATTGACCCGTCTAAAGTGTTTTTTACTTTGTTCTAGAGTCAATTGAGAGTAGAATTCATATACTCGAGTGGATGCATCAACAATGGCTATTTTAGTGAGGCTAGAGTATAATCTTTGAGAAGCTAATGAGTATACCAAGTATGAAGTCATGAAAAACTGCTCGGTTGCCTCCACATTGATTAGCTCTTGGTGTAGAGCTTCATTGATCATCTCATCTCAGTCTATGTATTTTTTCCTATTTCAGATAATGTTCATGGCCATGAACATCCAAGGATAGAAATTCATGGTGTTCTCATGTTGAAGGCACAGTTGAGAATAGTTATCATGTTAGATAACTCTTATTTGAAATCATATTGAAAGAAGTTCTTTGGGAGCTTAGAAAGACTCCTCTCGTGATTCAACCATGAACCATATATAGTTGCCATGTGTTTGTATGTGTTCTTCCAAACAATGTTATCTAGCTAACACATTTATCCTTTTGTAAGTTTCATGCACTAAAATCCTCAAAGTCATACATATTATTGTACCATTCAATTTGGCCATCAGATTACCACTGCTTGATTTTATCTCTCTAGTATTTGGGTCATAATGTTGAGCACAGGCTAGATTTGAGAATTATACCAAGATTAAAAAAAAAAATCTACTTCTGGTAACCTATTATTTGAAAGCTAACCAATCATGGAATTAGGATTTTCAACTTTGAGTCTTTTATGAAAATCTTCCACGTCCACATCACCAATATGTGAATCACCAATTTTTGGAATGTTACTCTCTAGTACGAGCAATCGCTCAAATCCCATATACTTTCCCTTAATCTTTTTTGTTTTAGATTTTTGGAGGGCTACTTCAACATAAACTTACAAATTTTTGGGCATATCAGGAATAATAAATGTTTTTGTGGTTGCAAAGAGCAAGATACAGTGGTCATAAAAATATTTTTGAACTCCTTGGATTGTGCATTATGTGGAAACAGTGATAATCTGAAACTCTACAAGACCTAAGGCATTACAAATCTCCTTCTGGTTGAAAACTATCAAAAATATGAGCCAATGCTACTAGAAACCATGTCATTTTGTTGCACTCAAAATCATAGAGAATTTGACTATCCTTTTTTGAAAATTATTCCTCGTACAAATATCTAGTAGCGGTCCAGAATTTAAGGGTGCACTGGGGAAGAGACAAGAGTTTTGTTACAATGTTAACCATCCAAGTAGAATGATGAATATGAAAGATAATTCTTGCATCCAACATTTTTTTTCTTCATAGATCATCCCTACAATTTTGGGGATGTAGTGTCATAATTTCTGCCTAAAAGGATTAACATTGAAATACAGTGGAATATTAGGCCTCATACTCTTAGGTTTGAAGGACATTGGATCAACATAGCACCCAGAAAAAAAATAATCTATATAATTTGAATAGAGAAATGAACCACCTATGTTCTTCCTTGGAACAAAATTTTGCAATATTGACATATCGCAATTCCTCCTCTCTACGAATGTTCACTCTCTCAAACTCAGGTGGCCTTTGGGGATCTTTTTGGATTTTTATCCTTATATATGCATCATGTTTATTGAACATTTCTTCTAAAGAGGCCAATCCTTTAGGAATATTATTTCCCTTCAACTGAATGATTTTACCATTTGCTTGCCATTGGATTAAACATCAAATGGTTCTAAGATCTTCATGTCCTTTTATTTTGGCACAAAAGAATCTCTATATGCTGCTAGGCTTCCTTCAAAATATAAACTTATAAAATTATTTCTTTCTTCCAAAAAAGTAATGATCTTCTCATCATCATTAGACACTTGTCAATGCTCGCAATTATTTGAAACATGCAGGCAATATACCATTTCAATGATGTATCAGTCTTTATCAAACTTTGGATGAGGAATCAACAAAGATGTAGATATAACTAAGGCATCATCTTTAGAATTTTCTGCTATTGGAAAAGATTAATGGAAAAAGATTTGAAAGTTTCGATGTAGTCCAAGACCCTATTTCTATAATGCTTTAATCTATCATTATTTACTTAGTATTGACCTTGTATTGATTTCATGATCATCTCAACATCTTCTTAGACTTTGAGATTTTTAATTCCCATTACTTCTAATACATGTAAACCTGGGAGCAAGGATTCATATTCAGTTATGTTGGTGGTGCATTTAAATTGGAGTTTATATATAAAAAAGAAATAAATACTTTTAAGGAGAAATCAACACCGCACCAGCATTTGAACCTAGAGTTCAACAACTTTGGTCAAAATCTAAGGTATAAACATCATTTTTATCACCTTCTATGAGTTCAGGAAGTTCAAGTTCTTTCTTATTCATGCACATGTAGGTATCAGGTTCTGTTTCCTCATACATAATGTATCCTCGAGGATCATTTGATTTTTGCACCAAGTATTTAGCCTTTGGTTCTGGTAGCAATTTTTCATTTACTCCTTTGATATGGATAATATCTTGTGTCTAATCCAATCAAATCTCACCTTCAAGTCTTTGTAGAAGGTCTTACTCAACAACATTCCATTGCTTGGAGGGATATCTACCACTAGAATAGCCATATTGACTATCTTATGAGGGAATGTAGTTACGAAAACCTATTCATGTTTTATTTGTCCAATTAAAGGGACTTATTTTTCTTCCATATTAAAATTATGACTTGAATTTTTAGTGCAGGGTAGACCTAGGAAATGTGCTAATTTGTCTAGCATCACATTATCTAAAGTTATTGATTCAATTATGCAATTATTTAGTTTGAAACCCCCAATGAAGAGTGAAACATAGAAAGGCTCAGACCTTTCACTACTTTTATCAAAAACAACTATGTTATTCTATAAATCAAAATCAACCAATCTGATATGATCTCCATGAGGAGGCGCATTAAGACCCTCTCTTTTGATGAACTTGATCAATTTGTTCAATTACTTAGGGTTTGACCTAAGTTATTCGGTTGGGAATGTGGAAAAAGTATGCAAATTGGGAATGATTCTAAATATATGTGGTCTCAAGGAGTGAGTTGGGATTTCACATGGCTCTCTATTTTGTTTCAATTTTAGCTTTGCTATGATCTTTGGTTTCTTCTAGTATTTTTGGTCGTATGTTTTTCCATTTAAGCAATAAATTGAGTATTTTGAGGGTTGTTCCCCTCTATTGGGGCTTCTACTTCTCAGGGGCATGTGCCTCTTCTTTTGGGATGATGTCTTGCCATGAAATTTCCAAATACATTTTCATTTATTTATTTGTATTAGCGATTATAATAAAAGAGTGAGGGACCCACAACCCTCGTATTTTTTAACAAGAAAAAAGAGTCGATGTATTAAAAAATGAAAGCTATCCAGAGCTTTAGTAAAAAATATATATATTTGAAAAAAAAAAAAAGCTATGGGTAATAAAAATGCATACCAAAAGCTTTCATTTAAAATTTCAAAAACAAGCTTCCTCTTCTTTAATATTTAAAAATGAGCTAAAGTCAATGGTTTTTACAATACCATGGGAAAGAAAGCATAGTATGGGCAAATTTATTGAGCTACAAATTGAAAAAAAAATCTACAAGTAAATATGGACAAATTTGGACATGATAGACTACGTGAATTATTTTCCATTGAATTCGTCTTCTACTTTTGTAAATGGTCAACTTAATATTAATGAACTCTTCTCCTTCTTCTTCTTCTTCTTCTTCTTCTTCTTCTATATATTGCATGAGTTTGTTTGAAAGGATTGATTTCTTGGACTTGCTAAGTCACCGTATTTTTAGAATTCAAATTTAAGCCTCTACAATTTTTATGTGAGACTTTATTGCTTTATTTGTTCACTTTCCTTCTGCCATATTTAAATAACTTTGTGTTTGTTTAGATAGGGATTCCATCATTTCCTTATTATTGTATCACCACAATTTATTTTCATGTTTCTCTCTCTATTTTCCTTTCAAGTTTTCATTCCATGCATTTAGCTTAGATAAATTAACACTTAAATAATAAATAGAACTAGCTATCTACGGAGGTTATCTACAAGGAGTAATCCCACATTGATTAGAAATCTCATGTTGTAAATACTGTGTAGATGCAATTAATCAAACATATCAGACCACTAACAATTATCATGCATGATAGTTTATTTATAGTTTATCATTAGTTTACACCATAACTTCATTTGAAAAGGAATATCAATTTTCTCTACCATTCTTAAATTTTATAGATTTATTTTCTAAAATTAGAGTAAAAGTGTAACCCATTAGTTTGCTTTTACCCAATTGATAATTTCCTTATACTTGGTGGCATACTAGTTGGGATTCTCCTAGATTGTACGTATATGAAATTTTCATGTAAGATTTCAACCCAAAGATGAGGGATTAATATTGGGCCATTTTTTTCATGACATCCAAGTTGAGGTGAAAATATAAGGGGATTATTTTTCCAAAAATATTTGTAAGGATACATCTTGTCCCAATCTCTATTTGGAGTTTAGCTCTATCAAAATCTAGAGTTTGTGCATCTACATGTAAATCTCCAATGATTTATTGTTATTCCTCTTTTCCATTTGTGTTGATAATTTTAGTTGGATAGTTTATATTTTGGCATATTCTATTTGCTTGGGCCTCTTTATTGTGTGTCATAATGCGAGCGATCTCATTTTTTTTGGTTGGTTTCACACCTTTTGTGAAGAGGACATATTCATCAAGTAGGGTAACTTGGATTTGTCTTGTGGGTAGGTGTGGAAGCTAGTTGTTCAACAAAGATTTTCCCTTCAATCATTTTTTAATTAATGATTTTTAGGAAAAAATTCATGAGGATACACATTAACTTTATAATCTTATCACTATAAAAAGCTTCCTTTTAAAATAATCTACGTAGTGGGTTTATCATCATGATGAAAAAAGTGTTTTGGTGAAGCATGTTTTTCCTAATATTTTTAGTGACAAAGTATAAGTGTCATGCCCATAAAAAATCATAGGAAAACAAGATTAAAATAGGGTATTTATTTTAAAGTTGCAAGAGTTATAGTTGCAGTACAAAAATTTGTGAGAAGGGAAGAACACCACATGCATCAAAATATTAAGTCGTGACGCTAGATTCGTTATGTTAAACGATGTCACAATGGGGAATGACATACACATAAAAATTCAAGAGTGATATACAAAAGGTAGTCATCATAAATTAACCAAGGTGGCATGGTCAATACGGTATAAGTGGTCATATGGGTGAACATCATGCATGCCAACTACCCCTTATTGAATGGACCTAGTTTCCCCAAACAAGCCTAATGGCCTAATGATATAAATATACCAACAAGATAAAAATAAAGGCGTGCTCTCATTAATAAAGGTCAAAAAGGGGTCCATAATTAACTATAGGTTTCAAGGATAGCCAAATAAAAAGTATAGAAAAATCCACTTGAGTGCTTTATTAATCTCACCATAAATTTAGTCATGTAATCACTAAAGAATTATTGTATTATGTATTAATTTGTAAAGTTTAATATAAGGGAATCACTTAAGTGATCACATCTTTACATGAACCTTTTCCACCCTCTCTTAAGTGACACAATAAAGATTTATAAAAGAACGTCACTTAATTTTAAAAGCATGTTTCCATCCAAAAGGAGGAACTATCCTAAACTATTGGATGTTTTCTATCTCCACCCTAGGATAATCCAAACCCTAAATTTTATCCTAATCTCCTTAAGATCTTAAAAAATTCAATGCAAGCCTTTGGAGACTCATTTACACAAAAAAGGGATGGAAGAAGAGGCGAGGAGATGGAGAAAGATCCATTGATGGCCTATATCCCCATGTTCTTATGGGCTCTCAAAGATCCCCTTCATTGATGTTTATGTTTGCAAGTTTTTTAGATAATGGGTGTTTGCACGTTCAAGGAGTGGAGTGAGGATGCAAAGGACTTTTCCATTCTTCCCCACACAAATCCTACAAGATTCCAAAATTTCCCTTTCAAGAAAATAGTTTAGAAAAATGTTATTTTCAATTGCAGGTTTAGAGGAGTTTTTCGGTCCATGACTGAATTTATAATGGATTTCACACCCTTAATCCCTTAATCCCTTAATTTATTTCACATGGGCCTCCATGACTCTCATCTAATCTAATAGGTTTCTCTTGTTTTGTATGTGTGTGGCATATGCTCACTACCTTGGCCCTTCCTATTTTTTTATTTATTCTATTTTTGTTTCAATGGCTCGAGTTCCTCTTGGGATTTGTTTTGTGGTGATGTTTGTATTGAACGGCTCGAGTTCCTTCCATGTCATGCTTATCTATTTGTTTTAAAGAATGGCCTAGGCTACTACATAATCTTTATTTTAATTTTTTTTGGGCCATGGGTTCACACCCGAAGGTTGGCTTCATACTCCATGTCTTCAGCTTTTAGAATCATATTATACCATATCTTGATAGCTTTTAGGTCATCAGGTCACAACCTTCTGATGCAGGACCATCCGTGGTCTTGAGCAATCTTACATCACCAGAAATAGTGTGTTTGCTTTTCGTTTCTTTGCTTCTCTTCATCTTGTTTTTTGTTGTGGTTTGGTTTGGTTGGAGTATCCTTGGGGACCTTGTTGGGTCATTCTTGTATTAGACATGATATGACGACTTCCAATTGCAATCAGGTCCCGAATACCTGATTTGGTCTTTATTGAAGCTTTGTGTTCATCGCTTATGCTACTCAGGACCTATTTTCCCAAATTGGAACTACAACCTTTCTCTGTAGACTTTTCTCTTTTACATAATCCACTATGTTACTAGGTAAAGGAAATCCCACATGGGTAAGCTTGTGGTTGTTGACGTGTTCGACAGTCTGATTTAGAGTGATCTCCTTATACGGGTCTTCATAGGAAATTTATGTTTGTGCAATGGTATTTAGAACTGCCTTCCCGTCTCAGTCGTGTGGGATGGAAAGGTATTCATTCGGTGTAATTTGGTAGATAAAGCCCGACTAGGTCTGCCCAGTTACATTTGGCTTTGACGCCTTAATAAAAAACTGATAGGGTCTTGTAAGACCAAAATATCCCTTCAAAGGCCCACAGATGTCTTCAATGGAATACATGACTTCGAAAAGCTCGAGTTGATCCCTCAACTTGCAAACTACCTTAACAAATTTCATAGGGTTTGCATTAAGTCAATAAACATTTAAAGGTTTGTAATTGCTTAATCTAAAGCTCGAAATTCTCACTTAGGTTTGGCGAGTCGATTCTTACTGTGGTAATTGGTGTAGATAGGCATGACCAGCCTTTGTTTGTTTTAAAGTGTTTTAGAGCTTGAAGGAATCCCACACATATCTTAAATGGAATCGAGTCTTCACACAATAACCTGTAGTGGTGTTCGAGATTACTTACCTGACTATGACGGGATGGTCATTGTCGTCAATCACCATTCTGAGCAGAGACTCATTGCTAGTTTAGTTGATGGTCAATTCAAGCATTCTCCTAGTGTTCTCGGGATCCAAAGCTCGATTCCTTCTATTGGTTTTCAAAAATCCTAATTTAATCTTAAGAAGATCAAAACAACTTCATCCAAGCCATTAGAATATAATAATAGACTAAAACATGTTTTTTTTTAATATGGCATACTCCTAAATTCCTATTAGAACCCCTGTAAATTCATTCACATATTTTTGTCTTTTTGATGGCTTTCTGCATTCCCCTAATGCCGTTGGTAACCAAACAAAGCTAGAAATGCTTTTGGAAGGGAAGAGACATTGGGAAGATCATGATTAGTCTCCTTCTTGCCTATATAGACCAAAATGACTATCTATTTGGGGCAGTTGGAAAGAACAGAAAAAGAAGACCAGAACTGCAATTTTTTATTTTCTCTTGGTCTAAGAGTAGTGGGTGGCTGCCAATTTGGAGGCAGAGGTTCTACGTAGCACTAAAGAGTATTTGTAATGTTTCCTCCATGATATCATTGTTCAATAAGCCCTGTTGTGGCATAAATTAGATGTGTAATCTGTTGTATTAAGGAGTGCAATTAAGTTTCTATAGTTTGAACATCAATTGTATGAGGAAATGCATGTGTATCCATGAGTGTTTGTGAATCCATGCAACACGAGAGATAATGGAAGACCTTAGCTAGTCTCCCCCTTCTTGTTCTTGCACCAAGTGGTATCAGAGCAAGGTAGTGTCCTTGTGGTTGTGATTGTGAAAAATCCTCAATGTGTTGTAGGTTTTGAACGAGAAGTATACATAGAGCTACAAGTTGTTGATAAGTTTGCATAGGTGGTTGCAGGGGTGTGAATTCTTGTGTGTGGGAGTTGTGAAAGGCTCAATTTGAAGTCTATTGTAGGTTATGAAAGAGGAGCCTATTGATTCATGGTGACAGATGACAAACAAGAGAAAAGAACATGAGATGGATGAGTTGACAAAGATGCTAAAAGTGTTCCAAGCAAGACTAGACATGATGGGTAAGACTACACAAGGTGATGTTTCATCTCAATTTGATGTTGATGAGGAAGAGTTGATGGTGGGATTGTTGTCCCTATGAGTGTAGATAGATGCTTTGGATAGAGTCCAATAAAGTGAAGGAAAAAAAGCCAACAAATGAAAGAGAACAGTCGAGGTTGTGGTGGAGAGAAAAGGTAAATATCTCAATGATATTTTCTTGTTTTGTGGAAAGAGGAATTTGGGACAGCTCATGCTTGGGTAGTTGAGCTTGAATTTTATTTTGTGATTGAGAAGATTGTTGACCTCATGAGGGTGAAGGGTGGAAGCAAGTGGTTGAGTGGAGTTGTAGCCACGTTTTGGAAGTATCTCCAAGTGAGTTGTCAAAGGGCAAGAGGAAAGTTTTTGAGTGGGAACATACGGTTTCCAATATGTTGGGGAATTTTATGCACCCAAAATTGTAGTCAAGATGGTTGAGGAAGCTTCATGTGAAGAGTCTTGAGAGCAGATGTGATAATAATATTACTAAGAGGGGCAATACGGATGGAAGATGTCATATGAGCAACCAAAGAATACTTTGAGAAGTAGTATGGACATGTATAAGTGCACGAAATAAGAGGTTGTCTCGGAAGGCAATAAGGAGAGGCTTCTATATGTAGAGCCTAATTCTAATTTTCAGAACAATAAGGTGTATGTGAGTTGTGAGCATCCAATACATAAAGACATCCTCAAAACAGATGAATTGGAGGTGGTATATTGTCCACCCAAATTGGGAGACACATTGTGTGATGATGGGCAAAAGTTTGTACAGTCCCGTGAGTGGGAAAATTCTTATTTTTACCTGGTTAGAGATGGAAATGAGTGTCACTTTTATTTTGAATGGTAGTGAGGTTGAGGAAAACCAAGCTATGATACATGTTTCCATGAGTGAAACAACAGATATGAGTGAAGATTGCAACCATGTAGAGTTGTCGGTGAGTGAAAATTGCAGCCAAAAAGAGTTGCATGTTTCTTTGAAAGAAGTATTGGATGTAGAGGTTGTGCAAGCAAATGCACTCAAGGAGATGCTAGTAAAGGTTCAACTATGTGAAGAAGTTGAAATCAGAGGTATAGATATTATTAATGAAGCCTACAAAAATAAGCGTTGGCATGATGCCTCCATAGGCTACAACATGGATAGGTTATCCTCATCGACATAATTTATCATAAATCAGTAACCATGAGAAACTTGTGGATATAATGTCCTTGAGAGGTAAAGGTAGATATAGATGTAATCAATGATGCTAATAGGATAGGAATCATGGGTACCATGACCCTAAAGGCTATAGGCGAGATCCATAGCATGGAAAATGTAATGATGACAAGGATGTCCTTGTCGACACAAGATATGGAAATGAAAGAAATCATGAGGAACCTATAGGTATAATGCCCCTATTAGCAATGTATGTCATGAAATACCAATGTGTAAAACATATAGCCATGTATGTCTCAAGTATGATAATGATAATGTGACAAGATGTAAGAGTGGAATGCAGAACATATGGCCCGTCAATGTAATAATGCAAGGCACATAGGTGATAAAGATCTATAGGAAAAGGACAATAAAATAGGGCACATGAGAAGATGTGGGTATGATGCCCCCAGAAGTAATGAGAATTGTATATGTAGTACTGTTATGTGTTGTCAAATGTAAGAAAAATGATGTGTTTCCCAAAATGGGAAAATATAATAAGTATGCTCAATGGTATGGGAGGGACAAATGGATGCTTTGTGTGTGTGTGTGTGTGTGTGTGTGTGTGTGTAAACAAGCTCTAGTAGATAGAGAAGGGTATGATGCCTCTGATGGAAAAAAAAAGACATGTACAAATGATATGTTGAAATGTAAGAGTGCACCCCTAAGAGGGATAATTATAGCAATGACTCATCTATGTAGTAATAAAAGCATGGATGAAATGATGCAAAGTCATAGTAAATAGGCAAGTATCGATCGCAAGGCATGCGGGATAACATGTGAGTATCCATATAACAAAGTAACAACATAATTTACATATAGACATGCAACAGAGACTATGTAGGCAATAGAAAGATATCTATAATGAATGTAAATGGTTCAATTGATAAATGGAAAGCAAGAAATATATCAAAGTCAAAAACTATTGCATAGAGATGATCCTGACACAAGGCATACCACCAATGTGATAATTTTCCTTAAGGTATGGGTATGGATGTAGTTGTGTGACATCTAATCGTCCATAATCATATATATCATGTATATCTTACATCTAACCCACTCAAATAACTACCACAAGAATCACGTGTGTAAAACATGAATATGTAAACCTCTTAACATAGGTTAATAAACCTGATATGTATTCATCGACAAAGATAAAGGCAAAGAATTTTTATTTTTATTTTATATTTTCTAATGTTTTTGCATTTAAAAAAATGCACAAGAAGTAGCTCAATCATGCAACAAGCATGCAAAGAGGCACAAACAAAAATAATCAAGAAAGAGTTTAATCAAGCACATATAAGCAAAGAGCCGCAATCAAGGGGAATTAACAAAAAAAAATCAAACAACTTGAAACTTCCCTTGAAACTCAATGCAAAGTAAGATGGAAGGGGTGTGTGCGCATGCACACGTGCATGTGCGTGTCCATTGTCATCATAGGAAAATTATGCAAAAGTTTTGAATGGTATTAAATAAATAAATAAAAAAGGCCAATGTAACATAATAACAAACATAAACCAAGATGCTAGAAGAATGTTGATGTAAAATAAGGCAAGTTCAAAAGTTCCATGTCTAGAAGATAGCTAAAGAAAGAAATCAAACTAAAATTAGGAAAGCACATGAAGGATATGACGCATACCAAAGGCATCTATGTATAGTAAGAGTATATGGTATAATAAGGATATATCAATGAAATACAAGATATATGAGAGCATGACTAAGTGATTAGAATCACCCAATGTATAACATCATAGTCATGAGAAGTCAAATATGATATAGTGTCAAAAGTAGACTGTGAATCGTGTGCATGCATCATAGGAGAACCTAAGACATCAAGAGGAGATAGCAATTGTGGAGAATGGGATATAATGGCTACTAGCACTTCACCAAGAAGTGAATGTAGTAGTCTAGATATATTGTATGAAGTTGGACCTTAAAGAAGAGGTAAAGAATCTCATGTCACAGATGATTATATGTAGTAACTCATAATAGTGTAACTATAAAGAACATGCAATGTGTTGTAATAAGTAAATGTAATGAATGGCATAACATGTGCATGCTAGCAAGTAAATGTGATGCAATATGTATGATGTGAAAATGTTGTAATTTATATGAGTTTAATCTCATAATGGGAAGTGGTGTATGGATAAACCTATAGGGTCTTTTATGACTGATTTGATGACAAAAATAAGTTTACAGTCTTGTTTCTAGATCTGATCTATTTACTAGAGGAGTTATCCATCAAAACTCAGACTTGAATGATCCTCAAAATGACTTCACACATTCATTAACATGTTGTTCGTGACAAGCAACAAGGTCTATACTCGTTTACAATTTGATTTCTCAAGAGAAATTGAAAAGCTATCCTTTTAAACCTATTTAAGGCCTATTTTAGGTTTGGAGACACTAAAACACTAATATTTCTTCTCCTAATTATCCTAAGGCTTTGAAACCAATTTAATTATTTATAAAACATTGTCATGAGCTTATCTATCAATTTTCAAAGGATTATGAGGGTTCGTTTGAACTATATTGAAGTTTTTGTAGATGAAACCCTGACGTAGGGTTTGTCTAATTGTAGGTGACCCGAGAGCTTAAATATGAAGGAATTTTGACTTCAAATGACTATAAAAGGTTCCTCTTCATTAGATTGAGACATTTATATATTCCTCTTACTCAGACACTTACTCTTCAATCTTAGTAACCACAAAAATGTTTAGAAAAGCTTCTTTTCTCAAACTGTGTGACTCAATACAGTGTTTTTGGATCTCAACAAACCTTGAACCATTATAAAAACATAAAACAAGATCAAAGAAGTATCTATAGCATATATCTTCACATTCACAATTCCAATAGTGCATCCCAAAATCATAATAAAGTGTTCTTTATTTTGTATAACTTCAAGAACTGATACACAAGCCCTATAGGCTTCTCACACACACCAACTTTATCAAAAACCTACAACTTCAGACTTTATATTTTCTTGGCTCCCCCTGTGATAGTTTGAACTTTATCAAGTTGTTTCTAGATGTCTAATATTAGTTACTTATTTTTTCATGAGCCAAAGATCTCTCAACAAACTTGAAACTCCTTCCAACATGTTTAATTTGGTCATTTTCCTATGTTGCATAAACCTTGATTGAGTTTTAGGTTGAGATTGCGTTGAAGGTTGAAAACCCATTACAACATGTATTTTGACCCTTAGGACCCCTTTAAAAAGGATTTAGCCCTTTTCCATATGCCAAAAGGGTGACAATCTCATTAAAAATTTACAAATAAATTCAAAAATTTAAATTTCCTACTTTTGGTGGGAAAACTAAAACCACCTCTAATTGAACTAGAATTGACCAATGAACCCTGGACAAAGTTTATTATTGAAAAATCATGACTTATTATACATTATAAGAACAAAAACAAACATAATTGAACTACTTACAAGCATGCACATACATCACACTACCAAGGAACAAAAGAATGGTTCATGAGCTCATGCTCATGAGTTTTTCAACATTGTTACCATGTTTGGCTATCTCCGAAAGTGTCATCCAAGTTGCATCCTCAAGTGAATGGTTCTTCCAATTGATCAAGTACTATAAGTACTCCTCTTTGGTCTTTTCCACCACCTTTTTGTCTAAAGTGGATTCAATTTGATCTTGTTGTGCCTTTGGTAACTATTGCTTTTAATTGATGGTCTGATCATCTTTGTCTTTAAGTGCTTTCTCTGAATTATCCTCTCCTTTGAAAAGATAAAAGTTTGTTACATTAAATATGGGTGAGATTCCAATGTCAAATGGAAGCTCTAATTAATAAGCATTATCAAAAAAAATCTTAAGACCTTATAAGGTCTGATGTTTTTCATTTTTAACTTGTTATATTCCCCTTTAGGGAATCTTTCTTTTTTGTGATATGCAAGTACTAGATCTCCTACCTCAAAATTCTCTTCTCTTTTTCTCATATCAGCATTTCTCTTGTATTAACTTGTACTCAATTCTCGTTGTTGTTTGACATGCTTATGCAACTATTGCATAACTATAGCAAAATCCTCACATTCTTTATTTATTTTGTCCTCCTTGCCCAAATTCCTCAACTCATAAATACCTCTTGGATGGATTCCATACACAATTTGAAATGGGTTATAACATGTACTTTTATTTGGAGAATCATTATATGCAAATTATTATTGAATTAGTGCTTGATCCCATTGTTTTTTATGGTCACTTACCAAACTCCTAAGTATGTTTCCAAGACTCCTATTGACCACTTCAGTTTGACCATTAGTGTGAGGATGGTAAAGTGCATTGAAGCTTAAATTAGTCCCCAACTTCTTCCAAATAGTCCTCAAAAAATGGGACAACAAATTTTGTATCCCTATCAAATACAATGCTTCTAGGAAGCCCATGCAATTTCACTACTTTAAAGAATAAATTTGCAATACTAGTTGCATCACTTGTTTTTGTAGAAGGTATAAAGTGTCATTTTAGAAAACCTGTCAATTACACAAATATAGAGCCATTACCTTTTTGTGTCTTTGGTATTCCAAACACAAAGTCCATACTCATTGAATCCCATGACCTACTAGGAATAGACAATGACTGATATATACTTGAATTTTAACTTTGTCCTTTAACATACTAACATATTTTGCACCTTTCTACAAGCCTCTTCACATCATCTTGCATTCATGGCCAATAATAGTGTGCACTCAATTAAACAAGTATTTCTATTTGACCAAAATACCCTACCAAGCTGCCACTATGTTTTTCTTTTAGTATATTCTCTCCCATTGACCCTCTTGGTATGCATAATTGATTGTCCTTAAATAACAATCCCTCTTGTAGCATATAGTTCATCCATGGACTCTTATATCTATTTACTGGATTCTCATATGCTCATAGGCCTCTTTGAAATCAGGATCTTCTTTATATAGGTCTTTTAATGCATTCAAACCCAAGATATTCACTTGAAACTCCTGCATAACCAAACTTCTCATGCTTAATACATTTACAACTTTGTTGGATTATCCACTTTTATGCTTGATAAAAAAAAAATTGCAAAAACTCAATCCATTTCATATGGTTTTGACTTAGTTTAGTTTGACTACTAATGAATTGTAAGGTGTGATTGTCTGTATAGAGCACAAACTCTTTGGGCAACAGATAGCGGCTCCATTTCTTTAAGGATTGGACAATGGCATATAACACTTAGTCATATGCTAAGTATTTATTCTTTGCTTCTCACTGAAGTAAATTGGTTTGCTCTCTTGGCTTAAAATAGCTCCTATGATGGTCCCACTAGCATCACATTCTACTTGGAAAAGCTTACTAAAATCAGAAAAAACTAATATTTGTTGCTCTGCGATCTTTTTCTTTACGAACTGAAAATTTCTCTAAACTGCCTCAGTGCATTGAAATTGTTTTTTGTTTCTTTTGATAGTTTCTACTATTTGATCCATAATCGACAATAAACAAGTGTCGTAAATTGCGTAAAACACACTTGTAATGGATCGAAACCTTTAATTTACGATCTAATAAAAATTTTGATTTTTAAAAGATTGCAAAATTTATATTTTTCACATGGAATGAAATTTAAAAGTGCAAATAGAGACAAATTGATAGAAATACCAAACACGATTTGATAACAGAGTTCGGCTTAAAAGCCTACGTCTCTAGATCCGCTCAAATGGGGGGATCGCTCCTATTAATTGTCGCAAAAATGCTTACAAATCCCTTAGAAGTCTTACAAATCATCTTCTCGATCTTTAATTCTACCAGACGTATACTCTCAAACTAAATCACAAGCTTGAGGCTCTCAAAATACTCCCTAAGTCTCTAAAAACCATTTATACATGTTTGGTCTTCATGGAAAAATATGTCTTCAAATACAAATTCGATCACTTTATATAGTGCTAGGGCTCGCGGGTGCAGCGGTGGGATCTTTATCTTTTTACCAAAAATGCCTAGGTTCAAATCCTATGGCATAGCATTTGGTTTTTATCTTAACCAATTATCCCACATTGGGAAGGTAACACATCGGTTAAGCTTTAAAAGGCATGATCCTTTGTGTTATCCAATGCTTACACATGCGCATTTGGCATATATCTCAGGCTTCGTGGTGATTGGACCCGTGGTAATTGTGATGGCTTGACATTGAACGTGGTAAACTTATCCATTTGGCATTCATGGTATTTCATGGTAAATTAGAATGTTTGTTTGGCATGGAACCTTCGATGGTCTTCGAGCTTCCACTTGGCATGATAAATAATTACATAAAAATATAGTCAATAGATGACTATTAATAAAATTCGACCATGGAATAATATAGTGGTGGCAAGCCACGTGGTGGCTTGAAGACCCACCACGTGGACCACTCCCAATTTGACACTTGTCGACGTCCAACTGGATGCTCCATAGCTCTATCAGTGGTAGGGTCCCCCTTTGTAACAAAAGTGGACTCCAACAGCTACGGTCCCCATAGCTGGCCTTTTACATCGGTCAAAGACGAAGTATAAAAATTAAACCCAATTTTTTGCACTAATTCATTGTTGTGTGTCCATCGCATGATTGGTCCACTTGGCATGCTAGAATTACGCCATATCACCTTCTCACTTTTTTTGCCATGTCTGATTTGGAGACTTCAATGCGTGATATCTTACGCATATGGGCTCGAAATCAACTCGTTCAAATTACACCAAAAAGCTCTCGATGAGCTCTACGTTGTGCCAATGATCAATCTGCAATTTGATGACTTTTGTTTCATAACGAAACATAGATTCTCCAAGATGAATCCTCCCCACTAGGAGCTTTTGGACCTTCAAAAGTTGATTAATTGGTAAAGAGGTGAGGGTATTTCTCCCTCTTCCAGCTTCCATCCATTTGGCCTTGTTCGGATGCATCTCTTTGACACCAACACGAAGATACTCAACATCTCCCCTTCGTGAAGTCCGAATCTTCCTGTCAAGAATTGTATCTTCCTGCAATTTTGTTAGATATTCAGGAGCAAAATCATCAACGGAAAGAATGGATACACTCTCATTCTAATCTACAATCATCGGAGGCTCATATGATTTCATATTTTCCATATTCACAATTGAATAAATCTGCATATAAGATGGCAAATCCAACCAGAAAGCATTTTTACCAATCTTTTCCGTAATCCGGAAATGACCATACCGGATTGGTTTCAACTTTTTACCTTCACCTGTTAGCCTTTCCTTACTGATGTGAAGCCATACCAAGTCACCTACAGTAAACAAGTGATCAACCCGATGTTTGTCATGTATCACTTTGTACTTTCCTTGACTTTTCTCCAATTGATCTCAGACAGTCTGGTGTACCTGTTGTATCATTTCAATGAACTTCTTGGCTGTAACAGCATCATTCCGTTTATCTGTAGCTGAATCCTATCCATAACAAACATCTAGAGGAGATTTAGGCAAATATCAATTAAAAACTTCAAAAGGAGATTTCATAATAGAAGAATGAAGTGCACAGTTGTATGCATGCTGAATACAGCACAAATGCTCATCCCACAATTTGAGATGTTTACTGCAATAACTCCTAAGCAAATGTACCATTGTGTAATTCACAACCTCTATCTGACCATCGGTCTGTGGATGAAATGCAGTGCTCTTATTCAACTTAGTGTCCATTAATTATCATAGTGTTGACCAAAATTCTCCAAGAAACCGAGAATCCCGATCAGAAACAATAGAAGTGGGCAAACCAAAATGAACCCATACATGCTAAAAGAATAAGTGTGCAGTACCTTCTCCTATAATTTACTTAGTGCAATGGATCAAAACACACATCTTGCTAAATCTATCAACTACCACATCCAAGTAATCGTGTTTTATTCGTGACATAGGCAAACCCCCTGCAAAGTCCATGGAAATACTTTTCCAAGGATGGGTAGGAATAGGTAATGGAGTGTAAAGTCCCAGTTTCCTGTTACTAGGCTTGCTTGTGGCACAAAGAACACACCCCTTGATATATTTGAAAATATTTTCCTGCATACATGGCCAGTAATAATACATTCTCAAATGTGCAACCATTTTACCAACTCCAAAATGATCAGAAATAAGAGAAGTATGTGCTTCCCTAATCATGTGCACCCTTTCATTATGAGGAATACAAAGTTTACCCAAATGATACAAAAGTCCATTATGCACATGATAGTTTGATTCTTCTAACTGTTTACCACTCATCAAGTCTTTATACACATCCTTAAAATCACCATCATCAGCGTACTGTTCTTTATAACTTACATGCGACAAAGAACTATGTTGTAAAAGAATAGATGCAACTACCATAGGAGGTCTAAAAAGCATGTCAGCTATTTTATTTTGTATATCTTTTTTATACTTGATCACAAGATGAAATTGTTGTAGGAAACCCATCCAACGGAAATGCCTAGACTGTTGTAGCTTGCCCTATGACTGAAGATACTAGAGGGGCTGATGATCTGTATGTATCACTGTTTCTTTTCCCATCAAGTAATGCTTCAATTTTTTAACACTTTGAACCAATACATACAATTCCTTATCATAAGTCAGATAGTTTCTTACCGGCCCTGTGAAGGTCTCAGAATATCATATTGGCTTCTTTCCCTGCATCAGGACAGCTCCCATAGCATAATCACTTGCATTCGTCTCAATCTCAAATGGCTGTTGCAAATCAGGGAGTGCCAAGACAGGATCAGTACTAATTTTTGTTTTCGAAGTGTTGAAGGCCATTTGTTGCTTGCCTCCCCACTGAAAGCCATGTTTAGTACTAATCAAAGAATGCAAGAGTGATGCAATATATGAGAAATTAGCAATAAATTTCCTCCAATATTGTACTGCATCAAGAAAACTTCTAACCTCAATTATATTATTGGGTTTAGACCATTTAACAATAACTTCCACTTTTGCAAGATCAATTTTCAACTCACTATGTCCTACAATATAACTCAAGTAAACCAAAGAGGTCTTGCCAAACTCACATTTAGACAATTTCAAATAAAGTTCTCCCTTCTTAATGCATCCATAACTTTCCTAATATGTATCACATGATCTTCCCAAAACTGACTGAAGATTAAAATATCATCTAAATAGACTATAACAAAATCATCAAGGAATGCCTTGAAAACATCATTCATCAAATGCAGGAATGTAGCCAGTGCATTGCACAACCTGAAAGGCATGACAAGCCATTCAAACAATCCATGTTTTGTTTTGAAAATAGTTTTCCAAATATCATCATTAATCCTAACCTAATGATAACCACTTTTCAAGTCGAACTTAGTGAAATAGACAGCGTTTCTTAGCTGATCAAACAAATCATCAATACGAGGAAGAGGGTATCGATTCTTAATAGTAATTTTGTTTAAAGCACAGAAATCAACACACATACACTATGTGCCATCTTTTTTTGGCACTAAAATAATAGGCGAACCAACATGAGATGAACTTGGACGAATAACACCCCTTTCCAAAAGTTTCATTACTTATTTTTTTATTTCTTCATTTTCCACCACTGATAACCTGTACATGCCCATGTTAGGGAGAGGAGAAACCTGTAAGAATTGAATTTCATGTTGAACTCCCCTTTTAGGGGGTAACCCTTTGAGATCTTGAAACACATCATCATAACTAGAAATGATTTCAACCAATTCTTTCTTATGTCTAGGATCATGATTTTCTAAACCCTGAGAATATTTTTTTTCCTTAGATTTAATCATCATGAGACAAAGTCTTACTTGAATTGACTAGTCTTTTCATTTGCCCTGTTGTCACCAAGGAAAGACTTGTCTTAATATGATGTGATCTGACTATATATTTAATGCCATCCTTAACAAGCAAGTGCTTATTCTCCTCATAGAGGATTGCTTTTCTATCATAAAGATAAAGGCTTCCTAAAACAATCCCACATATGTCTAGAGGGACTACATCTAGATCAACTTCATCCACGAACTTGGATGTGATGGCAAATTTCAATCTATAAGTTTTGGTTACTTGCATCTTTGCATTATCACACACCCAACCAAGTGGATAGGATTTTGGATGAGGATTGGTTTGTAAGCCTAACTTTTTAACAATCTCTTCATAAATCAAGTTTGCCTGTGATCCACTATCAAATAGAGTGTCAATCTTAGTATGTTTTGAAACAACCCTAATGTGGAACAACTCATTTATTTTCTTATCATCATGCACAAATTCTTGTTTTGAAGAGGAAGCAACATTAGATGACCTAGTGCTAGAAACAAAAAGAGAAGAACAATTATACATACTCATGGTTGTGATCTTAGTTTTATCCCCTAAATCTGAACCTAAATCTTGAACTATAACATTAGTTTTCTTGTTCTTCTTCCTAAACCTATTAGGTATTAACTCACGTTGTAATTTCCAACACTTCAACTCATTATGATTTTTCTTGCAATGATTGCAAAATGGTTTTCCTTCTTTACGAACAGTAAAAGTGGTCTTTTGTTTACCTTTTCCATAACTTTGCCCTTTAGAATGCCTAACATCAGATTGCTTACTTTTAACTTTAGGAAAAAAAAATTGTCTGTTTTTCTCTAACCTCCAAGTGAATGGCTTTAACACATGCTTCATCTAAATTAGTGGGATTGAAGACAAGAATCATGTGTTTCAAGTAACTATGCAGCCCACCTATGTACCTAAGCAGTGTTTCCTGTGTGTAAAGAGGAATATTCAAAAGTAAAGTCTTTTTCCTAAATTCCTGTGTATATTCCTGAACACTTTGGCCTTTAGTTTGTCTGAAAGATTGTCAATCCATCATAGCTTGTTGCAAATAGCCTAAAGGATAAAATTGTTTTCTGAGTTCATCAACAAATTCAACTTACTCTCCCACCAAATGAGAGTTGTGCCTCCCATTCAAAGAGTAGCCAAGTGAATTTTATCCTCATCATCTGCAATCTTCTGGACCCTACAACATACTTCAATTTGTTTTATCCAATTATCTAGCTTTTCTACATTAATCTCACCATTAAACATCGACAATTCAAACTTAATATCTAGCTTTAGTGAAGGAAGAGATTCAACAATTTTTTTATCTTTACCGTCATTCGAAGAGGAGGAAGGTTTCTCAGAATTTTTACCACCTTCATCATGCTTCATTTTTCTTCATCTTTCATGGTAAAGCTCATCAACCATATCCTTCATTTCCAAGAAGGCCTTTCGAAAAGCTCGTTCCGACTCCAAGTCATCTCCCATTTCCACAGTACATCTTGTCCCAACCTTTGGATTGTACTCTACCAACTCTCCTTCACCCCGCCTAGATCTCGACCTTATCAACATACACTAGCAATCCACACGATTAAATACAAATTCCGTTCTGATACCAAAAATGACTTGTAATCGACAATAAACAAGTATCGTAAATTGTAAAAAACACACTTGTAATGGATCGAAACTTTTAATTCACAATCTAATAAAAAAATCAATTTTTGAAAGATTATGAAATTTATTTTTTTCACATGGAATGAAATTTAAAAGTGCAAATAGAGACATTGACAGAAATACCAAACACAATTTGATAACGGAGTTCAGCTTAAAAGCCTACGTCTCCGGATCCGCTCAAATGAGAGGATTGCTCTTATCAATTTGTCGCAAAAAAGCTTACAAATCACTTAGAAGTCTTACAAATCATCTTCTTAGTCTTTAATTTTGCCAGAAGTGTACTCTCAAACTAAATCACAAGCTTGAGGCTCTCAAAATACTCCCTAAGTCTCTAAAAACCCTTCATACATGCTTGTTCTTCACGGAAAAATATGTCTTCAAATACAAATTCAAGCACTTTATATAGTGCTCGGGCTCGTGGGTGCAACGATGGAAACTTTATCTTTTTACCAAAAATGCCTAGGTTCAAATCCTATGGCATGGCATTTGGTTTTTATCTTAACCGATTATCCCACATTGGGAAGGTAACACATCGATTAAGCCTTAAAAGGCATGGCCCTTCATGTTATCCAGTGCCTATGCATGGGCATGTGGCACATATCTCGGGCTTCGTGGTGATTGGAATTCCTGTGGTAATTGTGATGGCTTGACATTGAACGTGGTAAACTTATCCTTGTGGCATTCGTGGTATTTTGTGGTAAATTGGAATGTTTATTTGGCATGGAACCTTCCATGGTCTTCGAGCTTCCACTTGGCATGATAAATAATTACATAAAAATATAGTCAATAGGTGATTATTAATAAAATTCGACCATGGAATAAGCCACGTGGTGGCTTGAGGACCCACCACATGGACCACTCCCAATCTGACACTTGTCGACGTCCAATTGGATGCTCCATAGCTCTATCGGCGATAGAGTCCCCCTCCATAACAAAAGTGGACTCCACTGGCTACAGCTCCCGTAGCTGGGTTTTTACGTCGGTCAAAGAAGAAGTATAAAAACCAAACCCAATTTTTTGCACTAACTCATTACCACGTGTCCATCACATGATTGATCCACTTGGCATGCTAGAATTACGCCAAATCACCCTGTGTCAGCTTTTTTGCCCTATCTAATATAGAGCTTCAATGCGTGATATCTTGTGCATACGGGCTCGAAATTGACCCATTCAAATTGCATCAAAAAGCTCTCGACAAGCTCTACGTTGTGCCAATGATCAATCTACAATTTGATGACTTCTGTTTCAGAGCGAAACATAGATCCTCCTATATCACTATTGGAGCACAAATGCCACTAAAATTTCTTATAAACTTTCTATAAAAGCTAGTAAGCCATGAAAACTTCTTACCTCAAATACACTCCTTGGAGTAGACCATTCTACTATGGCTTTGACCTTCTCTTTTTCCATCTTCAAGCCCTCTTGAGAAAAGACAAATCCTAAATAGATCAATTCAATCTTTATGGACACTTTTTGAGATTGATTAGCAGCTTTTCTTATTGTAACTTGCTTAAAATCATTCTAAGATGTTTAATATGGTCGTCCTTTGAGTGACTACTTTGACTAACTATAAATTAGAATATCATCTTGGTGAACAATGACAAATTTACCTATGAAAGCATTAAGAACCTCATTCATGAGCCTCATGAAGGTGCTTGATGCAAGTGCATGTAAATAGTGGTTTTAAATTGTGCTTGTTTAGGCCTTATGGGGGTCTAAGAAGTCATGTTTAGTAAATAAGAAACTATGTCTAGGTTTCATTTGTCATTTTTAGATCATTTAGAGGTATTTTTAGGTTTCCTACCAAAATTAGAAATTTAAAATTTTTAATTTGTTGCTAAGAGTTTTGAAGGTTTTGGTATGTTGTAAAGGTCTTGATCCTTTAGTAAGGGGTTCTTAAGGTCTAAAATTATGTTTTAAATATTTTTAAACCATTAACTCACTTTAAACATGTATTAAACCTAATCAAGGTATGTGCAACATAGATGGTTGACTAAACTAGGTATGTTTGGATGAGTCTTAGAGTGGTTGAGAGCTATTTTTTTATGTAATAAGAAGAGACTAAGATTAGACATCAAGTAACAAGATAATAAATCTTATTAAACCATCTGAAAAGGAGTCAAAGAAGTAACAAAGACAAGAAAAGACGAAGAAAAGTTGGGAGATCAGAGATGTAGAAGAGGACTGTATAAGATTGCATTCAAATCAATAGAAAGTATGTCTGATTGAGTTTTTTACTCTAAATTTCAATTCTTGTTTATATGTAATATGGTGTATTTTTTATTTTAAAAGCATATTCATTGTTTAGGGCAAGTATTTTATTGGTTGTAAACTTGAAAAGGATACAAAAGTTGTGTTACAATTAAGAAAGATTGTCATAACGGTCAAGGAAAAATTGTTTTCACCCATCTTTTGGATTGTTCTAGTGCTAAAAAGGGTTAACATAGTGGGATAATGGTGGGATAGACCATATCCAATTTATTTTTTTCAAAAATCTATTTTAAAATTCAAACTATCTTGTTTTGATTGCTCTCAACCTATGTACAACCTATTAAGATTTGAGGTACAAAAAAGCACTATAACTTGAAATTTAATCCTTAAAATTTACTAAAACTTTGTATAAAGGTGAAATATGTTGTTTGTGAAGGTTTATAATTGGTTTCGAGAAGATTGGAGGCCTGAAGGAGGAGACATCCTAAAATATCATACTTGCAGATTTTAGAAACCTAGAAAAGTTTGATCTTAGCACGCTAAAACCACTTTATCTCATAATTGAATGAACTAAAATCTATATGACTTTGCAAAAGATTTAAAGGGTATGTATTTGAACTATTAAAACTAGTTTCATGAGTTAAGCATTCCTATTGAAAGAGATATTGTTAGAATACAATCAACAGGGCTGTAGGTGAGGGTTTTAGAAGGGTTTATTATAACTAAAATATACATATCTCCTATATAATAGAGCCAAAGCATTTGAAACTTTATAAAAAGATAGGTGAGGTTATTTTTGATGTGTTTCAAGTGACCATAATGTTAAAAGAGTCATACAAGAGAAGTTACAAAGGAAACTCAAACTGTAGGCCTAATTCCTAGGCCTAAAAACTCTTGTTTTGTGTTGTCTTGCAATTTTAAGGTTGAATAAAGGTACAACTCATTTTTGTGAATTGAGTTAACATTAAATGAATGTGATAAAGGCTTTCATAGCATATAGATTCTTTGTTTACTATCATTTTTCTCTTAAGAAAGCTTGTAGGCCTAAGTTCTCATTCAAGCAAGTTGCAAGTTTGATCATCTTCCTTAGTGATCTCTATCATTTTTGGTATCAAAGCTCAAAAGATATTTGTAGAGAGATAAAAGTTTTTGTTGTTAGATACCTAAAAGGGAGAATATCTGAATGAAGATAGTGAAGAAACACTATGAAACAAAAGCTTGTGAGGATGGCAATTAGATAAAGATGTAGAGGAGGTTAGAAGAGAGAATCAACATCAGAAACATTATTGACAGAGATGAAGAATCTTCAAGTTCATTTGCAAGCAATAGAGCTTTCTCAGATAAAGGGTATTGATACAGAATATGTTAGTGACAAAGGAGGAGGAACCACAAGAAGATGTGACAGAACAAGAAAGAACAAAATAAAGACTGATAAGGGCAATTATGACAATCAACTCCACACCTAAATTGGATGTTCCTATGTATGAGGGTAGTTTGAATGTTAAGGAGTTAGTTGATTGGATCAATGCAATGGATAAATACTTCGAGTATGAAAAAGTAGATGATGATAAAAAACTCAAATTTATTGTTACCAAAATAAAAGGACATGTTTCGATTTGGTGGGATGGAGTGCAAGATGAAAGAAAGAGAGACAAACACAAAATGACTAGATGGGACTGAATGGTGACAAAATTGAAGACTAAATTCATTTCAAGGGACTATCAAACACAATTGTTCAAAAGACTTCAGAACTTGAGGCAGAAATAAATGAATGTGAAATATTATACAGATTAATTTTACAAACTGACAATTAAGATAGGTCACATAGAGGAGGATGTGGAAAAGGTTGCAAGATATGTCAATGGTCTCAGGTTTAAAATCCAAAATAAGATTAGCATTTGTCAATGGAATAAACATATCAGTTGCCACTCAAAGTAGAGGAGAAGCTAATCAGAGAACAAACTTAGCATTCAAGAGACAATCAATAATTTTAGAGGCAACAATTTCAAAAGTACAGGACAACAAGATGACAAAAATCAATTACATGCATATGAAGATGAAATAAGCAGTTGACATGATCAAGACAAAGTCATAAGAAGACCATATTCAGGTAGCAAAAGAGAAGGATTTTGGAATGAGTGTTTCAGATGCAACAAGTATTCAAGCCATAGATCTTATGAATGTCTAGAGTATCTACAAAAAAGTCAGAGTAATCAGGTTGTGCAAGTTAAAGAATAAGAGAGTGTAGGATCATGTGATGAACCTGAAGCAAGAAAGTCTTTACTGGTGAATAAGGTTTTTTTTCAAACGAGGCAAGGAGATCAAAGAGCCAACATAGAGAAAAACTTTGTTCAAAACCACCTGCAAGTCCAAAGGTAAGTGCTGGAAAATGATAATAGATAGTGATAGCACTGATAATTTAGTATCCTCAAAAATGGTTGATAAGTTAGGCTTGAAAAAATTGACTCGCCTTACTCCTTATAAGGTCTCATGGTTGCTAAAAAGACATCAAGTCTTAGTCAATAAATAATTCAAGGTAGAGTTTCAGATAGACAACTATAAAGATGAAGTCTTATGTGATGTCGTGCCCATGGATGTCTACCATGTTTTATTGGGTAGACCTTGGCAATTTGACATGAAAGCAATTTCTGATGGAAGAAACAACACCTATGCAAAAACATTATTGACAGAGATGAAAAATCTTCAAGTTCATTTGCAAGCAATAGAGCTTTCTCAGATAAAGGGTATTGATACAGAATATGTTAGTGACAAAGGAGGAGGAACCACAAGAAGATGTGACAGAACAAGAATAGGTTAGAAGAGAGAATCAACATCAGAAACATTATTGACAGAGATGAAGAATCTTCAAGTTCATTTGCAAGCAATAGAGCTTTCTCAGATAAAGGGTATTGATACAGAATATGTTAGTGACAAAGGAGGAGGAACCACAAGAAGATGTGACAGAACAAGAAAGAACAAAATAAAGACTGATAAGGGCAATTATGACAATCAACTCCACACCTAAATTGGATGTTTCTATGTATGAGGGTAGTTTGAATGTTAAGGAGTTAGTTGATTGGATCAATGCAATGGATAAATACTTCGAGTATGAAAAAGTAGATGATGATAAAAAACTCAAATTTATTGTTACCAAAATAAAAGGACATGTTTCGATTTGGTGGGATGGAGTGCAAGATGAAAGAAAGAGAGACAAACAAAAAATGACTAGATGGGACTGAATGGTGACAAAATTGAAGACTAAATTCATTTCAAGGGACTATCAAACACAATTGTTCAAAAGACTTCAGAACTTGAGGCAGAAATAAATGAATGTGAAATATTATACAGATTAATTTTACAAACTGACAATTAAGATAGGTCACATAGAGGAGGATGTGGAAAAGGTTGCAAGATATGTCAATGGTCTCAGGTTTAAAATCCAAAATAAGATTAGCATTTGTCAATGGAATAAACATATCAGTTGCCACTCAAAGTAGAGGAGAAGCTAATCAGAGAACAAACTTAGCATTCAAGAGACAATCAATAATTTTAGAGGCAACAATTTCAAAAGTACAGGACAACAAGATGACAAAAATCAATTACATGCATATGAAGATGAAATAAGCAGTTGACATGATCAAGACAAAGTCATAAGAAGACCATATTCAGGTAGCAAAAGAGAAGGATTTTGGAATGAGTGTTTCAGATGCAACAAGTATTCAAGCCATAGATCTTATGAATGTCTAGAGTATCTACAAAAAAGTCAGAGTAATCAGGTTGTGCAAGTTAAAGAATAAGAGAGTGTAGGATCATGTGATGAACCTGAAGCAAGAAAGTCTTTACTGGTGAATAAGGTTTTTTTTCAAACGAGGCAAGGAGATCAAAGAGCCAACATAGAGAAAAACTTTGTTCAAAACCACCTGCAAGTCCAAAGGTAAGTGCTGGAAAATGATAATAGATAGTGATAGCACTGATAATTTAGTATCCTCAAAAATGGTTGATAAGTTAGGCTTGAAAAAATTGACTCGCCTTACTCCTTATAAGGTCTCATGGTTGCTAAAAAGACATCAAGTCTTAGTCAATAAATAATTCAAGGTAGAGTTTCAGATAGACAACTATAAAGATGAAGTCTTATGTGATGTCGTGCCCATGGATGTCTACCATGTTTTATTGGGTAGACCTTGGCAATTTGACATGAAAGCAATTTCTGATGGAAGAAACAACACCTATGCAAAAACATTATTGACAGAGATGAAAAATCTTCAAGTTCATTTGCAAGCAATAGAGCTTTCTCAGATAAAGGGTATTGATACAGAATATGTTAGTGACAAAGGAGGAGGAACCACAAGAAGATGTGACAGAACAAGAATAGGTTAGAAGAGAGAATCAACATCAGAAACATTATTGACAGAGATGAAGAATCTTCAAGTTCATTTGCAAGCAATAGAGCTTTCTCAGATAAAGGGTATTGATACAGAATATGTTAGTGACAAAGGAGGAGGAACCACAAGAAGATGTGACATAACAAGAAAGAACAAAATAAAGACTGATAAGGGCAATTATGACAATCAACTCCACACCTAAATTGGATGTTCCTATGTGTGAGGGTAGTTTGAATGTTAAGGAGTTAGTTGATTGGATCAATGCAATGGATAAATACTTCGAGTATGAAGAAATAGATGATGATAAAAAACTCAAATTTATTGTTACCAAAATAAAAGGATATGTTTCGATTTGGTGGGATGGAGTGCAAGATGACAGAAAGAGAGAAACAAAAAATGACTAGATGGGACTGAATGGTGACAAAATTGAAGACTAAATTCATTTCAAGGGACTATCAAACACAATTGTTCAAAAGACTTCAGAACTTGAGGCAGAAATAAATGAACGTGAAATATTATACAGATTAATTTTACAAACTGACAATTAAGATAGGTCACATAGAGGAGGATGTGCAAAAGGTTGCAAGATATGTCAATGGAATAAACATATCAGTTGCCACTCAAAGTAGAGGAGAAGCTAATCAGAGAACAAACTTAGTATTCAAGAGACGAACAATAATTTTAGAGGCAACAATTTCAAAAGTACAGGACAACAAGATGACAAAAATCAATTACATGCATATGAAGATGAAATAAGCAGTTGACATGATCAAGACAAAGTCATAAGAAGACCATATTCAGGTAGCAAAAGAGAAGGATTTTGGAATGAGTGTTTTAGATGCAACAAGTATTCAAGCCATAGATCTTATGAATGCCTAGAGTATCTACAAAAAAGTCAGAGTAATCAAGTTGTGCAAGTTAAAGAATAAGAGAGTGTAGGATCATGTGATGAACTTGAAGCAAGAAAGTCTTTACTAGTGAATAAGGTTTTTTTTCAAACGAGGCAAGGAGATCAAAGAGCCAACGTAGAGAAAAACTTTGTTCAAAACCACCTGCAAGTCCAAAGGTAAGTGCTGGAAAATGATAATAGATAGTGATAGCACTGATAATTTAGTATCCTCAAAAATGGTTGATAAGTTAGGCTTGAAAAAATTGACTCGCCTTACTCCTTATAAGGTCTCATGGTTGCTAAAAAGACATCAAGTCTTAATCAATAAATAATTCAAGGTAGAGTTTCAGATAGACAACTATAAAGATGAAGTCTTATGTGATGTCGTGCCCATGGATGTCTACCATGTTTTATTGGGTAGACCTTGGCAATTTGACATGAAAGCAATTTATGATGGAAGAAACAACACCTATGCATTTGAGAAAGATGGCAAAAGACATATTTTGACACCGTTAGCAACATGTGAATGAAAAGTAAGAGGTGGTTTTGAATGACAACGAGATAATAAGGTTCATGTGTAAAGAGCCTAACATTGATCTTCAAAATAGTGAAAAGAAAAAATGTTGTGAGAAATCTATGAAAGATGGAATAGATGTTTCCTTGAAGGAGGAATCAATAAAACAAGTTACTGATTCTAAAATCCTGAAAGATGATAATGATGGCAAAAAGGAAGAAGCCAATCAAAGAGAAAAAATCAAGCAAGATGCAATAATTGAGGAATTTAAAGTAAAGATTGTAGAAATGCAGGAATCAGGTAAAGTAAGTGAAGACAAAGCCATTGAAATGAAGTTAAAGTGGAAGAAAAGAAAGAAAGACAAAAGAATACGGAGAAAATAATCTTCATGATTTAATGTCATCCTTATTCCTTTCTACAATTTTTCTTGACTACTCTCTTCATGACTACCATCTTCATCGCTAAGAATGAGCCTCAAAGACACAATGAAGAAGTTAAATTCTTTAATATGTTTGTTTTATGTACAAGTACATCAAAAAAAGATAATAAAAAGTTGAAAGTGAAAAACACAGAGATGAATAAAAGTAATTCAAAGCAATTCAACTGTAAGGAAGATCCAAGAAGAAAAAGAAAGGAAAACTTCTAAGTGAATGCTTGGAGAGAACTATTGTCAACGAAGGATCCAAGTCGCAAGACAAAGGTACTAAAAGACAATTGGATAGACATACATCTAAAGATAATGCAAAAATATATCAAATATTACCCATTCTAAGCAGGCCATGGGATCTAAGATGTAGAATTTTGTATGAGTGTTGACGTTGTGAATTGCACCTTTGACAGAAGGCTGAGCTTCTGTCTTCCACGCGGCACAATAAAGACTCCTCTCTTGCCTGTGGGTCTGGCCAAATTGAGGGGAGAATCTGTAGATAAGGGCTAGCTCCCTTCGATGCATCTCTAGGTTATTTCACCAATACTACTAATATATATAAAGGGGGCGCAGGGGCGCGGGGGGCATGAGTTGAAAAGAGAGAAAGATGCTGAAAACATAAACTAACCTAAGACGTTGATGCACCAAACAAGTTTGATCTACTCATTTACTCACACCTCAAACCATAAGAGCGCATACATACACTTTATCTGATAAAAAAGCCCAGACTGTAGAGAGCTTAACAAGGAGGCTTAATGAAGACACACACAGAAAATGAACTTACCACAAGCATTGTAGGAAACCATACTATCTAGTAACCTTCTTTTGTCTCTGCACTCCAGATACAGCTCTCCTTGTTACCTGCAGGAATGGCGTTTTGTCTATACCAGGGATGTTGGTATCAAGCCTGTGAAAGCATTATGGAAAAATGACTGAACACAAGGTTAATAATCAAGCACACTCAGAGATATATCCAACCAAATAGAGGTAAAATGCTTTCTATTGATTCAAGGTGAAAATTTGGCAGAGCTGCACCATACAAAAAATGAGAGATGCCTTTACAAGATGAAAGATTACAATATATATCCTTTTAGAAAAGACTTTGGCGCCTTTTTTACAAGTGGCCCATGTTGCGTCGAGAACATTGGGAAGAGGAAACCGTTGAGAGAACACGCTGTGTCAGCTGGCAGTTTTGACCTTTGACGTTTAAAATATATTAAACGTCGTGTGTGAAAACATGGGCCGCGTCATTTGTCTGCAAACAAGACCCCTTCAAGACATTCACGCGGTTGTTTGCTCATCAATGCAAACTAAGGAAAAACAGGCCGCGCTGTTTACTGTTTGTGCTTCTTGATGACCATTTCATAAGGACTGTTCCAACCGCTGTAATAACTCTCCTGCCCACGCCTCCCTTTTGACACCTGGGCTGTTTTGTCCATATCTGTGCTTAGCTCCTCGAGTTCCTTTCTCAACGGGTCGCCGAGTTAACTCTTGGCTTTTGTCCTTTTCTTGGAATTTGAGCTCTCGGGGCTATCTTTTCATCCTTTGTTGGCTCCTTGGGCCCCTTTCTCAGCGGTCTCTTCTTTTTAGCCTTAAGGCCTTTGAATTCCTTCGGGTTCGCGCTCAAGCATTTAAAGATCAACGGTTACTTGACTGCCTCAAAGTTGACGTTCGCGCGCCCGTCGTGATTTGAAAGCCAACGGTTATTCCCTTGTCCTGAATTTGACGTCTGCGGGCCCATCACCCCTTTAGTAATTCCTTCGGCTTTCTTTCCTTTAGCCTTTTCTTTGTTTTGTCGTTGAACCCTCTCGAAGGGAAGGTGTCCCTTCGGGATTGAAAAAAAGGATCCCTTTTGGCAGCTGAGAGTCCCCCGCAAGGGCCCCTGCCCTTCGGGCTCCTCGGCTTCTTGATTCCTTCGAACAAAATGTCCAAAGGAAATGTTCCTTTGTGTTTTGTCGCTTGCTTTCCTTTGGCGGGCTTTCTTTCGGGTTCATTCCTTGTGAATTTCTTTGGACAAAATGTCTGAAGCAATTCCTACGGGTATTTTCCCTGAAGAAATTCAACCTTCGTTCTTTTCCTTGCGAAATTCCTTTGGACAGAACGTCCGAAGGAATTTTTTTTGCCTTGGTCTTTCTTTTTGAAGGGACTTACCTTTTTCTGCCTTGTTCACTTTGCCTATTTTCTGCCCTTCACAAGGGCACCTTTGGGTCCGAAACTGCCCTCCGCAACCTGCTGGAATGGTCCAGTTTGTGCCTGACTGCCCTCTGCAAAGGTACCTGTCCTTCGGGCTTCGGAAAACCCTTTTGAACCTTTCGATTGAACCTGAATCGCTTGAACTAATCGCTTGAACCAAATGATTGAACCAACAATGGTTCAACGGTTCAATGGTTCAACATTGTTAAGTTCAAAGCTCTTGGAAAGATCATGTCGTTGAACCCCGACATTGAACCACTTTTTCCAACCTTAAGGAAAAGTGTCTTTGAACATTTTCGGTCTCTTTCCTTGTGAATTTATTCTGACGAAATGTCTGAAGAAGCTTTGTAAAAGCCTTGCATTCTTTGAACTGGTTCATCTTTTTGCTGAAAGACTTGTGCAATCTGTTGATGCCATGGATTGCACCCTTGAGAGAAGGTTGGGCTTCTCTCTTCCACGCGGCACAATGGAGACTCCTCTCTTGCCTGTGGGTCTGGCAAAACTGAGAGGAGAATCTCTAGATAAGGGCTAGCTCCCTTTGATGCATCTCTGGGTTATTTCACTACTACTGCTAATATATATAATGGGGGGGTTGAAAAGAGAGAAAAATTGCTAAAACAAAGCCTAAGCTAAGACGGTGATGCACCAAAAAATGGTTGATCTGCTCATTTGCTCACACTTCAAACCATAAGAGCACATACATACACTTTATCTGATAAAAAGACCAGACTGCAGAGAACTTAACAGAAAAGCTTAATGAAGACAGAAAATAAACTTACCACAGGTGTTGTAGGAAGACACACTGTCTGATAACCTTCCCCTATCTCTGCGCTCCAGATACGGCTCTTTTTGCTACCTGCAAGAATGGCACTTTGTCTATACTAGGTGTGCTGGTATCAAGCCTGTGAAAGCATCATGGGACAATGACTGGACATAAGGTTAATACTCAGACACACTCAGAGATATATCCAACCAGATAGAGGTAAAACACTTTTATTGATTCAAGGTGAAAATTTGGCAGGGCTGCGCCATACAAAAATGAGAGATCCCCCTTTCTCCAATGAGAAGTTACAAATATATAGCCTTTTTTTGAAAAGACTTTGCCACCTTCTGAAAAATAAATGACCCATGCTGCGTTGATAGCATTGGAAAGAGGAAGCCGCTTGAAAGAGAATGTTGTGTCAGCTCCAGTTTTGACTTTAGGCATTTAAAATATATTAAACGCCATATGTGAAATCATGGACCACGTCGTTTGTCTGCTAACAAGACCACTCTTTCAAGGCATTCATGCGGTTTGTCTGGTCATCAATGCAAAGTGAAGAAAAAATAGGCCGCGTCGTTCACTGTTTGTACTCCTTGATGACCACTTGGCAGAGACTGTTTCAACCGCTGGAATAACTCCTTGTGTCGACACCCTCTTTTGCCACTTGGACTGTTTTGTCTGTTTCTACGCTTGGCTCTTTGGGCTCCTTTCTGGCGCATCACTAAGTTCACTCTTGATTCTTGTCTTTTTCCAGCTTTGTCTTTTCTTGGTTTTGTCTTTTGTCATCTCCTGGCTCCTTCTGGCAATCCGAGCCCCCAGGGCTATCTTCCATCAATCCTTGGCTGGCTCCTTAGGCTCTTTTCTCAGCGGTGTCTTCATTGGCCTTAAGGCCTTTGAATTCCTTTGGGTTCATGCTTAGGCATTTAAAGATCAACGGCTATTTGCTAAGGCAGAAGTTGACGTTTGTGCAACCGTCATCAATTTCTTTGGATCATTTCCTTCGAACCCTGTATGTGGGATTTTGTTTGGGACACCTTCCAATAGAAATGACCTTTCGGGCCTTTCATTTGGTCCACCTCGCTGTTGAAAGATCCTTTGAAGATGTAGAGGACACTTCCCCAAGAAACGTACCCTTTAGGGAAATTGTTTAGGGCACTTTCTCCATAAGAATTTGGCCTTTAGAACTTTCTGCATTTGAACAATTCCTTCGAGACTTGTGTGGAGAACTTGGTCAAGGAAAAAAAGCCCTTCAGAAACTTGTAAGTGGACCGTTTCTCTGAGAGACATCCCCTTCGGGTCTTGAAAAGATCCCTTTCACGGGTGCCGAGAGCCCCCCGCAAGGGCCCCTGCCCTTCAGGGTACTTCAGGCGGCCTTGGTCTTTAAATCCTTCGGACAAAAAGTCCGAAGGAATTCCTTCGGACTTTTTGTCAGAAGGATTTGCCTGTGTGAATTTTTTGCCGCAAATTTTTTTTTCGAAAGATAATCCTTTTGTTCTTTGACTTGGTAATTTCTTCGGACAAAATGTCCGAAGGAATTCCTTCGGGGATTTTTCCCGAAGAAATTCAACCTTTGTTTTCACCTTTTGCCTTAGCATTTCTGAAGGAAAACTCACCTTTTTTATTCCTCTACAAGGGTTCCCTGCCCTCCGCAAGGGTATTTTTAGGTCTGGAACTGTCCTCCGCAACTGGCTGGAATGGTCCAGTTTGTGCCTGACTGCCCTCCGCAAGGGCACTTGTCCTTCGGGCTTTAGAAGACCCCCTTTGAACCTTCCAATTTGAACCAATTGCTTGAACTAACTACTTTGAACCAAACCGGCTGAACCAACCGATTGAACCAACAATGGTTCAAAGTTCAAGTCCGAAGTTTTTTGGAAAGATCATGCCGTTGAACCCCGACGTCGAACCATTGAACTGGTTCATCCTTTTGCCAAAAGACTTGTGCAAACCAAATTTGAACTGGGTCAAAACAACAAGGGAAGGAGACTGATTTTGGTCTATAGGACCAAAATGGTCAACACAAACCAAATTTGAACTGGCTCAGAACAGCAGGGGAAGAAGACTGATTTTGGCCTACAAGACCAAAATGGTCAACAATGAGCTAAGGAACTTGAGAAAACAAGAAAAGAAAAGTGCTGAAGAGGAGAAAAAGATAAATTAAAAGCATCTGCAGTTGATAATGACAAGTGTGGAAGCAACTTTGAGGACCTCATGAGCAGGAGCTCATGAACAATTCTTTTATTCCCCGCTAGTCTAATGTAGGTGCATGTAAATAGTGGTTTTAAATTATGCTTGTTTAGGTCTTATAAGGATCTAAGAAGTAATGTCTGATCAATAAGAAACCGTGTCTAGATTTCATTTGTCATTTTTAGGTAATTTAGAGGTATTTCTAGGTTTCCTACTAAAATTAGAAATTCAAAATTTTGAATTTATTGCTAAGAGTTTGAAAAATTTTGGTATGTTGTAGAGGTCTTGATCTTTTAGTTGTAGAGTAAAAATGTACTCTACGTTTCATTCTATTTTTTCAGTCGCGCGCCGCGAAATTTTGTCTTCTCATACTTTGGTCCGAGATGGCGGAGTTTTGAAACAGAGCATGGGCTCTATTTTCCTTTCGATTCATTTTTTGTCTAAGTGTCGAAATAAAGCAGAAGCTGACAAGTGTCGTCGTCCGAGGCATCTTTTCTCAAACGAAAACTGCCAAGTGTCGTCATCCGAAGCACCTTTCATATTTTCTATGAGTTGGTCGGAATGTGCCACATATCTCATAGCGACTCAGCGGAACGTGCCAAGTATCAGCGTCCGCGATTTCATATCGGCACCCGTGTTTCATCTCTTTTTAGCGCAAAGTTTTAACAAGCTAAGTATCATAATTAAGCAGAAAGTGCCAAGTGGCAGTCGCGAAAAGTCTCAATTTTGCTTTTCTAAAAGCGAAAGAAGATGCCACGCACCCCAGCAAAAGAGAGTGGAAGCCACCACGTGTCGAGATCTGAATTATCTTCATTTTTGCTTCACTAATCTAGCAAAGACCATGGTGGGTCTTAAGTGTTGTTTCTAAAGCAAGCGAAAGCCACCAGGGGTCGTTGTCCATGTAAATATGAAATGAGACCCGTTTGTTTCTATGGTATAAACAGAGTAAAGCGGAGACCGCCACGTGTCAGCATCCGCAGGTTTCTAAAAAGGTATCTAAAAGAAGCGGAGACTACCACGTAACCCCAGATAAGTAAAGCAGAGATTGCCATGTGTCCTTTAATGAAGCAGCGGAGATTGACACCTATCCCTGTGTCCCTTTTAAAGTTACTCGGGTAAGAAATGTTGTGGGTCTTATTTTCTGCTGTTGAAGTTTCGAGAAAGTGGATTGCGACAAGTGTCAAAGGCGGAACATTCCTGAGCAAAGACACAAAAGAGTATAAGTTATGCGGAAAGTGCCGCGTGTCTTCGATAGGTGCTGCAGAACATGCCAAGTGTCGTCCTCCGATGTCTCCTAAAGTAATAAGAAGTTTTTCAAGAAATTGGCTAAGTGTTACCTAGCGCTTAAGAGAAGGGAGCGTCATGCAATCTGTTTCAGCCAATGAACTGCCAGAAGACAAAGCATTTCAAAATCTATAAAATATTTTCTATTAAACACTTCCAGTTCAGTTAGATTTCAGTTGGGCCGTTAGATTGGGAACAAGCAGACAATCCGGAGTGAATTCAAGGCTATAAATAAGGGTGCAGAGATCCCCAGAAAAGGAGGAGATACCAGAGAGAATTTTTTGAGAGAATTATTGTTAAGAGTTTAGACTTTCTGGATATGTGACTAGGAATATCATATGTTTTTGTTCTATCTTCTTAAGTTGGAAGGTTTATGTAACTGTGTGTGTTTCTGTGCCTCTTATATGACTGGAAGATTAATGAGAAGATTGAATCCTATGCCTTTGTTGATATTTTTGTGTTATTGCAAAAGTAGTCTAGGCTGTATTGTCAAGAGTTTAGACTTTCTAGAGCTGTGATTAGGAATGTCATTTGCTTTTGTCTCATTTTCTTGAGTTGAAAAGTTTATATAACTGTGCGTATTTTTGTGCCTCTTATGTGACTGGAAAATTCAAATAAGAAGATTGAACCTTATGCCTTTGTTGACATTTTTTGTATCGCTGCAAAAGTAGTCTATGCTGTGAGCCTCTGTTTCTATTGTTTCCATCTTTTACATTGATCATGCACTTGTTTGCTCTTAAATGTAAATGAATCCTACATATAGTTTCACTATGCTCAGTATTAAAGTCGAATTACATTCAGGCGCATCGTCATAGTTAGATTTTCTTTCTTGCATTTGTGTTTCTGTTAAAATTCATGTCCCTTTTCCCAGTATATACTTGATTTAAAGAAGAACCAGCTTCTCTAAAATCTGGAGGTTGTTTCAAGTCGCAAGTCCCACATCTTGAATCTTCCCATTGTTGGTGTTTAGAACAAGCGCAATTTTAAATCATCAACATTAGTAAAGGGTTCTTAGGGTCTAAACCTATGTTGTAAATATTTGTCAACCATTAACTCACTTTAAACCTATCTTAAACCCAATCAAAGTATGTGAAACGTAGGTTGATGACTCAACCAGGTATGTTTGGATAAGTTTTATGGTGTTTAAGAGATATTTTCTATATGTAACAAGAAAAGACTAATATAAAGCATCAAATAACAAGATGATAAAGCTCAAACCATCTGAAAAGGAACCAAGGAAGTAACAAAGACAAGAAAAGAAGAAGAAAAGTTGGGGGAACAGGGTTGTAGAAGAGGAATTGCATTCAAATCACTGGAAAGTATGTTTGATTGAGTATTTTACTACAAATTTCAATCTTTATTCCTATTTAAGATGGTGTATTTATTATTTTAGAAGCATATTCATTGTTTTGGAAAAGTATTTTGTTTATTGCAAACTTGAAAAGGATACACAGGTTGTTACAATCAAGAAAGATTGTTATAACAGTGAAGGAAAAGTTGTTTCCACCTATCTTTTGGATTGTTCAAGTGCTAAACAATGTTAACAGAGTAGAAGAATGGTGGCGCAGACCATCTCCAATTGAAAATTTTCAAAAATCTATCTTAAAACTCAAATTATCTTGTTTTGATCACTCTTGGCCTATGTACAGACCTGCTACGGTTTGAGGTACAAAAATTGCTATAACTTGAAGTTTAACCCTTAAAAATTATTGAAACTTTGTAGAAAGGTGAAAGAGGTGTTTTGTGAAGGTTTAGAGTTGGTTTCAAGAAGATTGGAGACCTGAAGGAAGAGATATCCTAAAGTGATGTGTTTGAACTATCAAAACTAGTTTAATGAGTTAAGAGTTCCTATGGAGAGAGATATTGTCAAAATATAGTCAACAGACCTGTAGGTGAGGGTTTTAGAAGGGTTTATTATGACTAAAGGATACATATCTCCTAAATGATAGAGCCAAATCATCTGAAACTTAATGAAAAGGTAGGTAAAGTTATTAATGATGTGTTTTAGGCATTGATAGTGCTAAAAGAGTCTTACAACAGAATTTACAGATGAAACTCACACTGCAAGCCTAATTCCAAGGCCTAGAAACCCCTATTTTATGTTGTCTTGTAATTTTAAGTTTGCATAAAGGTATAACTCATTTTTGTGAGATAACATTAAATGAACGTGATAAAGACTCTCATAGCATATAAACTCATTGTTTGATATCATTTTGATCTCAAAAAGTCTTGTAGGCCTAGTTTCTCCTTCAAGCAAGTTGCAAGTTTGATCTTCCTTAGTAACCTCCATTAGTGCTTGGAGCGTTAGTCAGTCCAAATGGCATTACAAGCCATTCATATAGTCTATCATTGGTCTTAAAACTTGTCTTGCATTCATCTCCCTCTCCGATCTTAATCTAATGATAGCCACTTTTCAAGTCTATCTTGGTGAAATGGCTTGCACCAATTAATCAATCCATTAGATCATCAATTCTAGGCAAATGAAATCTATATCTGATTGTAATATTGTTTATAACTCTTGAATCAATGCACATTCTCCAATCTCCATCCTTAGGCGTTAGGACTGTTGGAATAGTACAAAGACTTAAACTTTCCCTGATTAAGCCTTTGTCTAAAAATTATTGCACTTGTTTTTTTATCTCCTCATTCTTTCTTGGTGTCATTCTGTAAGTTGTCTTGTTTGGTAAATTGGCTCCTACAATAAGATCTATATGGTGCCTAATGCTTCTCATTGGAGGTAGTTCATTAGGCAAATCATCTACAACTATATCAACAAATTCATTAAGTAAATTCCATATCTCTAGAGGCAGATCAATCAATTTTGTGGTTGTAACAACTATTCTAGACTTACCAACTAATGCATAACTTACCACTTTTTTTTCTGATTTGTTGCAAGAATTCTTTGCCAATTGATACTAGCACCTTATGATTGTCTTCTTCTGCTGCATTTTCCACTTTCAATGGTATGGGTGTGTGTTTCCTTCCATCTTTCTCAAAAGTGTAAGTATTGATTTTCCCATCATATATGGCTTTTCTATCAAATTGCCAAGGTTTGCCCAATAAAACGTGGTAGACATCCATGAGAACGACATCACATAACACCTCATCCTTGTAGCTACCTATTTGAAACTCCACTTTGCATTGTTCATTTACCAAGACTTGGTGTCATTTTTGTAGCCATGACACCTTATAAGGAGTGGGGTGTGTTATCCTTTTCAAGCCTAACTTTTCAACTATTTCTGAAAATACTAGATTACCAGTACTTCCGCTATCAATAATTACATTGCATCACTTACCTTTAGACTTGCAAGTGGTTTTAAACAATGTTTTCCTTTGTGTAGGCTCATTGATCTCTTTGTTAGGCTTAAGCAACACCTTTTCATGAGCAATGATTCTCCAACTTCAGGGGCATCTTCATGAGAAGGTGATCTCACATTCTCCGCATCAGCTTGGACAATTTAAGCATTACCTTGACAAGTTGAAAGATTCTTTGGGCACTCATAAGATCTATGTCCATACTTGTTGCCTTTGAAACACCTACTTATAAAGCCTCTTCTTCTACCTCTAGTGAATGGTTTCCAACCTCTGAATGGGTAACCACCTCTTGTGGTTTGATCTTGACTTTGTGAACCACTAGTTTATTCATTATGGATCTGCAACTGACTCCTTCCATCATGTTGTACTCTATACCTCTAAAAGTTATGTCTCTACATCTTGAATGTTGAGTATGCTTTGTAGATAATTTCTCCTCTGCTTTAAGGGTAAATTGGTATGCCTTCTCTATTGATCTTGGTGATAGAAGATTGATTTCATCTTGGATGTTGAACTTCAATCCATTGATATATCTAGAAACCTTTTCAGCATCTTCTTTTATATATCATGCCTTGATGGTTAGCTTGTAAAACTCTTCTATGTAGTCTTTTACACTCATTTTCTTTTGCCTTAGGTTTTAAAACTTTTTGAATAGATTGGTTTGATAATCTTTTGGCATGAATTTGCCTTTGAATTTGGCCACCATTCTATCCCAACTCCTGATCTTTGATTTACCTTTCCTTCTTTCATCTTTCATTCCATCTCACCAGAGGGATGCATGATCTTTTAATCTCTTATTGGAAAACTTCACTTTTTTTTCATCCTCTATTCCTTCATATTCAAAATACTTGTGCATTGCATTGATCCAGTCAACCAGCTCCTCTATATTTAAGCTACCTTCATACATAGGTACTTCTAATTTAGGTTTGGAGCTAATTTCGATGACTACTCTAATAAATCTCTCTTCTACCATTTCTTCTCCTCGTTGTTCTGCTTCTTCTGAGGCATTTCCTCTTCTTTGTCACTGACATCCTCTATATCAATTCCTCTTCTCAGAGCAAGCTCCATGTGTTACAAACGAGATTGAAGATTTCTCATTTCCTCTAGCAACATTGTTGTAGTAGGTTGTCTCCTTTGACCTGCTCTACCTCTTGCTCTAGTTGCCATCTTCACAAGCTTTTGTATTAAAACTTGTTCTTACTGCCTTGATTGAGATATTAAGTAACTTTAGACAACCTAAAACTATGTTATAATACCACTATGGTGTAAGGAAAAACCTATAAGGTCTTTTATGAGCAATCTGATGACAAAAATGAGTTTACAGTTTTGTTTCTAGGCTTGATTTATTTACTAGAGGGGTTATCAATCAAAACTCGGACTTCAATGATCCTTAAATTGACTTCAAAAATTCATTCACATGTTTTTCATAACAAGCAATAGGGTCTATACTCATTTACAATTTGATATCTCAAGAGAAATTGAAAAAATATCTTGTAAACCCTTGTTTAGGCCTATATATAGGTCTGCATACCCGAAAACACTAATATTTCTTCTTTTAGTTACCCTCAAGCTTTGAAAGCACTTTAATCATTTAGAAAACATCTTCAAGAGCTTATCTCTCAATTTTCAAAGGATTCTAAGGGTTTGTTTGAAAGATATTGAAGAATTTGTAGATGAAACTCTGACTTACGATTTTTCTAACTGTAGGTGACCCGAGAACTTAAATATGGAGGAATTTGAACTTCAAATGACTATCAAAGGTTCTTCTTGATTGGGTTGAGACCTATGTATACTCCTCTTACTTAGACACTTACTCTTCAGACTTAGTAATCACAAAAATTCATAGAAAACCTTCTTTCCTCGGACTGTGTCACTACAGTGTTTTTAGACCTCTACAGCACTTGAACCATTATAAAAACATAAAACAAGATCAAAGAATGATATATAGCATATACCTTCACATTCACAATTTTAAGAGTGCATCTCAAATTCATAATAAAGTGCTCTTTATTCATATAACTTCAAGAACTAATACATAGGCCCTATAGGCTTCTCAGACACCCCATCAACTTTTTCAAAAACTTGAAACTTCAGACTTGATCATTTCTTGGCTCCTCCTCTGATGGTATGAACTTTATCAAGTTGTTTCTAGATGTCTAATATTAGTTCCTTCTTGTTTCATGAGCCAAAGATCTCTCAACAAAATTGAAACTCCTCCCAACATGCTTAATTTGGTCATTTTTCAACATTGCATAAACCTTGATTGGGTTTTAGACACGTTGAGACTGAGTTGAAGGTTGAAAAATCATTACATGTATTTTGACCCTTAAAACCCCTTACAAAAGGATCTAGCCCTTTTTAATACGCCAAAAGGATGACAATCCCATTAGAACTTTACAAACAAATTTAAAAATTTGAATTTCCTAGTTTTGGTGGGAAAACTTAAAACACCTCAAAGTGACCTCAAACTAATCAATGAAATCTGGGCAAGGCTTCTTATTGATCTATCATGACCTCTTAGATCTTCTAAGACCAAAAACAAACATAATTGAACTACTTACAAGCATGCACCTACAGCAGTAACCAATGATGGGATTAATCCCTAAAATGTCATCATATAAAGGCTGATTATGATCTTAAGAATTAAAAGATATGTAACTATTGGATTTATCCCCCATTGTAGTTATCTTTTGTAACCATGACTTCCCCAATATAACATTGTAATGATCCAAGGATGATACAACATAAAACAATATCATACATGCTAAATGACACACAAATGCAAGTAGTCTAATAGTGACCAAAGTTTTTGGAGGTGGTGTCATTCACATAGATTTGTTTTTCCATATCCAAGTATGTGAAGGAAAGTAAGACTCCCAATATTGAATTGAATTATCTTATTAACCATAAAATAATCTCTTCATTGTCCTTTCATTGTCAAAATACTAATAACCAAAAGTTCTGAATGTGAGGCATACATCACTAAAGGAACATCTATAACCATACTTGGTATTTTGTTCTGTGTAAGTGGTATATCCTTTAGGGGTAATGTAGGAGCTTTAGATTGAGGCGATTCTTCTTATACAAATGTGGCTGCCATAGCACAAAGATCAATGAATGATTCGCAATTTTTGCCAAGGATTTTATCTTTGATAGGTGCTAAAAGGCTATGGGTAAAAATATGTTGCTTTTGAAGATCCGATGGTTGATAAATCAATGAGTGCAGATGGCACTAGAATCTAAATATGTTAACATATGTATTCTCCTTGGGACCTTGTTAAAGGAATTGAATGCTCTCAAATGTAGTATGAGGTCTATTATTGGTGATAAATCAATCTAAGAAAACTTCTTTTAAGTAATGAAAGGAATGTAAAGATCTACTAAGTAAAACATTCAACCACTCTAAGACATCACCAATCAAAGTGTTAGGAAACAAATAAGTATAACAAAGCCATGCTCTTCATAAATTCTTATAGAAAGAAATATTTATTGAATGAGCTTTTAAGGATATCCATGACCATCAAATAATTGGAAGTGTGGTATGATTAAGTCATGTGCAAGAGGCCTCTCAAATGCATTTCTAAGAATAAGATTGTAAAATATAACATTGCTCAGAATCCTAGCATTAGAAATATCTAAACGGAGTGAAGCATTGTACACACCTATATTTTTAAGTCACCTATGGAATGCATCATAGTCACTATCTCATGGGTAGGAATAGTAAAACATTTAAGAGGCTTGCTCAAAAGAGCAAAATGATTATTTATTTCAAACATAGGCATGCTAGAATAGATAGGCATAGAAGGTGAACGAACAACAACAATTGCTTATACATCATTATTTTTATGAAAACCAACTACTCCATTCAACATTTGGCTGAAATCAAAAAGAGGAGGATTTTGTCTAAGGAATTGTACCATTTCATCAAGCATACCCTTATTGTTCTTATCATCATATGTAATATCAACATCTGCATCATTCAAAGACATTTCATCTATATCCTAAGAATATATATTTCATTTATAAGCCATGAAACAAGATAAGCAAGAGCATAAGCAATGGAATAAACCAAGGAAAACCTTAACCACCGATATGCTAAAAACTAAAACTAAGATAAACAACATAACCAACCATAGAGGAAAAGGTTCCTGAAACCTTTGGTTGAATTATGGCTAGGGTTTGGGTGATTCAAATGTGAGAAGTGGATGTAAATCTGAATGAAAATAAGAGTTAGGATTATGTCTAATGAAATATATGAACATTCAACTCAAAATCAAACAAATCATAAATGAAATCCTTGGGGGGAACCTAAAAAAGTATAAGCATTTGAAGAATATAGGCGTTCAATAATTTGTTTTACCAAACTATGATACTAGGGTACTATGACACAAGTAAATAGTAAAATTAAGTGCACAAGAGAGATTTAACAGAAACAATAATCAAATAGGAAATCGGATGTGCCCTAGTGGCAATAAAGAATAAACTAGCAATAAGGAAGTATGTTTGATAAGCAATGAACAATATGAAAAGCAAAAGAGATGGAACAATCACCCCTGAAGATTTGATCTGGAATCTCAAAGTGAATATGGGTTGTGTAGGTGGTAGGGAAGCTCTGTATAAAATGTGGAGGGCTCACTGTCAAAGAATAGATTTGGCACTTTGTCTTCCTATCACCAAATAAGCCCTAGGCTGACTTGACCACCGAATATGGCTTATTCCTATAACCAACGAATCTACACTATGCACCTTACAGAATTCTGAATTTTTTGTGGTTCTTCATAGTTTGATGAGCATATAGTGTTGCTTTACTGAATTCACATGCGTAAATGTCTAATTTTTTTTATTTTTTTTTGGTCTTCTTGACCCAATTCACCACAAAACACTTTTAAAAGAGAAAGGAAAGAAGTGGTCTTAAGGGAGTTGCAACCACATATTCCATGTGCTAGACTCAAATCCCATGCAATTCTTGTGTAGTGTGAATGGATAATTCAAGTGAGGGCTTCAACCTCCTTTTCCTAGGTGAGGATGCAACTACATGCACACTCCCCTATCCTTATTTTGGTACAAAATATGATTAAAACTTTAATGAATATTCCTTAAGCAGAAATGAATCTTTTGTAGTGTGTGCCTAGACTTGAAAAATGATAGATAATTTACTTGATATTCCCTTTTTGAAATGATTCTACATGATTTGTATATATATAGACTTCTCCAGTTTGAATTAAAGACTTACTGGCACACAAGTCGACAAAAGAAACAACAAAAGATCAGCATACACTGATCTAAACATTGAAAGGATGCAAAGGTGGTCAGGTCACACAAAAATATAAGGAATAGTTTTGGTGGCAAAGTTCCATCTTGAATCTATCTCAGAAGAAGAAAGACCAGAGAATGAAGGTAAAACAAAGAAAACAGGCCCACAGGCTCAAAATGAACAACACAAAAAAGGATAAAAGGAACAAAAGACTATGAGATCACCCAAAGGAGAAGGAAAAAACACATAGTGAAGCACCAATAAGACCTTAATTTGATCCAATAATCCATATTCAAAAAATAATACTAAAAGCATTACAATAACAAGCCTTGTTGCAGAATTAAGTGTCTATAGTGGATTGCAACATATTATAGCTTTGGCCATAGTTTGTTCCCAATTTTTGCAGCATTAAGGATGGGGCATCTGATGGATCTCATGATTTTTGATATACAAATTTTGAGCGAGTGACATTCAGACCAATATCTGACACATCAAATTTCAAAGATCGAAGATTGAAAGGTTTGGCACTGCAAATATGACAGTTAATTTTTTATAGTCATGCATGAAGCTGAGAATATTTGTGTTGGGTTCTTAGAAATTTTTTCTACCAAGGGTGAGCCTAAGTTTACAAACATTAAAATATATTTCTTTCTTAACAAAGCAATTTAACCCTCAATTTCAGTAATCCTCGAGTGTTTGAGACAGTTGTAACTATTTGTGATCCCATAGACCGTTAGATTCCGTAGATGTTTTTTGTTTTTGTTTTGGGGGATCAAAAAGTATATTGCCAAAATAAGTAACATTACACAAACCTTTCTCCAGACCCAGCTATTGAAGAGAAAGGACGAGTGAAGACATTCTTAAAGTCCTTTTACGCAACTTGGCTATTGGAAATATCCAAAGACAAACAAAACATGAGATTCCAATTTACATATAGCATATATAACGCATTAGACAGATTAAGAATGAGTCCATGATATCCAAACACTAAAAGGAAACCATAAGCAAAAATAAGATAGGAATACTTATTAAGATTCTCCTCCAAAATTTCCATGATGCATGTGGGCAGCATGATGTCATACAATCTTCAACACCTGAACTATCTACGGGTTCCAAATCAGGGCAGTAGTTATGGGTGTAGGTCGGAAGGGACTATTAGCATTGTTTGATGGGCATTGAATTGCATCTGTTCAGCAAACATTTTTTATTCCTTTCAGAAGTGAGTATTTTCTCAACGACATCAGTTAGGCTCTTAAGCTTTGTTGAAGTATTGTGTCAGGGAGTTAAGACAATCTTTTTGTTGATTAACATCCTGTAAAGCAAGTATACAATCTTTTTATTGTTGAATGCACGATTTCCTTTCAAGGAGAGATATATCAATACCCTTGTCATCAATTTTGGTAGCCACATTATCGAGACTCTGAGTAATGCTATACATGGTCTTCCTTATAGCGGTGGATGTATATTTAGCTTTGGCAGTGTTTCTTTTGGGTGCAGAATGGGAAATTCAGCTTGAGATTTTGAAATATTATCAAACTCAAAGGAAGACGGGCAATAGGTTTTCTGGGGCACCAAAGGGTTTTGATTGTCATTAATGGGATTTGGGAAGAAATTATCCACAAGAATATTTGAGAAATTGAAGGATTTGATTCCCTAAGAGGTGTCGAAAACGGGGCAAGCAATGAGTCCAACTTGTCTATTAGCATGTTCGTTTTAAAGCTTAGCCACCGACCTAACCCATTATGTGGGAGGGGACGGATTATGTGGGAGGGTGGATGAAAGCAGAAAAATGATGAGATATACTTGAAATCAGTGTGTTGTTTTTCTGCACACGTTGTTGACTAGTGGAGGCAGTCATCTCTTTGTCAATGGTCATCTTCTCATCAATTAGAATAGGCTGGTTCTCCGTTGAAGGATGCTGGTTTCTTTTTTCCTTACTCTGCACAATGGTGTTTTCCATTGCTTTCTTCAGCTGCTTCTTTTTGCTTTTTGCTTCTTTCTGGTATAAACCCTCAATTGTTTGTGGGGTTTCAGTAGGCAGGTCTCGCGGATGTAATAAAAACCAATTCATTTCATTTCTTAGGGATTCTGTTTTCAAATATTGTTGTGCTAAAGAAGGCATTGAGAAATTATGAATATCTCGATTATCTTGACTATCAAATCAATTAGAATTTATTGAATCACATCAATATACATTTCCAAAATAGAGCTGGTTTATCTACAGGGAGGAGAATAGACCTGCAGACTTCATGGCCAACCTCTGCTCATCCAAAGAGGAAGAAGAGAACGGGCTTCTGCTCATCTTTCCAAATCCTAACATCTCTCCAGAAGTCAGTAAGCACCTCGCTAAGGATGTATGTTGACCTGCTGATATCCTGAAGAAAATTCTATACATTTCTCTGATAATTAAATATCATAACAAATTGAGTGTATTGATATTTTGAGAGAGAATGTTTCCTTTCTGCAGATGGTCTGTGTTTGGTATAAAATTGATTATTGAATTGATAAAAGCAAGCATTTTTACAGCAGTGCAAGAGGATTGAGCAGGGGTATGGTGTAGTTATTCTCTTCTAATTATTGGTTTTATGAAATCTCTGCACTTTTTGTTAATGTTCCAAAAGCAAAGCCAGTTGTTTTATAGCAAGAGGAAAGAGCAGGGGCATGGTGCAGTTATTCTCTAGTATTTGTTGATTTTATGAAAATCACTGGATTTCATGCTAATATCCATTCCAGAAAAAGTCAGTAGGCATACTTTGATTGCAATTTCTTGAAATGTTTTGATTTTTATGGAAGACCTCTTCCCCAAGCTCTCCCCATTATATTTTAATGAATATAACGATAAGGTGATGTTTCTGACCGTTTATGATAAAGTTAAGATCTGATGTTCTCATACTGTTAAGTAGATAAAAGCCTGGAAAGAGGGAGTAAGAGTAAAATCTGTGTTAGAGATTGCACCTATCGGACTAGAATAAGTAGTTGTGCTAGTGATGCCTCTATCAAAGACAAACGTGTAGTCCTGCATAGGCATTTTATTTGGATGAAATCACAGTGATATCTAGCACATCCTAGTTGCTGGACCAGTGTTTAAGGGATCAATGCTAAGCCAGTGTTTTTGAGTTAGTGGTGTTGATGAAAGTTAAACAGAAAATCTGCTAGAATGATATGTTTTTTTGCCATACACATGGTTCTTCTGTTCATATTTTTTCTTTATAGCTTGAATTTGTTTCCTGATTGACTCCTCATTTATGAGAATACAGCGAGAGTTTTACCTGCTGTGTTTTTTTGGCTAGGGGTCACAATGACAACCCCCGTTAGTCTATCAAAACAAAAAAGAGGTCGTTTATATAGAGCACAAGAAGCACATTTAAGAGGATCAGTCAGTGATCAAGCTGATTTGTTAACAGAGATCTTGACCATTCATTACATGTAAAACAATGTCAATCGCATAAGTATATTTAGTTTATACGTACAAATTTACATGTATATGTACAGCAATAAAATCCATGTGCATGCATACATGGACAAGAAAATATTGTACAGATGACTTTAGCATAAAAATGGGAACTTAACACCAATGCATAATCAGTGGCTAGGCACTGTTGACAATTTTGCCCCCCACAGGGCAAATTGTCACCCCTACACTTCGGAACTTTGCTAGGTGCCAAGTTTGTCTTGTGAATCAGTTTTGGGGTCCTTAAATGAGCATTTACAGCCACCCAAGTGGCCATCTACAGCCAGATGCAGAGGTTTCCAAGGAGCTTTCTTGATTACAGCCAAATGTGCAAATACAGCCAGGACATACAAGCTGTAAGTTTAGTTATTTTGTCTTCCCAAGGAATTTTTTCGGGCTATAAGAGGTGGACTATTTCTTCGAACATTCTGTCCGAGAGAAAGAGCTCTCAAAGGACTGTGTAAAAGTCCAAAAAAATGACTAAGTGGCAGTTGTTCAAAGCTTATTTTATTCGGACTTTTTGTCCGAAAGAAAGGTGAAAAGCACAGTTGAGAAGACCCGAAGGGCACCTTCCCTTCGGGAAGGTACAATTCAAAAGTACCGAAGGGTATTTAATCCTTCGGGTTGGTTCACTTTATGGTTTTCAAGTCAAGACAAAAGTTCCAAAGGACAGTTTCAAAAAGCCCGAGTGCCCTTCAAAAAGCTCAAGTGCCCTACAATTCTTCCGAAAGCCACTTTTGAAGGCAAAAAAGCCCTTGTGGAGGGCACTTGGTCAATGTCAGGGCCTTTTCAAAAGTTCCGAAAGGCACTTTTGAGGACAAAAAGCCCTTGCGGAGGGCACTTGGTCGGTGGCAAGACCCTTTCAAAAGTTCAGAAAGGCACTTTTGAGGACAAAAAGCCCTTGCAGAGGGCACTTGGTCGGCGAAGTGGACCTTTACAATTCTTCTGAAGGGCACTTCTGGAAGAACCTTGCCCTTGTGGAAGGCACCCAGGCGACTAACAGGACCAAATCAAAAACCCTGAAGGGCAATGTTGGGAAGTAGAAACCCTTGTGGAGGGCACCTTCATAAAAGCAAGGGACACTTCAAACGGAAAAGAATTTCCTTCGGACTATTTGTTCGAAAGAATTCCTTCGAACAAAAAGTTCGAAGGAATCTGACGGAGGATATACCCAAGAAAAAACCCTGATAGAAAAAAAAACAAAGACAAAAAAAGAAACGAGAAAATTTGAGAAAATTCTTCAAAATAATTGTCAAACAAGAAATCCGCGAGAATATGAAGTCAACAAAAGCCCGAGGAAAACCAAAGGGCAAGACTTAAGAGCCTAAAAAAATAAATTTGGGAAAATTGGCAATGAAACGAATTCCTTCGGATTTTTTGTTCGAAGGAATTCCTTTGGACAAAAAGTCCGAAGGAATTCGGGAGGACAAAAGCCCAATAGAAAAGACAAGGGCGTAAGCCAAAGCCAAAAAAGAGAAAAGGAAATGCCAAGCCCGGGAAAGAGAAGAGACAGAGAGTCCTTCGAACAATTTGTTCGAAGAACGAAAGCTAAAATAAATCTCGATTCCCAAATTAAAGCAGAACACGAAAAAAACCAGAGAAAATACAAACAGGACTGAAGCAGAACTGAACATGGGCATAAGCATGAACAGCGAATAAAACAAATGCAGAATAAAGACAAAGGGAGGATGAACAAAGATCATGCACAGACTTAACATGAGTTACTCCAACGAAGTGAACGCGTTTAAGAAAACAAGCATGCTTCAGTTCTAAAAATAGAGTTGTCTTGCATGATGAATGGGCAAATCGTTGAACGTTTCAAACAGCCAAAAATTCCATGCACACACTCTCGTTTGTCTAAAAGCTCGAAATGTTCCGACGATTCAAATGCAATTCTTAATTTGGCATTTGCATGGATTTCATGCAAAGGGAAGACTTTCAAACGTTCCAGTAGTTTGAGTGAATTTGACTACTCTTGTTTTGAAGTTGCCCAGTTTTCAAGTCAAGACATCTATTCGTAGGTGTCATGCATCCAAAGCTTGTCTTCTTCTTTTTCAACGCCAAGGATTCTTCATGCAAAACAACCAGGTATAAGCCAAAGAAAGACAAATTTGGAAGATCCATGCAATGCAATTTGGGCTTGGGCTAATGAAGAGTTAACTCCATCTCCTATTTTCAATGTCAATCTCTTGGCTCTTTGTAATTTTCTATATTAATGGCTTTTCAACGTTGTAAAATCTATCCCTCTTGGTAAGACCAGACTCTGTCATTGGTGAGTTGTGTAATCTCTTCAATCAATAGGACTGTACTTTCAGATTTCAAGTGTTGGCATAGTGTACATTCATTCAGTAATTTGCATACGTGGTAGATTTCTCTCCCTTCTCAAATTTTGATTCATACCTAGTGGCTAGCTCATCATGTTATGCAGGTCATGTTCAGTGTTTTATGTCTTTTGCTGACGTTGTAAGTGGATGTTAGGTGGCTGCAAAGTGTCTTGTATCTGAACTCTCTCCATCGTTTTCCCTCACGTTTTTATCATTTGATCAAACCTTCTCATGAAATACTTATGCATAGTGATCAATTGAAATCAAAGGTCTTCATTTTCTCTTGTTTGATTCAGTGTTCAAAATTCCAAGTAGAGTGGATCAACATTCTGGTGTATCATCATCATTAGGTAGGATTTCCCCTTCAAGTTTCTTTCTCCTTTTTCCATAGTAGTCTGCAGCACAGAGTAGAGACCCACATTGATACATTTTACAGGAACCAGCCTTCTCTGGAGGTTCTTTTCACCATTGAGGCACCCACCCTCGTGAGAAGATCCCATTGTTTCAACTGGAGAGAGGATTAACCATTTCAGCACATCTTCGTTTCAGGGTGCAACTCCAGGTTGACAACAAGTACTATCCTCAATCTCTTTGTATCTCTTTCTTCAGCACTGTCTTGAATTTTAGGAAGCAAACAATACATATACACAAATCAGTTAGTAAAACAAGAATCAATATAAGGCATGCAAGGGATAAAATGAACCCTACCTAAACTAAAAATAATCAGTGCGAACAATTCAAAGCACAACTGACTATTTATGACCCAACTTACAATGAAATTATATGCACAATTTCTATAATGAAAGTGTCATAGGGAACATGTAGACAATGTAATCCTTATTGAATGATAGATTATTTTATGACCAAATTAGTAATATAAGAATATAATTTTTGAGAGTATAATTTTTATTCTATGATAGTCTCTAATTGGACATTCTCCCTAAAGGTTCCCATTAAGGTTTTGACTTTATATAGCGGCACCATAAGGTCATGGCTCGGTTGTCCAGGGAAGAAGCTTTTTGTGCATATGAACTGGTCCACAAAGCTCAGCCATCAATATGAAACCACATAGCTTTTTGAATATGAGGAGACAAATTATATTTTGTGATTCCAAGTCATAAATAGATTAGATATGGTCAATTATAGATCTCAATAATTGTAGCAATTAGACAGAGATCTCATCAGTTGTAATTACCATTGTTGCTGCAATTTTCATCACTATATCAACAGAAAAGAAGAGAACGGATTCTCACTACTCATTAAAACAGTATTCTAAGCAGAGTCTGGTTTCCTCATACATTAATACTTCAATAAAAATTACATATACAAGAAAAGCAAGTTGTGCCCACTTCATTTACATTCTTAGATATTCTTTGCATGAGATAAAATTGGAAAAAAATACAAAAACCTAGAAACGAATGTGTATACAAAGTTCTAATAGGGATCCACACTCTTACCCATTGTATATTCTCATTGAAACTTGTGTCAAATATGAATCAATTCGAACTATTCAGGATCTCTTATAGTAAAACAAACAATATTGGACCTGAAGAAGAAGGATCATTCATTAACTTTAATGCACTAAACACCTAGGTTAGAAAATGACTGTTAGATGTAGTATTTGGATGCCATCTACAATCAAAAGATGACAAAGAAACTCCTCTTTTCTCTTCTCCATGGAGAGAAAACAATTTCCCCAAAGCCAAGACTTAAGGTTTTGCCCAATTGTTGAGTACAATTTGGCAGTCTTAGGCAAGGAAAGTAATGTTGATCCCTATAGACACTTTTGCATCTAGGATGGGATTTTGTCACAAGGAAAAGTGGAAAAGTATAAAATACCCTATTAACAAGGTTTATTGGTCGTCAAACCTCTTGATGATATGTATATCCTTCCATAAGATCAGTTATGTTTGAGCCTCAATTACTTTAGGCTAGGTTGTGTGATAAATAGAGCTTGCTAGTTTGGAACTTGGTCAGGATCTTCTTCATGCATACTTCATCCAAGAAAAACATGGTTACAAGAGTTCAAGGAAACTCTATTGAACAACTTTGCACAATTTTCCCTCAAAAAGAGCTACATTAGTTGTTTCTGATTAATCCATTTTCTAAGTTTCATGTTGTTATTAGCCCAAAATGTTTTTGGCATGGCTTCCTCTTTGGAGATCACTATTGATAGACCTTTCATAGTTTGGGGATGACTGTGGGGCATATTTATGGCCTCTTGATTAGGAATCTATAAGAGAGAATCCACATCACCAACTTTCATTATATTGGACATTAGCAGGGAAGACTTGTAATGGTTTTCAAGTTCCCCTATTTTTGGCATATTTAATGAAAGTGGTTGAAGCAATACTTCTATATTATTTATTCCATAGCCTTCCATCTCTTTCCACCCCGCCTCTGCCCCACTCCCTCATACCAAATTTTGGATTTACCGTAAACACCAAAACAGATCTGATCTGACCAGATCGGAGTCCTACCCCATTAGAGAAGGCCATGGTCTCCTCCAGCCTATCTCGGCTCTCATTCAAATCTGTAGTAGCTAAAGAAAACTCCAAAGATGATATTCTCAACTTGTTTCATCGGCATGCCAAAAATGGTTGAACCAATGTCCCAGCCAAAATGGCTAGTGAATACTATCAAACGATTAATCTACAAAAGATTCACTTCCCATGAGGGAAGGTTCAGAAAAGGCCGTGGTACCTCAAAGAAAAGGCTCTGATCTAAAGGTTTTGGGCCCTTGCCCAGGGCCAAAGACACTCAGGAATTAGATCTAGTATCTACACAAACTGTAAGCCAAAAGGAGTGATTGATATCCTAATTGTTCCAAGAGGATATTTCATAATAATCTTTTCCTCCAAAGAACAACAAATCCCCTAGTTCATGAACAAATGAGGTTTGTTTATTACACAATGGACCCCAATGGAGTTCTAATCTACGTAAGATTACATCTACTTCCCATTAAGTTCTAGGAAGAAGCAACTTTGAGAAGAATTGGAAATGCCATAGGTAAATGCATGACTACTTTAGTTCTCACTACTTCAGAATTAGGCTAGGACCTGAATTAAATATTGACTTTGAGAAATACTTTTTTGATAAAATCCTCCAACTAGTTGCAATGTGATGCAAGAGCATCCCAGACAAATTTGCAAACTTGCATTACCTGAAAACAAAGTCAACCAATCGTTGGATAGAGACCAAATTGGACAATGCTTGGTGGCACAATGCAACACTTTAAAAGACTTTTGGATGATGCAAGAGTCCACTGGCACGAAGGACGGGTGATCGGGGTGTGCGGAAGGATGAAGAATGAAAGGGTGGAAGTTTTGACGCCCCGATGCAAGCGCACGCAAGCAAAAGAACAAAAGTAGAGATCAGTGCGCAAGAGGACTATCAGGGTCTAACCTTAGGGAGGCACAAAACAAAAAAACAATGTACATAAGAGTTGAGGAGCATGCGATGGTGCAAATAATAGGACAATACGAGAGTGTCCAAGGCATGGACGCACAAAATTTCTGCACAAAACATAGGACCTAGGGTAGAGGGAGAAAACTAGATGACCAACTAGTTGCAAGGACCGACACCTAGCCCTTTTACATGCTATGATAACACTATACTTGATGTGATAGCAAAGGACAATGAGATCTATCAACACAAATATAACTTGATGACTTTTAGATATGCATGACTTAGGGTCTGTAAAGGCTAAAGCTACCCCTAGGGTAGATCTATAGGGTCGTGTCGAGCCCTACCAAGTTATAGTTGTCAACCATTATGTGGTAAGCACAACTTTCCAAATAGCAAACAACTATAAAAGGAGGAACTAGGACAACATGGGAAACGCTGAGACTGAAGGGAGAGACTGTCAAAATGCAAAGTTAGAGGGAAGGACAGCCAAGGGCTCTAAGACCCATAGCCTTAGTGTAAAAGGGGACATGGGGAGTCCATTGTTGTAAAGGGGCTGCATGCTCCATTATATAAGTTGGGAGGCTAAGAATATCCTGTAGTTATGATTGTTTAATGAATAATAAATAAATAAAAATCTCTTTTCTATTAGTTAACATAAAATCTCAATATTGCTATAAATTTCTTTGGAAAGCAGTGTTTTGTGTCTAATGTGAAACGGGATAGAGTAATTGCCCTAGGTATTGGGCAAGGTGGCCTGTATAAGCTTGTTGACCCTACCACAGTCAACTTAAATGTATGTGTAGAGGGAGATTGCACCATACAGGGTGTGTTGCAAGAATAAATTCCTTAAAGCCTTGTTGACTCTGCTCCATTCAACTTACATGCAGTAGTTGTGGAGGGAATACCCACTATAAGGATGCAATTCCTAATCAAATGCACGGGCAGTTGTGTAGGAGAATGAAATGCTTCAATCAAAGGCACTGGCTCAAAAGACCGAAAACAAGGTTGTTAATTCAGCAGAGCAAGGTCATTTTGCTCACTTATGACCTTTTTATGGTTTATCTGAACTGCCACTTAAACAACTATTGGATGCAAAAGGGTGGAAATATTAAAAATCAAAGCCAATAGTACTTTGGACAAGTACAAGGCTCATCTTGTTGCAAAGCTTTTCCCAATAGTTAGGAATAGATGAGGATACTTTTTCTCCTATTGTGGAGATGTTTTTTCTCCTACTTGGAGTTGGCTTTTATTCCTACTACAAAGATGGTCATGTTGATGCAGGTGGATTGCACCCTCGACAGGACGCTGAGCTCCTGCTTTCCATGTGCAACAATGGAAACTCCCCTCTTGCCTGTGGGCCTGGCAAAACTGGGAGGAGAGTCTCTAAATAAGGACTAGCTCCCTTTGATGTATCTTTTAGGTCCTAAATTTCCTACTGCTAACAAATAAATGAAAAAAGAGCGGGGGGTTGAAAAGGGAGAAGGATGCTAAAAACATAATCTAAACCTAAACTAAAAGGTGATACACCAAAAAAGTTGATCTACTTAGCTCAAACATACACTTTTCACCAAGAAGAAGTTGGCATACACTTCATTTGATATGGAAAACTCTTCTGTATCAGTGAATCAGGGGTTTGTGGAGATACAGGGAGGAAAAACTACCAGAGGTGTTCTAAGACACTCTATGGCAGCCTATTCACATGCGCCTATATTCCTGTTGGAGACACTTCTGGCAGACCTGCAGAAGAAGAAACTTCACAATGCACTAGACATGCTGGAATCGTTCTGTGAAAGCATAAAAGAAAATGACTTGACACAAAACGAAAACATAGACATATGTGTGAGTGCAAGTTCAAATGGAGGTAAAAAATTGCTAAGTCTTGATTCAAGGTAAAATCCGGCAGAGCTCCGCCTTACAAGTCCAAAGATTTTTGGGCAGAGCTTTGCCTTATAGGCTAAGAGATCATTTTTTAAATTAGAAGTTTACAATATATAGAGAGAGAAGTAAAGGCGCCCCTTGATGGAAAATACTTTGGCGCCTTTTACAAGTTGGCCCATGTGCGTTGAAAGCGTTGGGAAGAGGAAGTCATTGTTGCTAATATCATCCTTCTAGAAGAGGCCTGCTAAAACCATGCTGTGTAATCGCCAGTCTTGACTTTGGCGTTCAAACGTTAATGTGAAAGCATGGACCGCGCCTCTTTTTCTGCAAACAAGACTGCTCCTTCAAGATATTCACACGGTTTGTCTGCTGATTAATGTAAAGTGAAGAAAACAGATCGTGTCGTTCACTGTTTGCGCCCTTTGATGACCACTTGGCAGATACTGTGTCAACCGCTGAAGTAACTCCTTGAGTCGACACCTTCCTTTGCCACTTGGATTGTTTTGTCCGTTTTTGCACTTTGTCTCTTCCTGGCTTTGTCTTTTTTGGCTCCTTCAGCCCTCGGGGGCTATCCTCTCGGCGGGTCGCTGAGTTCACTCGCAGCCTGTCCTTAAGCTTTTTTCAAAATCAACGGCTATTTCACCGCCTTAAATTTGACGTCTGTGCACTCGTCACTGGGCGTTTGAACCTCCAACGACTAGTTCGTCGTGCTCGATTTTGAAGTCTTCGGGCCCGTCACCCCTTGGAATTTCTTCGGCCTTTTCCTTTTCTTCGGCTTTTTTTGCTCTGGTCAGGCTTTGTTTCGGTCGGGGCCTCATTGTTTTGTCGGCCGAATTTCTTCGGACTTTTGTCCGAAGGATATCTTTCCTTCTGTTTTGCCTTCGTTCGGGTTTTTCCTTTTGGTCATTTTCCCGCGGACAAAATGTCCGCAAGAATTATCTCGATCACTTTGACCTTCGAAATCTTTCTTCGGGTTTTTTTTCCCGCGGCTCTTTCTCCGAATTTCTTCGGACTTTTTGTCCAAAGGAATTCCTTCGGACAAAAGTCCGAAGGAAATCATTTCCTTCCTTTGCCTTAGTCTTTTTTAATTTCCGCGGGATTTTCTTCCGAAGGATTTCTTCAGACAAAATGTCCGAAGGAATTCCTTCGGGCATTTTGTCTGAAGAAATTCTCTTGTTCACTTTTCCGAAGAAAAACTTACCCTTTCGGCCTTCTTTCCAAGTGCTTTCCTGCCCTCCGCAAGGGCTGTTTGGCCTCTAAAATTGCCTTTCGGAAAAGTCGCAAAGGTCCTTTTGTCGCCTAAGTGCCCTCCGCAAGGGCACTTGTCCTTCGAGCTGTGGGAGACTCTTTTGAACCTTCCGATTGAACCGTTCCTTTGAACCAACCCGTTGAACCAAACCGACTGAACCAATCACTTGAAATGACTGATTGAACCAAGGCATTGAACCAACTCATCGAACCGACTGCTTGAACCAACTAATGAACCATTTGATTGAACCAAGCCGATGAACCATTTGATTGAACCAACAATGGTTCAATGGTTCAATGTTCAAAATTCTTAACTCTTGGAAAGATCATGTCGTTGAACCTCGACGTTGAACCACTTTTCCAACCTTAAGGAAAAGTGTCTTGAATCATTTTTCGCTCTCTTTCCTTGTGAATTTCTTCGGACAAAATGTCCGAAAAAGCTTTGTAAAAGCCCCTTGCATTCTTTGAACTGGTTCATCTTCTGTCGAAAGACTTGTGCAACCAGAATTCAACTGGCTCAAAACAGCAAGGGAAGAAGGGGACCGATTTTGGCCTGCTGGACCAAAAATGTTCAACAAATTGGTGACTCCCAAGGGAAGCATGCCTGGTATGCTTAGAAACCAGTTGCCTTAAAGTCCATTGGGCACGGAGTCAGGATACAATTTGAAAAAGGTTAGCAACAACCCCGATAGATCCAAGAATCAATCATGAAGCTTTTACCCCACACAAAGGAAAACACACACAAGGCTAAAAACACTACTTGTGCAAACAGCACTTAGGGAAAACAGAAAAGAAAACTAAAAGCAAACTACTATGTACAGCTAACCAGGTATATTTGCCTCCCTCATGGATCAAAGGAAAAAAAATTTAACTCTCTTTTATGGCAAGGAAACTTATGGTGCCAGACAAGTGGCTGAATCGAATGGAGATTTGGTGACCTGCTCCTCTTGCCTACCACCTTGATTGGCTTGCATCCGAGTGGATCAGAGTCAAACATGCTCCCAACATATATGTACTCTTCTTGTTCTTGGAAGCTTGTCGAATGCTGGCTCTTCATGCTGGTGTGTTTCATCAAGAAATCAAAGGTTGTTGGCTCATCACCATAAGCCCTTTGATATGCACAGTCCTTTTGCAGTGCATCATGGTTTGACCCGTTCCCTTCTGCTTCATTGAAGATCCTGTCAAACTCATCTTATGCTTGATCATGGCTTCCTTGAACAAGGGTGACTGTTGTGATGTTTGAAATAGAATCACAAACTGATTGCTCATCCCATAGAACATCACCTTTTTGTTCAAAGCTCTCTTCTTCAAGGCGTTCCTCAAGATGGACAAGCCTCTCCTTTTCTTGCTCAAGGACCAAAGTTTCTAGTTGTTCAAAGACATCCATCTGATCCTCCTCCAACTCAGGCTCCATGGCATGGTCATCCTCCTCATCGAAGCAACCAGGAAGTTCATCAAACAAGGGGGGAGAGAGCTCACCATGCTTACGTTCCTCTTCGTATTGTTGGAACATCTGCATGTATGCATGACCCGCGTCTTCTCCATTGCTGATGATGTCTTCAAAGGGAGCATCCATGATGATTTCCTCTTCATTGTCGCTCATGATAGCCTCCTGAAAAGCTACAAATTGGATATTCTGCTCTTCACTCGCCTCCTGCAAAACAGGTTCCTCCTTGAAAAGGGATGAAGTGGAAGGCTGAAGATTAAACCCATGTGGAAGAGGAGGCAGTCCCTAAGCTAGAATCGAATGATTCTCCTCTTTCCATTTGGCCAGCACTTCATCTATATCAAATGTGGTCTGATATCTCTCTTGGAGGTGTGTAGATGGGGTGTGTTCAGACATGAAATCTGCTGTTTGGTCTGAACCGTCCATCACACATTGGCTGAGGAATCTCACTCTGGACTCCAAATCTGCAATTCTCTTGGCTAGATCTTTTTGAAAGAGCCTTTCTTGGAGATCACAAGCATCATCATGATGAGTAGGAGCAGATTCGTCTTCTTCAAGGTTTTGAGCAAAACCTTTCTCCTTATCCTTCCTGCCCCATGATTCCATTGTTTGTTTCCAACTCATGACCTTGGATTGGAATTTTCCCTTTGTGAACAAGGAACAACTTTATCTTCTTCAAGGTCCTGAGCTGGTTCATGATTTTCCCTCTTCCAACTTGGAATCTGGAGATCATAGTGAGAGACCTGAGGAAGTTGGGGAAGGTTAGAAAGGGTCTGTTGATGTATAGGAAGAGCTGCTTCAAGAGAGATGAGTTGGTTCATGGTATTCCCTTCAAAGGAGGATTTGCAATCTAATGAATTGAGAAGGTTCATCTCCATGAGACGCTGCTCTAATGCCCTTTGATGTTTGAAAGCTAGGCACAAGGGGTTAAGAGCAGGAGTAATTAATGCATCAGATGAGCTAGAGTGAGCAAGTGCTATCTGGTAGAAAGGATTTGGTGCACAAGAGGGGGCTTTCTTTAGAATAAGAGGGGGCACACAACGCTGACTTCCTTGAATGAATGGACTCTTCCATTTTGCTACCTCCTTCATGGACTGCAAGGCCTGAGTTTGCCTGAACAAACACTCCTTTTTGTACATAAGCTCTTGTTGATATCTATACTGCTCATCTAATCTATGTATTTCCATTCCCTGCTTCTCAAACTCCAGTGTTACTTCCCTTATTGTTGAAGGGCAACTAGGAGAGCTGCTTGAGGTGATTCCATAAAAAACCTGAGCTTGATCAAAGTTATACGAAGGAATACAAGGCCCATGATTTTGAGAAAAGGGATTATACATACAAAAATAAGATTTCTTGATGGCACTTGGACTGCATAACCAGCTGATTCAATTCGCAGTCGCCATTAGTGTTAATAAAAAAGCCTCCAAAGGCTGGTTGGTTGAAGACACACCAAAATTCTTCAACTCTTTGGATAAAAACTAGTTGGTCCCACCGGGCGTGCCAAAAACTGTTGACGCATGCGGATTGCACCCTCGACATGAGCCTAAGCTCCTGCCTTCCACGCGCAACAATGGAAACTCCCCTCTTGCCTGTGGGCCTGGCAAAACTGGGGGGAGAGTCTCTAGATAAGGGCTAGCTCCCTTTGATGTATCTTTTAGGTCCTGGATTTTCTACTGCTAACAAATAAATGAAAAAAGGGGGGTTGAAAAGAGAGAAGGATGCTGAAAACAGAACCTAAACCTAAACTAAAAGGTGATACACCAAAAAAATTGATCTACTTAGCTCAAACATACGCTTTTCACCAAGAAGAAGCTAGCATACACTTTATTTGATATGGGAAACTCTTTTGTATCAGTGAATCAGGGGTTTGTGGAGATACAGGGAGGAAAAACTACCAGAGGTGTTCTAAGACACTCTATGGCAGCCTATTCACATGCGCCTATATTCCTGCTGGAGACACTTCTGACAGACCTGCAGAAGAAGAAACTTCACAATGCACTAGACATGCTGGAATCATTCTGTGAAAGCATAAAAGAAAATGACTTGACACAAAACGAAAACATAGACATATGCGTAAGTTCAAGTTCAAATGGAGGTAAAAAATTGCTAAGTCTTGATTCAAAGTAAAATCCGGCAGAGCTCCGCCTTACAAGTCCAGAGATTTTTGGGCAGAGCTTTGCCTTACAGGGTAAGAGATCCTTTCTCAAATGAGAAGTTTACAATATATAGAGAGAGAAGTAAATGCGCCCCTTGATGGAAAAGACTTTGGAGCCTTTTACAAGTTGGCCCATGTGCATTGAGAGCGTTGGGAAGAGGAAGTCGTTGCTGATATCATCCTTCTAGAAGAGGCCTGCTAAAACCATGTTGTGTAATCGCCGGTCTTGACTTTGGTGTTCAAACATTAATGTGAAAGCATGGGCCGCGCCTCTTTTTCTGCAAACAAGACTGCTCCTTCAAGTTATTCACGAGGTTTGTCTGCTTATTAATGTAAAGTGAAGAAAACGGATTGCGTCGTTCACTGTTTGCGCCCTTTGATGACCACTTGGCAGATATTGTGTCAACCGCTGGAGTAACTCCTTGAGTCGACACCTTCCTTTGCCACTTGGACTGTTTTGTCCATTTCTGCACTTTGTCTCTTCTTGGCTTTGTCTTTTCTAGCTCCTTCGGCCCTTGGGGGCTATTCTCTCGGTGAGTCGCTGAGTTCACTCACGGCCTGTCCTTAAGCTTTTTTCAAAATCAACGGCTATTTCACTGCCTTAAATTTGACGTCTGTGCACCCGTCACTGGGCGTTTGAACCTCCAACGGCTAGTTCGCCGTGCTCAATTTTGACGTCTTCGGGCCCGTCACCCCTTGGAATTTCTTCGGCCTTTTCCTTTCCTTCGGCTTTTTTTGCTCTAGTTGGGCTTTGTTTCGGCCGGGTCCTCATTGTTTTGGCGGCTGAATTTCTTCAGACTTTTGTCCGAAGGATATCTTTCCTTCTGTTTTGCCTTCGTTCAGGTTTTCCTTTTGGTCATTTTCCCGCGAACAAAATGTCCGCAAGAATTATCTCGATCACTTTGACCTTCAGAATCTTTCTTCAAGTTTTTTTTCCCGCGGCTCTTTCTCCGAATTTCTTCGGACTTTTTGTCCGAAGGAATTCCTTCGAACAAAAGTCTAAAGGAAATCATTTCCTTCCTTTGCCTTAGCCTTTTTTTATTTTCGCGGGATTTTCTTCTTAAGGATTTCTTCAGACAAAATGTCCGAAGGAATTCCTTCAGGGATTTTGTCCGAAGAAATTCTCTTGTTCACTTTTCCGAAGGAAAACTTACCCTTTCGGCCTTCTTTCCAAGTGCTTTCCTGCCCTCCGCAAGGGTTGTTTGGCCTCTAAAATTGCCTTTCGGAAAAGTCGCAAAGGTCCTTTTGTCGCCTAAGTGCCCTCCGCAAGGGCACTTGTCCTTCGGGCTGTGGGAGACTCTTTTGAACCTTCCGATTGAACCATTCATTTGAACCAACCCATTGAACCAAACATTGAACCAAACCGACTGAACCAATCACTTGAACTGACTGATTGAACCAAGGCATTGAACCAACTCATCGAACCGACTGCTTGAACCAACTGATGAACCAAGCCTTAGAACCAAGCTGATGAACCATTTGACTGAACCAAGCCAATGAACCATTTGATTGAACCAAGCCGATGAACCATTTGATTGAACCAACAATGGTTCAACGGTTCAATGGTTCAATGTTCAAAATTCTTAACTCTTGGAAAGATCATGTCGTTGAACCTCGACGTTGAACCACTTTTCCAACCTTAAGGAAAAGTGTCTTGAATCATTTTTCGCTCTCTTTCCTTGTGAATTTCTTCGGACAAAATGTCCGAAGAAGCTTTGTAAAAGCCCCTTGCATTCTTTGAACTGGTTCATCTTCTGTCGAAAGACTTGTGCAACCAAAATTCAACTGGCTCAAAACAACAAGGGAAGAAGGGGACTGATTTTGGCCTGTTGGACCAAAAATGGTCAACAAGTCACACTTCAGTTGACTCTCCATAGCAACTCAGTTTGGATGGAGATTTGGACAAGGAGGTCTATATGGTGGAACCTGAAGGTTTTTGGGTACCTAGAAGTGATCTTATGGTTTGTGAGGTGATTAAGTCCTTGTATGGACTTAACAAGATCCACATGCCTTGTATATTTTGTTTGATCAAATCTCCAAGGTTCTAGATTCAAAACCATGGAGGTCGGGATGAATTTATTAGCTAATGATGATTCACCATTGGTCAATGAATCATCCTAAAGATAATTCATAGATAGCTTGATATATATTATATCCAAATGACCAAATCTTTGTTTTGTTTTTAGTTATCTTTTTTTATTTCTATCTACACCAAAGCTCCTACATTGGACAGTAAAAAAATGTTAAGAGGATTGTATATTTTAGATCGATATCTAAAGAGCATCCTATAAATGTAACGACTAAACTCATTGGTCCCAGTTTGTTTATAAAATTTCAAGACAAACTTGGAGTAGTCTTTGGTTTAGTCATTAAGGGAGGGTATTAAAGTTATCAATTAGCTATTAGTTAAACATTAACTAATGGTCCATTATCAACCTTCCAAGTGATGTAACTTCTTTTATGCTTAATAAAACATGGACACACATAAGTGTGTATGTGTGTTGAATGCCTTCTATTTGTCTTCATTCTTTCATTGTTTATATCAGCTAATATTAGAAATCCAACCATTTGTTTCCATTTCCAATGATAATGGATATCATACCCTCCGATAGTTGTATCTTGGTGGCAAATGAGACTAATGATCACAATGGACCCTCCTTTGATGATAAGTTATTTATTCCACAATTTAAAGCTAGGTGAACTCCTATAGATAGTGCCAAAGGTTACACATAATTATTGGACTGGATTCCAATATATTGGGTGTACCCTATGGTAATAAGACCCGATTTTTTTTATGATTGCTTCTATAGCAGCAGGACTTGGGTTTCTTTTGGATGCTCCATCGAAATTTGATTAATAGAAACTTTCATCTGGGAGTTTCCATGTCAATTTAGGTGGGGTTCTTAAATATCTATGCTAGGATATTTCTTTAAAATAAACTTCGACAACAATAACGGATTCACTTGATTGCAGAAAATAAAAACATATCCAAGATATTGATGTGCACATGATAAATGAAATGATATGACAAAATCAAATACATTGGCCACTTTTGAGGGGGGCAAGATCCAAAATGCAGAGTAATAATGGAATTTTACGATAAAACTTATGATGATTTGGAAGTCTTGCTATTCTTATTTATTGACAAAACTAGGTAGGGTCGCACTCATTCGTCTTAATTAGGTCAGCCTAAAGGAATATCTAAAACTAATGAATGAAATTACAATAAAGGTTACACACGTCACAATTCGGCAACATCCTAGCCTTGAGGCACTTAAGAAGATAGAATATTAAAAGCGTAACAATCTACCCATGAAATGATATGAAACATTCAAGTTGTTGGCAATTTGACAATCCATCATACTTATTAAGAGGGGATTTTTGTTCCTATCTTGATGTTGAGTGTGGGCAGTAGATTTGATTAGGATTTTGATATTTAGTTATTTCATTGATCTTTTGGGAAGCATTTTAAGTAATGCATGAATTTCACTCTTTCCAAAGATTCCATAATACAAAACCAAGGTGAGGCAAGACAATTTTTTAAATATACCATCTCTAGATGTTTACCATTTCAACTTAGAACTGCTAGCAAAAGGGCAATATTATGTAAATGCAAAAAAGGTTTGTACCATATATTTTTATTGATCTCAAAATGGGTTACATATTTGTTTATAGATACTTGCTATGAGCAAATTACACAACAAAGCATGTTTGCATATGAGACTCAACCACCCTCTACTACCCATATAACTTAACACACTAACAAACCTTAATAAACCTTAAACATACTAAAAAAGGTGATTCACTAGGAGAAGAATGCCCCATGCATAACTAATACATATAAAATAAACTTTGGATCGTTAATCCCAACAAACCCCCCTTGTTCCAAAGGGGGAAAAAGATGATCGATAGCAAATGACTATGAACCCATCCAACAATACCTATTGCAACTTGCCAACTGGCCCTCTGTACATCTAGCACTGATCAACCTGTGTCAACACATCTACTACAATCGTAGCCTAACCTCCCTATGCCCTATCCTTCATGACTACCTAACATGAAAATGAGCATCATCCTGGGCATACTCATCCCCTCCGATCATCCATACATGTATTGTAATAGAGCATCATCATAGAAATACTCAACCACATCAATCTTTGTCTCAATAATAATTGCATACCTCATGTATGGCATATATAAGTTGATTCCATACAACTTTGACCACTTTGCAAAAATTAATGGTGCTTAAAACCCTATCAACTATACAATCACAGAAGATCAATCGAAAACCAGAAAAATATCTCCCCTATCAAACGATAAGTGAGAAGTCTATGCCCCAAAAAATCACCAGATAACTAGTCTACTCATTTCTCTTAATTTAACATTCAATGCCTTTCTCAAGCAAAAAATGTGTGCAAAGTAATTCTCCAACATCTTCCTTATGTAAACAAAACAATCATTCACAACAAAATAATAAAAATGAACAACTTGCTTTTATCAGGCTCTCCACATGCTCCTTCTCATGTAAGCTTCTTCATCCTTCTCATGGCCTATTTTCATTGCGGCTTTGATACCACTAATAGGAAATCATACATGAGTAAATAAGTAAATAATGACATTGTTTTATTAATCAAAATAAATCTTACTCAAAGTTAATGCTCGGGTTACAATCTTCAAATAAATACGAGCTTATATAAGTTTATCTACATACTGAACCCAACCACCTTACAAGCTAACAACCCATTAAATTAACTATCCTCCTATTAACATTATGGACTAACATAACATTAATCTATTCACTAAAGGGGGTGTCTCAATAGGAGATGCATGCCCCATACTAACACTTATTAAATACAAACATTTGGATCATAAATCCTAACAGATAACCTTCTTAGTTGCCTTCCCCAAATCTAATGTGTTCGCCTGTGCTTATTTTTCAAGTGAGATTTTGTCTAAGAGTTAGCATCTTAACTTTTGAATCTCGGTCATCCCTGAGAGGGGCTCCCCTTGTGATGTTGTAAAAGGTATTTCCATATGATCTAGAAGATATATTCATCTAAATATGTTAGACCCGATTGATGGTGGGTCTTTCCAAAGCCTCCAAGCATTCTTTATGGATAATGCTTGACTGGAATGGTGGAGATGTTTGAAGTTTAAGACCCTCTTTGGAGTTATCCATACATATTTTCTCCTACGAAACTAAAGAGTATTGGAATTGATCATCTACCCCTCCACAAAAAATTCCATTGTATTTTCACAAGTCTTTCCTCTACGTACCTTGGAAGTGGGAGTAATTTCAAAATATGTATGGGAGTTTCTTGTAGGACTACCTTTATGATTTGTATTTTGTCTACCATATATAGCCATTTGTTTGTCCAGATAAACAATTTTTTCTTCATCTTTTAATCACTCCCTCCCATAAGTTTCTATTTTGAGAGAGGTGGAATAGAAACTCTAAATATTTTATTGGAAGAGACCCTAGAATTTCAACATTCTGATTATTGACTAATTCTTTCAATTTTTAACATGTATGAATATGACATGTGATTTGAGGTGATTTACTTGTTGACATGTTGCAAGTTGATAGTTGGTAGTTGAACAAAGGAGATTATCATTTGCAAAGTTGAAATTGGCATGTCTCAGGCTGTTTTCACTTGATTGCAATCCATGGATTTTCCATCTTTCTTTTGATTTGTTTATGCTCCTACCCAAAAGTTAACCATTGATGAAGTTAGATTTTGGGCCTTCATTGATTTTAATCGGTCATGCTTTGCACCAATTTTCCCTTCTTAGTGCAAGAGTTGGTAAATTTTGGTCCAATCACAACTAATTATGCCCAATTGGTCATTATGGGACACTATTGGTTACAATCCTTGAAACTTTGAAACCCTAACATTGTAAAATCTTGAAATTTGGTTAAATCTAAAATTTGAAGAGAACCTCAAGAAACTATAATCTTCATTATAACTTTTAGAGGTTTGAAACCACTCTCAAACATCCTAAAAGTATATTTATACAATAAAATTTAAGTATAAGCTTACATTTATATATGGAAATATAAGTATAACTAGAATAGTAAATGTCCATATATAAATGTAAAGTTATACTTAAACTTTTATTTTATAAATGTACTTTCAACCAAAGGGATCCCTTTAGATGTATGCCCTTAGAACCAAAGGGAAATAGGGGTTACAATCGTACCCCTTATCATAGTCACAAGGTTCAGAAATCCAAATCCATTCGAGAGGACAAAATAAATTGAAATCCGGAATTCTTGAAAAAATCGGAAAAATCCGACCCGGAATAAATACATATATATGTGAGCATAGTTTTATAAATATGTAAAACTGACAAATACAATGAAAAGCATTAATAAAATAATATAAAATGTTAATATTATATGATATTTATGGTTTATGGGCCTTTTTTTGGGTAGAAAACATAAAAAATAAAGCAAATCATTTTTTTGAAAAAAAACAATGCCGACCTGAACAAACTTATCCGGGTTGGCCAAAAAATCTAGATCCGGCCGAACCTTGTGACTATGCCCCTTCTAGCCCTTACGTCTTAACCATACAATGGCACCAATGCATCACAACCATCACATCAAAATGTCCATGCACAACTTTAGGTCCCCAAGGTCCACGTTGTTGCCACTTCATCTCCGTAAAAGGGCTTTTTGATATTTTTAATAAAAACTATCTACCAAGTTTCATAGCTCTTTTTCCATAGTGTTTAAAAATATAGTTTTTTAATATGTTATATTAATTTTTTTTTTAAACCTAATGTTGTCTTACTTTAAAAAATATCCTTTTTGGTGCACACAATTAAAAATATAAAAGCTAAATGTTAAAAAAAAAATTGTTGGTATAAATCGAGGTGAGCTTGACGCAACAATATAAATTATTCCTAACAATAATACTTTAAGTTATATTATATATCTTAAAAATATAAAATTTGTATTTTGCGCTACAACATTGACAGCAGTTTATGTTTTGGAAAAATATTGTCTTAATAATTAGTTTTTACTACCATACACGACTGTGCGAAATTGTCATTCAATGTGCTTTTTTTGCACTAATAAAATAGTGTCTTGCACAAAATGAAAAATAAATTTATTTAATTTATTATTTATTTTTTAATTATAATAATATTATATACTCAAAATCCTACATTTCATCTTTTTACACCTTTTCAAAATTCTAAATAGATGTATCACTTATCATCACTCGAAGTTATGTACAACCTCATTTTAAAGAAAAGAAGTGTCCCTTTGCGATATAAAAGTGAGCCACATTACCGTGCTTTCACACCCAACTACTTATCTAATTTGATGAGAAATCCAAACCTATTATGAATGTTAAGAGGGTGGATAATTTTTTGAACCGCTAGAATACTGTCTATGATTTTGCTTCACAAAACAAACGAATTTGGGGCTCAAAAAATAAGTTGAGTGAGGAAAGGTTTTTATGCTTGCTGCAATAATCTTGGATAAAGGCTTGTATATGATGTTGCACAAAACTATATTATGATAGTTATCCAGATTGTTAGCATGAGCTGATTTAGTAATCAAGAATAGTTTTGTGGTGTTCAGTTGATATAGCATTTTCAGATTCGTCCCAGATTCTTCAATAAGGGCTAGTAAATTAGTATTGACAATGTCCTAGAAAGATTGATCTAATTTTGCAGTGAACCACTCTAGCTTGGGAGCTTTACCTGGCTGAAAGAAGAAAACTTTAGTTTTCAATTTGTCCTCAGTGAACGACCTCATCAAATTCCATTATTATCTGCAAACCCAATGACCTTTGGAATATGCTTGACCATAGACTTTTAAGCCCATAATTTCTCCAAGTGTTGGGTGGTTCTATAAAGAATGTTCTCAAAAACCTTTGTAAAAAAAAGGTAATTTCACCATTTGTTGTAATCATGGTACAGCTGGCTGTTTTGATCTGTTATAATGAGGTCATGTGTTGCTGATTCTTCACAAAATAGAGAAAAAAAATGTCATTTGAATAAACTGGTTTATTACAATACTCTCTGAATCGTTGAAATCAGTATTGTTCCTCACATTTCTGAACAGTATAAAGTTGTTGGAGCAACAATTGTTCTTATTTATCCATCCCAATTGAGAATTTTTTATCTTTAATTCTTTGTTGAAGCGGAAAATGTTCTTTAGCCATCCATATTGAGAATCCATGATCTATAATTTGTTGTTGAAGCGCCCCAATATTTTCTTTGGTATCTGAGAGTTTTGTCAAATTCTCTTTTATTCCAACTTTTTAACTTTTTTTTTTTAGAAATTTTATCTTTCCCCTAATTTTATACATCAAATGCCCCTTTATGAAATCTACTTCCACTATTTTCTAATTTTCGGAGCAAAGATGGGTTATTAAGCCACATCCACTCAAAATAAATTGGATTTCGGTTTCAAGGTTATAGGGAAAAGCCAATGGTCTGAAAGAGTGTAATCACTTAATCTTGTTGAAATTTACTTGTCTTTGGTGGCCAACTTTGAGAGAGAAAACTACTGTCAAGTTTTTCGGCAATATAATGCCTGCCTTTGTCCCTGTTACTCTATATGTATAACCCTTGTGCATATTCTAAATCCACCATGGAAATATCCATTTCATGTTTGATGAATATCTGCAATCTTCTAGTTGAAGCTAACCCTTCCTTTTTTCTGGGACTTTGATCGAGTCAACATCTTCCATAAGAATGAGATTTGCAGGTTTGGATTGAATGATCCAATTGTTTAGTTACTCTAAGAGATGAATCCAATTATTGCCATCAGGGGAATGTATAGATTAACTATGGAGCAGATTCTTTTGTAATTCATATTAAAAAAATTGACTAAAAATGACAAAAAGAACCCAAGTAAATTCAAGATGCAAGTGAACATCATACCTATAAGGGTCCCATTGGATCACCATTCTTGAGGCTGGACCTAAGATCGTATTCTTTCTTCCCCATATTCCTTAGTCTCAACTATTGCAATGATCTGACCTAGTAGTTCTTGAAGTAAAACCATATACATTCCTTTTGTTTTCACTTTATCCTTGAGATAATTGTATATGTTTGGAATGCCCACTCCCCATATGTTCTTGGAGAAACTCCACATTATAATGGTTGTGTGGATGTAGAGGTGCCCGCCTCTGGGATCCTGATTTGACATGCTGATTTGAGTTGCCAAATCTGCATTTTATCCTCATCCTTTATTTTAGAATTTTCATCATGTTCTGGAATAGCCATTTCAAGGATTTTTTGTTTTTTTTACAATGCTAACTCCTTGGTTCCCAGATCCGAATGCTTGTGGAGATCATATCTTCGGTAGGGGAGCATTATGAATAGAACTGAATTTGATGTTGAGGCTCCGAATGAGCTTGCTTAGAGGGGTTGCTAATTTCCCACGTCTCAGGAACTTACTTCAACTCTGAATTCTCGTGCTCTTCAAGCATGGGGAAAAAATTACTCATGGGAAAGCCAATATGTGGGGTTAGAGATTTTTCCTTACCTTTTCTTGCATACAAGCTCTTTGAAACTTTTCATCTCCTTTACTCTCTTTGCTACTTTGTTTAATCATATCGCCATTGATTAGATGATTGACCTTAGATGTTGGTGCCCGTTGTTGTTCCTCCATGTTTTGTTGTTGATGTTGGTCCTTTTGGAAACATAATACACTTTTTGGGATAGTCCATAGTGGAACAAACTCTTGCAAGGTGTCCATGTTCATGACAGAGATGACTTTTAAATGGGATACTCTTGTAGTCAATCAGCTGCTCCCATGCAACATTACCCAATTCTATCAAAGAGTAGCTTATCCAGATCGACACATTTACAGACATAGTTCGATACTCCTAGTTGTTTTGTGAACTCAGATGTTGTGATGTATTCACCTATAGTGCTCCCAATTCTTGCTAAAGAAAGTTCTTTCCACTATTTGCTTGGAAGACGTGGGGGGAAGACCCAAATTGGGACCGTGCTTGGAAGATCCTTGCTGGATTGAAAGCAGAAGACCATTGCTTCAAGAAAAGACCTGATTTCTCACATTGATCTTTTTTCGTTTTTGGGTGAGAAGACGGTCACAATGTAGCCCTTAGGCATCCTGAGAACTTCCAAAGATCCCAAGAGATTCCAGTTCTCTTGTATCCAAATCCTCAGGCACTTGGGGCTAGGATATGATCCCATATATCTGCAGAAAATATCCATTTTATCTACCGTGAATAGGATTTTTGGGGTATCTCGGGACGTAAATGGCAGCCAATTTTCTCTGTTTGTGGGCAAGTTTGGCCTTATATTGGTTCTGTGGGAATTAGACTGCAAGAAATTTTGCAGTTCTTCCTTACAAATCTGTTTGGTATCATTTGAGACAACAGTCCTAGAGTTAGGACTGGGTTGTGGAAGAGATTGACTCAGAGAGGAGGCCATGATCTCCCTCTTAAGGAAAGTCTTGAGGTCATATCAGAACGTATTACTTCAATGCATAAATGAAAGTAGGAAAGAGACAAAATGTCCAACGATGGTAGACCGTAGAATAGATCATTCTTCCTGTTAAAGGCAAAATCCTCGTTTTTGGTAGTCATTTCTTTTTTAATATAATCAGCAGTTTATGGAGCACCGTAGGAATTTTGAACTACTGCCAAAGTGACATTTTGTCTACTGTGAACAACAACAATTGCATACCTTGCACTGCCAATAATAAGCTGCATTATCTATGTATAGACACATGGGCAACTAAATGAGTTCGAAATGTAAATACATATATAGATACCCAAAAACATAGTTATGTTAATTGAAAACTCACTCCATTATTATTGAATCGAGGATGCAGAGCAATATAATTGACTTACCTCATCATAAAAATTGGTCAACCATTAAATCCATTAGCTGTTAAGACTGCACCTTGAGGGAGAAAAACTTGGCTGTGGTGATTATCTCAACTCCAGTTTAAAAATTGATTAACTATTAAATCCATTAGCTGCTAGGACTGTACCTTGAAGCAGCAAAAACTTGGCTGTGGTGATTATCCCAATTCCACCTTAAAAATTGATTAACAATTAAATCCATTAGCTGCTAGGACTGCACCTTGAAGCAGCGAAACTTGGCTGTGGGGATTATCCCAATTCCACCTTAAATTCTTTTTTCTCTTGTGGGGTTTGGGGTTTGGGGTTTGATGGTATATCTATGTTGGGCTCCTTTGCTCCCAAACATAAGGCCCGATCTGCACACTTTCCCCATCGCTTTAACTGAGATGGAAACCCTTTGTATCATATTTAAGTTGAGCACCCACTTGTCTTCACACATAAGCACATTATACTCATTTCTGCTAAGAACTGTTCCTGACAATAACTGAGTTTTGCCGTATTTTTTGTTTTGTACGCTACGGTATAAAAATGTAAAACCGTGTTGTTTATTTTGGACCAAAAAAAATTAAAACCTTCTGATTACGAAAACATATTAATTAAAAATGTATAATTTTTGTTTTTTGTGTGCATGTTATAATATAACCAGTTAGGAGTGAGAGGGATCCAGGACATGATCTCCGTCTTAACCATTTGATTTTTATGTTGGATACTTAAATTTGTATTTTGACGGATGGATATAGACGACCATCATCTTAATCAATTGGACTACAATTTTTTCAATTAAAAATATAAAATGTTCTTTTTATTATATAATAAATCATTATTATTATTATTTTTAATTGTTTTTTTTTTTTTTTAATGTTTTAATTTTATTGTATTAGACACTTTCATATAAAAATAATTATACAAAAAAAAACTTTTAAAATATGAAAGGTATAAATATAAGATACAAAAAAGGATGACCTCCGAATCATGGTGTAAAAGGTACTGCCTAACCATACATCAAAATACAAATTCCAATAGATAAAAAAAAAAGGATGATATCGGGATCATGTCCCAGAGAAATTTGGTGGAATGGATACCCCTTAGTGCTTGACACTAAGCCAAAGAAACATTCTCTATACCTAATCCATGTAAAAATATATATATTTACATTGTAAATTTTTAAAAAGACGTTCCTTTTTTTTTTAATGATAATTAGAGATAACTATAATAATTTTTGGTCCTATAAAAATTAAATTAAACTTATTTCATTTTAATTTTAAATATTATTTATTATATTTTTTTTTGTATAATTATTATAATTTCAAATAGATTTTTTATTTATTTTTAATTAAATTATTATATCAATATTGGTTATACAAATAAATTCAAAAGGGGAAAAAAATGGAAATAGTTGTAGTTTAAGTAGGATGATGGTTGCTTATATCTATATATGATATGGAGAATCAAAATGATTAAGGTAACGATCAATGGATGATTTTGACAGCGTGGATGCCCCTTACTAGTGATTGTTTAACCAAAAAAAATGACTAATTTTAATATATACTTACTCAATATTATAAATCTATTATATATTTATTTCAAATAATTTTGATAGTGTGGATGCCCCTTACTCATGATTGCTTAACAAAAAACTGATTAATTTAAATATATATTTAATATTATATATTTATTTCTGAACAAAAATACCAACATTCTATATATATCAGTAATTATATATATACCTTCAGAAAATACAATCATTTTTTTTTTAATTTATAAAAATGGAGTTGAAAATTGCAACGAAATCTCGAACAAAGAAAATTGCAACCCAATCTGCAAAGAAAGAACTATCAACAAGTCGTGGTGGGGTCCTTCTCAAGGAAAGCTAAGCTTCAAAACAGGGGTGGGGCCGTATGATAGAGATCATAGGCTATAACATTGCCCTGACAGACTCGAGAAACCCAATGGAAGTTAGGGAGAGGCTTTAAACTTTAAATAGTTCCGTGTAGACAGAAATTCCAACCTCGCTGGGAGGTAACGCAGGGAATGACGAAACAATAATACATATTTGGGGAAGTAGGGACATCCAGAAGCCTGTGATGGAGAAGTTAATCCAGAGGGGGTGTATTATACCGTTTAATCTCTCGTCGCACTTCCCCGTTGATCCCTTCATAAACCTCTTTTATTCTAGCCTTTTTGCTCAGGGAAGAGCAACTAGGGATGCTTGGGCTTACGCGGTAGGGCACCCTCATGCCAACACTTCAAGAACAGGAGAACAATACATCTATGTAAATGTGAAGTAATGCAATGGAATGATAAGGTGCAAAAAAAATAGAATCCAAAAACTTGCACGAAAGGAACATTTCACAACCATCTATCCCAAAAGTGCAATTAGGACCTTGGGAAGCACAATAGGAAATCAACAAACACGAGAAGAGCAAACTAAACAAGATAAAGGAAAAGGGAAGGAGAACCCAGTGTCTCGATTAGGAGAAGACACCAAGAAAATTGTAGACATAAACCAACCAGCAGGGTCTGAAGTTAGGACTGAAGGTAGTCATAATCACAATGATACATATAGTCCTAATACAACACCACTAATGTAGTCATCAAAATCGTATGTCAGCGAGCTAATGGTCTTGAAAAAAAAGATTCCAGTCCCTTGAGAAAAGAAGCCAAGTCGAGGATAACAAGTGGAATGAGGTAATAGAAACTAAGATGATACTCATCAAGGAAAATGAGATGCTTAAAGAGTAGGTAAATAAGCTTCAACATTCCATGGAAAGAGGTGAGCTAGAGATAGATAAATAAGGCAGCTACTAGACCAAAGAAAAATAGAAGAGGAAGACAAGATACAAGTGGTGGAAGGAAGCAAGGACTGTCACTTAAAAGAGATCTAATCAGCGATGGCCAGCATGGAGATAAGAGAAAAATAGCTAAGAGAACAAATAGATGAGGCTAAATCCTGGTCTCGAGTGGTGAAAGGACCTTTGGACACGCAAAGATAACTCATAGAAAAATAGGTCAAAAACTAGATAAGGGAAGAGAAGGATAGAAATGACAGGGTTGTCAATATCATTATAAAAGGACTAAAAGACTATGGTGAGAAGGAAATCACAAAGGATTTGGCAAGAGACTTTCTTAACGATCAAATTCAATAGACATGAGTCATACAACAAGTAAATAGGATAAGAAGATGGATAGGAGGAGGCAAAAATAGACATGTGAGAGTCACCTTGAAGAACATAGAGGACAAAAATAGGATACTAAGGAATAAAAGATTCCTTAAAGGCACGCAAATTTACATTGATGAGGACCTTACTATAATACAACAGGAAAAAAGGAGGAAAGAGTGGGAGAAAGTAAAGGCGGCAAGGGATGCAGAAAGATGGGCTTGGCTACAAAATGATAAAGCTCAAAGAGGTGACAGAGCGTCACATAAGAAATAGGAATTCGGGCCCCCCCAGGAGTATCTAACAGTGGTAAGTTGGAACTGCAGAGGATATCCATGGAGAAGAGGACCTATACTGGGGCCCATAACAGAGGGAAAGGATGTCATCATCCTTAATAAGACTCATGAACATGATGGGTGTAGGATTCCAGATTTTGAAGGGTATAAAAAGACGTCAGTGTGGAATGAAAGAACTGATAGTGGCAAGGGACACGGTGGAGTGGCAATCTTAATTAAAGAGGAATGTGACAGTTTCATAAATGTGGAGAAAGAAGATCCAAACAAGCAGTTCATATGGCTTAAAATTATAGAAAATCAAGTCACAACAAGGATGGCAGCATGCTACTTTGCTCTAAAGAGATCAAAATTTTATAAGAAAAGGAATCTAGACCGTGAAGATCCATTTGCAACTCTAAAAAAAGACATTTTTGTTTTTAGTAACATGGGAGAAATAGTAATAATTAGAGAATTTAATGCAATAACTACAAATAATCAAGCTCTCAATCTGAAAAATAACAACATAGAGAAAGATAACCCCCTATGGTTAGAGGAAGAGAATGACCAACTTTGGGATAGGGTCTCACAAGATAGCAAAGGTGCAGTCTCACACTTCGAGGTTGAACTCTTAGGGCTTTGTAGCTCTTACAACATGGTCATCTGCAACGATATGAGAGCATGGCCCGAATCAAGAAAAATCACATGCAAAATGTATAATGGCCAAAGTGTAGTAGATTATGTCATTTGTTCACAGAGCTACACCTCGAAGTTGATGGAGGTTATGATTGGGGACAATGTATTAGAGCTGAAATCAAACCATAATCCAATTCATATTAAAGTTTACATTCACATAAGGAAACAACAGGAAGAACATGTCCACTTTGGCCAAAAGAAGGATACTTCCCAAGGTAAAATCCTTTTAAATCATGAGAATCAGGAAATCTTTAGAGCTGCAATCAAACAATTGTTCAGAGATCACGAAGAAAAAACAAATAACATAAAGAATTAGTTTCTCAGAGAGAACATGCTGATTCCCCTAATGCACAAGGCCTTAAATGGTTGTAAGAGAGCTAGACCCAAGAGAGGAACAAGAAATACTTTCCCAACAGACCCATGGTTCGACGAGGAATGCAAGATAGCAAAAAGAAATATGCGAAAGAGGGGTATGGACAAAGAGCATAAGAAGGAGTACGTAAAGATGCTATGGAATAAGAAAGAGAAGTATGTAAACAACAGAAGAATAGAGCTGATTGCCCTATTAAAAAATAGCTTAAAAGCTTTTGGAAAGACCTACGTCAAAAGAAGAAACAAACAGAAAACAATATCACTGGAAACCAATGGCTTGAGTATGAGAAGTTGCTATATGAGAGGGACCAATATAAATATAGACCCCCAATAATCTATGTGAATACAAAACTTTTCAACACCGAAGATGTCATTCAAGGCATAAAACAATTAGCAAGTGGGAAATCTTAGGATATTGATGGGCTGCAAGCGGAGTACTTAAAGTGGGGTGTTGAAGTACTGGCACCTTGTATCAAACACATCTTTAATAGGGTCATCCAAGAGGGCTTCCCGAAAGAGTGGATGACTAGTGTGGTTATCCCTATCTTCAAAAGCGGGGATACCAATAACCCATCAAATTATCGTACTATCATGGTTAATCCCCTTCTTGGTAAACTCTTCGGAAGCATGATAGAACACAGAATTAGCAGGTGGGCAGAAAAAGAAGAAAAAAGAGCTAAAGGCCAAGTTGGATTTAGACCAAGCACTCTAATATTGATCATGGATGTACACTTATGTTCTTGATTGAAAAAATATGGAACACTCAGGGAGATGAGGCCTTTTGTTGCTTTGTTGACTTCAAAAAAGCCTTTGAAACTGTCCCTTGTGACAAACTTTGGAATAGGATGAAGGAGCTGGGGGTTTTGGATGAGCTTAGAGTTGTCCATAGATTATATGAGCAAGTAAAGACTAAAATTAGAACTAGTGATGGAATGTCAGAGTGTTTTGATAGCGATATAGGCGTCAAGCAGGGCTGCCCACTTTCACCAACTTTATTTGGACTGTACATTGATAAATTAAAAGAATGGTTAAATAAAGATAGTGGGGAGGGGATTCAACTAGCAAAGTATGTTATAAAACTGCTTCTTTATGCAAATGACCTCATTTTAATTGCCAGAACAACCAATAGCTTGAGGGAACACTTGAGAGCACTTGAAACTTTTTGTCAAGAGGTTGGAATGCAGGTGAACACAAGCAAAACCAAAGTAATAATCTTCTCTCTGAAAAGAAAAAAGAAACAATATACCTTTACCTTTGAAGGCATCCCGTTAGAGATAGTTGAGGAGTACAAGTACCTCGGGCTTGATTTTCACCACAAGCTCAGCTGGAATCGTGCAGAGCAAAAAGAATCCAAGGAGGATGAAAAACATTGTACTCTCTTCAAAATAGGTGCAGGATTGCGGAGTTATGGGATTGGAAGACCAAGAGAACACTCTTCGGTTTGTTGGTTATCCTAGTGATTCTCTACGGGTGTGAAATTTGGGGCAGCAGTACGTCAGATCAGAAATGGAAACAAATAGAGAGAATCCATAAACACTTCATCATAAGCAGTCTCAAAGTCAAGAATTTGGTGCCGTATGAGATCATACTTGCTGAAACAGGGTCCTTCCCTCTAGAGGCATTAGTGATGATACGGTTACTAAGCTACCTTAAGAAGATTCAAAACATGAAGAAGCACATGTGGCCTAGACTAATTATGGAGGAAGAGCTAACTAGAAGAAAGAACACTTGGAGGAAGCAAAATGACAAACGGGTAAAGAGGTGGGATATTAGCATGCAAGAGTGCCCAAACACTAATGAAGAAATAAAAAAATATGTGATAAGAAAATTCAAGTGCATCATGTGGACAAAACAAATGCGCCGTAAAAAGGAACACTACCTCAAAGAATTCAACCCCACAGGTGATTTTGAAGAAAAAACATATATAGGAGTAGACATTAAGTGGAAAGCGAAAATGCTGATTGCCCAACTTAGAATGAGCTCTCATCATCTTAGGTGTGAAACGGGTAGATGGCTAACTCCTAAAGAGGATTGGGAGGAGAGAATATGCCTCTTTTGCAACAAAAGCGTGGTGGAGACGGAACGACACCTCCTCTTGGAGTGCGAGGCATACAAAGACATCTGATACAGTTATGGTGAAACTTTGAAAATCGCCAACCTGGATGCCCTGTTTGAAGCGACAACGCTGGGTAATACGGCGACCCTGATCAAACTTCAGAGCAGAAGGGAAGATCTCAAGAAGGAAGTCGCTGAAGTCTTGTTTTGAAGGAAATGTGCGCGACTGATGGGTCCCATAGGCTGCTGCGATTTCGTGGATGTTATTAAAATCCTTCATTCATTCATTCAATCGAAAAAAAAAAAAACCAGATTAAAAAAATATAAATCGACCATTTTAATAAACCTTTTGTTTTCATATTTAAGATCTACATTACAAAAATGACTATATTTATCTAAAGGTCATTCATGCATTCGATCGAGACAATAAAAGTTATTTTCTTTTGTACTTCCCAGTTGTCAATAAGCTCAGAGAAAGAGTCGTATACAGTCGCGAGATCGGAAGGCTTCTCACAGCAGATCTTATATGGGACCCCATACTTTTTTTTTCTTCCATTCTCTTACAGTTTTTCTGGGAGCAGGTGCCCTTGTCTGCACTAGAATGTTCTATCGAACCATAAAAATTCATCTCGTTCGATGCAGTGGCATTTGCATTGAACACCCTTTTTAAAATACTGTTAGCATCTTGACGCCTTTACCTTTAATGTTTTATATCTGCTCTGGAGAAGGGCTGCCCTGTAGTGGGCTTCTGCTAAAAACTGTTCTAACTTGGGTAAATCCTGTTGTATGGGTTTTAGATGAGATTTATCAGCAATGGACAGGGATAAAATGCTTGAATTCGAGATTGCCTACAACTCAATCAATAAAAGATTGGAAACATTGAGAACAATATATGTCTCCAATAAAAAGGTCAACCCTGTAGGAAGTCCTGAAAATAATGAACATCCAAATAGGAGCTGTAAAACTTCCACAGGACAAGAAACAGGTGGCGTTTTGTGTGCAGATACTGTTTGTGTTGCAGAAATTTCAGGCGAAGAAAAAAATAATTTTGGGTGTCCTGTCGATTTCAAGGAGTCAATAGCAGACCATCCAATTGATCCTGCTGAAAATGATGCAGTGAACGCACATCATACACAGGGTGGACCATGTAAAAAGGGAAGCCCATGGAGATTGAATAAGAGCATAAGCTCGCCTCAAACCATGGAAAATTTTAAGGACCAAGCCCAGAAATGGGTAGGGAAACAGATTATAGGAGTATTTGAAGAGCATTCCGGGGAGATAGGAAAAAATTGCAACCTGTTCTCTGATAACAATATGAATGATATTGTTAAGAATGTAAGCCAGATCTTGCAAGAAAGAGTGGACCAAATTGAAGCGAAAACCAAAAGAGTTGCTGAATTAAAAGAAGCATTGTCTAAAGAGAAATGTCTGGTGGATTCTATGCGTCAGACTCGCCATGGTCTCCAAGGATTATTAAACCAAGCTTTCGATACAGCTGAAAACGGTATCTTGTAAGTTCCCTCAAGACTAAAACTTTTATATAGTAGTAACTGAATGTAACTTAGCCTGGCTGACCAATTTTGTTTACTTGTGGACGGTAGTATAATTTTTTTCCTTTCTTTTTCTCTTCAAGGTCAGTCTTATAATCTACTAAAAAACCAATTTAATACAAATTAAGTGGTTTAGCTTTCACAATATTTGAATTTTGGATATCTTGCTTGTGGGATAACCATGTGAAAATTTTATACAAATTTTTCCATCCTATGATACTTTTCAATATCAAGTAGCAACTTTCGTACGGAGTGTTTCATAAGGGAGCTACCCGGCAAAAATATTAAACATTTCAACCAAAAAGATCACAGTTTCACATTTTATACAGTAGATTAAAAAAAAGGAAACATGCATAACTATCTTTGAAACCACTGTATTCGGTAACCTTGCTTTTCATTGAAATTTGCTATATTTATAAGGATTGGGCTATCTAGAGATTACGGGCAAGATGGACATGGGAATTGAGACATAACTTGGGTATCCATCTCTTTGGAAGTATGTTTTGTCTTAATTCTAGGTTAGAAAGCTAATTCTCCTCATGGTAAATATTGTGCTGCAAATTTAGAAACTATGAATTGTTTCCGGTGTCTCAAAAACCTTGATGTGAAAAAACCATTGGATTGTGAAAGTTTTCCAATGCCGTTCTATCTTCAGCTAGGCCTTCACAATAACTGAATAAATTCGCAATCACATTCACGTGTTTCCATTTTCTTTAGGTGTATTCAAATATTTTTCTCATTTTTCTAATCAATCAAATTCTGAAGGTCTGGATACCCCATTGTCATATAAAAAGCCAATTTTAGATTATTCTCTTGATGAAATAGCTGAAACGAATAATACATTTTGTCAAGCAATGGAAGAATTCGATTGCTCTTGCATTGCTTCCATCACTATGACACCTTGCTGTTTCACATTCATGATTGTGTTCTCTCATCTTCAATTTCAAAAAAAAAAATGCACATTGTTTAAATATTTCTTATTCACCAACTATTTCTAGATTCAGAAAACATATTAATTTTATTTTGTCACTAATAATGGTACATATGGTCCTTGACATGTTGAAGTCTTAAATTCATTATTCATTTGGCACAGCAAGAACATTGTTTTCGTCTACTTATCTGTGCTCTAGTATAACTTTAGCATAATAAGCTTTTTCAAGTGGAGCACTTAAAAAATATATGGAGAATTCAAAGGTTATTATGGTCCATCTCTTTTCGGTTAAAATTGTACACGATGAATAGATGATTTCTCACCCAAGATTCATTGCATTGTTAAAAATGCAGTTGTTTCGGAAAAAATGGCTGATGTGTTTGCATCCACACTCCAATTTTAAATTTGCACTGCTTTTACAGCCAGCCGTATTGTCATTACTTCTAGATTACCAAAATTATAGTGACACAATATGTATGACTTGTCTTTGTTTACTATATTATAAATTGCAGGCACTATAAATAACCTCAATTGCGATCTTATTCTTTAGAGTTAAATATTCTATCCTTGTGGATTTGTTTTGAAAACATAGGAGCTATACATTTCCTAAAGACATAAAGACTCAAAGCTGCATTGGTATGTGGGTATTAGTAAGAGTACATCAGAACAAGTTCAGACTACATGACCAAAAAAAAAACTGAAAATAAATTTGGGAGGTCTCATGATCCTAAGAGGCATGTTGAGTTAGGCTGTGACCCAAAAAAAACCTGTATCTCCTTTATATATCTGTGTTTGTGAATATAAGTCTTAAGATACAAAATGTTTAATATGTTTCACAGGACTTTAAACACAAACATAAACTTTTAAAACTGAAAACTATCACAATTTTGCATTTTTAATTTGATTACCATTTGACATTCATAAACATAAAAATTAGAATTATATTAGAGAAAACACCAAGCAATCTTAAATGACCAAGAGTTAACATTTTTCATTGGCAATAATGGTCCAAAACCATACAAAAGATGAAAAATGTCATGGAAGGGAATGAACTATGCTAGTAACTATATAGTCTATGTCATATGAAAAAGAAGATGAGATGCCATGCCTGCTAATATATATCCTCAAAATCAGCTAATGGAACCCCCTCTATAGAACAAGTTCATATATGAAACATTCAACAGTTTTGCTGCTATGCCCGGCTGCTTCTCCATTGCTAAAAATAATTGGTCCATGAAGAGGGCCTTAGCATGATCCTTGAGGACCTCAATAGGCTACTTAGTTGCCAACATCCGTGGAGGCTCCATAAACCCACATCTTACTTGCACCTAATTTGCAATTGGCCTCCGCTAGACCAAAAAACCAAACATGAATCAACATTGGATGCAGGGATACAAGTATGCAATATTATAAATCTTTGTACACAAGGTATAGAATTGCATCCATAAAGAGTGTAGTTGTGGCAGATAGAATCATTACATATAATCAAGTGGAGAGCTACCATTTCTACTAGTTTTGTGTTATGTGAGGAACATGGATCTAGATAGTGATCAATCATGTGCCGATACCATCCCACTTACTACATCATCATATGGTATGATATCCATGGCTTATGACATTTCAAAGCCATTACAGGTAGTCATATGCATCCAAATTTTGTAATTTGAAATGAACAATCGATAATTATACTACTAAAAATATTTGGCTAGGATATTTATCAAGATATAATTGGAAATCGGGTGAACACATTAACTTGTATAAGTTTAATCTATCATGAAAAACAATGAATCAAATCAAAGAAAATGGACACAATCAATAAATATGATATTGCAATGTAAATGAAGATTTATTGAAACCGATAATAATTTTACAAGATAGAAACTTATGAGAAAAGATGTAAATCCATAACACTGTTTTTTACATTCCAATGACAAATTTTTTATAGTTAATTTTTTTTAGGAAATGAACAGTCTAAAAATAGAAAAGAAAGTGATTCTCCTTGTGATATGAAAATACATGTAACAAGTGTTCCCCCAAGAAGTTTAAGAGGAATTTCACAACATGAAACTTATTAAAAACACAAAATTTTGGCTTTCCAAAAATTTCAGAATTTTCTATAGGTTTGAATTTCACTAGTTCAGGTTCCCTTCAAAGCATTTTTGGGGGTCAAACTTTTTCAATCAAAATATATGTCTAAGCAACCATTTTTATGGTTGTAGAGCATGTTCCGAGATTTACGATGTATTAAATGGTTTTGAATTCTGATCAACGGTGAATGAATTGCGCCCTCAACAAAGCGAGCTACTAGTTTTTTTGTATTTTTCTAAAATTTTGTCCCGAACTATCACCAAGACATATCATCACTCCTTGGAAAGCAATGGGCCCCATTTCTTCTAGTTTTGATTTCTAATGAACATGAAAAATTCCTTTACAGAAGTGATTCTCTTCCTTTTGCATAGGATAACCCATCCAATATTCATTTTTGTTGATTGTGAAGATATATGAGTAGGGATTCCACTAAACCAACAACTGTCCATAATGACATCCAAAGTTTGAAGACCTAGTGGTAGAGTGGTGTCTGGAATCGGGTGTTGGCTAGGGGTTGAAGATGTACAATATGGTAAGGAAATTAAAATTCCTCTAAGGAAAGTTGAAAAGGTGGAACGAAATGGAATTTAAAAAATATTTGTTATGAAGAGCAGCTTGAGGATAGGGCAAGGGAAACACAAGATGCCACATAATGTCTTGGTTTTGTTGAGGCCTACAAGGTGGAGGAATAAGCATTGGAATTTGAGGATCGCTATAGATAGGAAGAGATTTATTGCAAGCATAGGTCTTGTATCAATTGGCTTAAGGAAGGGGATAGGAACACTAAGTTATTCTACCATTTTACCATTTTGAGGAGGAAATAATAAAATTGTCAAGTTAGAGAAATCTCAAGGGGAGATCATGGACAATCTTGAGGATATATGGAAATAAGTAGCTAGTTACTTTGAAGACATGATTACAAAGGATAAGGAAGATAAGAGGGAAGCACATTTCAAATTTGGTTATATAGGATCAGAATTGAGCCCTTGTGAAACCAATATCTAAAGGGGAAGTAAGGCAAACAATGTTTGATACGGTGGGTCACAAAACCCTAGGGCTTGATGGATTTCCAGCCTTATTCTTTCAACATTTCAAGGATTTGATCAAGTAAGAGGTTACCAAGGTGATTGAAGAGACTAAAGAGTCTTGAAAAATGTTGAAAGCTTTGAACATGATTGGATCAAAGAAAAATAGTGTGTCCCACTTGGGAGCTGAAGTTTGTTTAAAATTTTATTTTTAAAAAATATCTAAAAAAATACATAGCAATTCTTTTTTAAATGTAAAAATGTGTATTTTCTACCTCTTTAGATATCTAGGCTAAAATATATAGGTCTAATTTATTTTTAGATATCAAAAATCTGTTTTTTTTAATTGAACACTTTCTTTTCTGTGGCTCCAAAATGCAAAAAGGCAGGACACATTATTATTCTTTCACCCAACTTTCATTTCCCTTATTCTGAAAATCTCAAACCCTCATACATTGGACAATTGTAGGGCTATATCCCTATGCAATACCCTAATTTATGGCTAATAGGTTGAAGCATATCCTCCTCGAAATCACAGCATAGGATAAGTGGGATTTGTAAAAGTGCATCAATTTTTGGATGGCATCACTATAGCTCATGAGGTCATGCACACGCTCACAATTGGAGGGAGGAGAGGCATGGTTCTAAAGCTGGATATCTCGAAGGCCTATGACAAGGTTTCCTAGAGATTTCTTGATAGGATTCATGAAAGGTTTGGGTTCTCGGGAATCTGGAGGGAGTGGGTTAGGGAATGCTTTTCTATCCCAGGATGTTCTCGAAACTTGTCAACGGGTGTCCTAGAGGCTTCTTTAAATCTTCAAGGGCCTTAGGAAAGGTGATCATTTGTCTCTCTACCTTTATATTATTTTGGCTGAAGCTTTGGGGAGAACTTTGGATTCCTGATGAGAAATTGTTATGGGTCTTCAGGTTACATCAAATGGGGAAGTTGTTGCTTACTTATAGTTTGTGGATGACATGATGTTGCCAATGGATCTGACTCTAAGGGAATGTATTAGTATAAAAATAATCCTAGGAAACTACAAGGTGGCCTCAGGGAAACCAATTAATAGGAGAGAGTCTAAGGCCTTCTTCCTGATTGTTGGGATCAATGAATATAATTTTCTATCCTGAATCCCAGGATGTGAAGTAGCCCAACTCCTCAATATGTACTTTGGATCCCTCTCTTAAAGGAAAGGTGAGAATTATTTTGTGGTCTAGTTTAATGGAAAAATTTAAAAGAAAAGTGAGCAGTTGGAAAGGGAGGTGGTTATCCTCAATAGGCAGTTTAACCCTCATAAAATTAGTTCTCCAATATCTTTCCAACTTACTTGTTCTCTTTGTTGTGGATCCCTAAGAAGCTTCTAAAATAGATGGACAATGTCAATTCCTATGGCAAGGAACATGAGAAAAATAATTTTTTTCTTGGTTTCATGAGATAAAGTTTGTCTACGAAATGAGCTTAGAGGGACCAAAATAAGAAATTGTGAAATGACCAACATAGCTCTAAGCTCTAAGTTAGTGTGGAGACTCTACAACAAGGTTGAATCCAGATGAAGATTTTTGGATATGTGTTGTACATACTTTGCATGATTTACTCTTACCTAGATTGTACAATTAGATTGTGGGAACCACCTTCCCAGAGGAGCAAGACAGGAGCCCTAGGAGAAACACACCCCAATTTTTATTTTTTTATTTTTGGTGGTCCTTTCAGCCCATGGTTATGGTATTCATTGTGTCATAGTACCACTTGGACAATTTTCTATTGATGTGCCTATAATTACTGGCACATACATTGAGGTAAAGTAGAAATTTGATGTACGCTATTGTATTGTAAGACGATTGAGTTCATGTAATAAGAAAGTTGATGAGATAGGTATTTTACGAAAAGGGTTTTCCCAAGTGAAAATTTTGTGTAGAGTGTGTGTGCCATTTTTCCTTTTTGTTACAGTTTAATATTTTGTTAGCATTGCTTCTCTTGCATAATTTTTTCAATCTATATATTCATAGTTGTTTGATTTGGAAAACATATCTTAACAATGAAGTTCACCTGAGAGGATTTTCACTACAATCGATCTTCCCAAAGGGTTTGTTATATGGGGAAATTTTATTTTTGCACAATCCTTGTTTAGAGAGCTCTCTTCTTGACAATGGAGAATGGGGAAAGGGTAACTTTTGGGAGGTTGTTTGGCTTAAATACTTCTTTTTGTCATTGAGGGCATTGTAGCAAGTGGCCTTTCAAGCTTGGGGACTCAAGGTGAAAGACTATTGATTCCTTAAGGAGCATGGGCAATGGAGATATTGTATATGAAAGAATTTTTGGATATTCTCTAAATGACCAAGTTCGACTTTGGTTAGGATACAACACTTATGGTATAGGAAATTATATCAATTGTTATCATCTCTTGGTAGAGGCAACTCCAAAATCCTCAATGTCAAAAGTGTGGAATTTATTTTGTTTATCAAAAGCTTGGCCAAAACATTAGACTTGTTCTTATGGATCATTGTTTAGGGAAAGATTTCTATGGTGGAAAATTTGAAGAGATGCAATAGGGTCTATTGAGATGTGTAAATATGCTTCAAAAGAGGAGGAAGAGGTTAATTATCTCCTCTTGAACTATTCTTTTGCGAGAGAAGTCTGGCAAGGAATTCTTAGATATTTTAGCAAGGACTGGTTCTTCCATAATATACTATTCAAGCATATTGTGAGTTTGGCTCTCAAGTCGCAGATGAATTCTATAAATTCTATGAAATATGACCCCTACCATGGTCTATTGGACGCGGATTGAAAGGAATAATAGGACTTTTAAAAATCTTTTCAAGTCTAAAGAAGATGTCCAAAGAATTTTTTTTGTAAGGACCATCAATGAAGTTATGAAACTTGAAATGCACAAGAAGTCCAAGTTGGCCCTGGAAGACCTCTAGGCCTTACAGGGTTGGCCTAAGATAAGACATAGTGTAGGAATGTTGGTCAAGCAAGAACAAAATAATGTGGGGCGATGTTAGATTCATTATTTCCTTGAGGGATGGAGGAAGATGAATTTTGATGGTCCTTCTAAAGGTAACCAAGTCTCTGAGGGCAAAATGTGTTACTAGGGATGCATAAGGATTTTTTTTCCTTTTAGTCCTAGTTTACGGGTATCAATTACAATAATGTGGTAGAGGGTGGTAGCTAATCTCAATTTGACAGTTGACTTTAGCTTCCAAAGATTGGTTGTTGAAGAGGATTCTTATATCATTATTGAGGCTATGTTGAAGGAAGGGTGTGGCAATTTGAGGCTTAGTGGACTCATTATAGAGACCTGATAATGTGTCACTAATTTTTGTAAAGTACATTTTACCCATTGCTTTCAAGAAGATAACAAAGCAATAAATTGTTGGCTAACCCAAGGGTGGATTCCAAGATAAAGGTCAATTACAAGAAAACCGGAAGATATTCAAAATATAGAAGAATTACATGATGTCCTTTAGGTGTTGTGGAGCTCAAGAAAATTAAAAATATGGAATTTAATTATGGATGGTGGAATTGAGATGATGAGTTATAAGATAGAATTCTAGGCATGGAATAAGAAATAAGCTTGAGAACAAAGATACGTCGAGAAATTATAAATTAAACATTTAATTTTTTTTTATAATTGTCATTTGAAATCAATGATGAAGTATATCTATAGGAGGGATTAATATTCCATCCCCAAGATATCTATGCATTTTGATTTTGATCTAAGCATAGCTCTTCTTAGGTCTAAGAATCTCATCCAAGCTAGAATAAATTTCTGTCATAAAATCAGCAATTGTACAAGGCCATTCATGATAACAAGAACATACGAAACATTTTCTTACAAGATCCAACATGGTCCTTTGCATTTGTTTAAACAATTTTGCATATAAATCAAGGTGAAGTACAAAATGGGAATCCATGTGATGGTCCCACAAGAGCTCCTTTATCAACACCTTCATAATCCTATAGTTCACAATAAAGCATGTCTACTTCCTATGTACATGTAAATTAGATGTACGCAAGGCCACTAATATCATGGCCCTCATTAATGGACAACCACAAAGACTGTACATCAAAGTCCAAGGTTTAAGCCAATGTCAACCACATACTGCAAAATATCTGCCATATCTGAATACAAGGTATAGAAGTAGCCTCCATCAAGGCAAGAATGCAATGATCACATAATACATGAAATCTACTTCCCATGCTATAAGGAAAGGTTGATATATCTAGATAAACATAAACAAGAATGTTCTTCGTGGGAAAGAAATGTCCACAACTTCTCCTAGTTTCATTTGTACTGCAACTTGCTATACAAAGCCATGCATGTGAGCTACTTGACAACGGGATCTTCATAAATGGCCCATGCCAAGATATAAAAATCATCGTGAGATCTCTACAAGGGCAATGCATACGAAGGAAGGTATCCACAAGTGAGAACTTCCATGCAAAAACATGGATAAGGTGCATCCATGTCTGCCATCATAGGTGTATTGACTCCAAGGCAAGTGTGCATCCAAGTGCAAGGGTGCTGTTTTGTAAGAACAATAAATATCTGTGCTACAAGTGATCTGTCATGTGCTCCAAGCATCCTCATAAGTCCACCAAGACTTATTCTTCTCCAAAGAACTCATACAAGCATCCAAGCATTACAAGGAAATCACTACATCAGCCCATCATAAGTGTAGGGAAAGCTAACATGCTATTCTATGTTCATATCCATAGCCAAATAATGATATATCAGCATCTAATGTTCTACTAAACATCAAATAGGTAAGGGTACAACCGTCTCAAATAAATTTCACATGCAGGTGTTCCATTCAAGGTGTCTACATGGTCAAAAGACATCAAATGTGTTCTTTGCTTGCCTCCTGGCCACCTGCGAGAAAGTATGCAAGGAAAAGGGAGTGAAGAACATGTACTCTATATCTGACTTGTAGCCCGCTAAGCATGTCAATTATTTTTTCAAGAGTCCCAAATCTTAAAATCTTAGGGGAATATATTATTTAGTTTGAGTTACATCAATCAAACATATCCCATGTACATTAATCACACAAACCCTTCCATTCATGAAGTATCCAAGTGCACAACTCTATGAGGGACATAAGAAATGGTTCATAAAACACTCAACAAGTAAACATATGCAGATAAGAGGGAGAGGACACATAGTTGTTCGATGCACCAATTGGGTGCATCCACTTCATGCCAAGGTCCATAATGTCTTCTATTATCATCTCACCAAAGCATCTGTTCTCTTTTGTTCTATGATTGGAATCACTTCTAACAAGGGGAGTTCATAAGCATAGGTCCATTACCATTATTTGAGCATATATAATCATTGAAAATGGTAGAGAGTGGACTCAGCTGCTACATCGTTAGGCAGCCATCCAAAAAATACCTTTCTACTTTCCTTGCACAATTTTCACTCAACCCCTCAAGACACCTTCAACAATACAATGCTTATTATGCCCCTCAAGGTCTTTGAAGTTTGTATTCCAACCATTCATTTGACCATGATGATCTTAAAGAGATTCTTTCCATAGAATACCCCTCCCAAAACTCAAGATTCTCATGGAGAAATGTACGTGCTCATAGTTCAAAAAATAGGGTGGAAGCACCATCCTATTTGGTGAGGCCATTACCTAAAAGGTGAACCTGTTACTCAGAAATGACAGCAAATGCTGATTTGCACCGATGGCATCTTTTTTAATTCCTCAAACTACTCGTACCTATTTGGAAGGCATCATTGACTTATTTTGGCACCAATTCTTCTTAAGAAAACATCTAAAACTCTCATAAAAGGATCAAATATTTAAATGAGAATTTACAAGAAAACATTGATATGTGGGAAAAAATGGAATGAGAGGCATTCCCAGCCCCTTCCAAACAAGGGGATGTCCGTTTCTCTCAACCAAGAGGTGGTATAGCAGTTCCTACTCATCCTAAATTTTACAAATGTATGAATGGAACAATAACATATCCCCATAACTACCGCAAGAACTACCATTATTTCATCCAAGGAACCTTCCATTTTCTAGGTTCATGCAAAATTTTAAAAAAGGGGGAAAGGAGAAACAACACATGAGTCTTCTCTTTTCAAATGGAAATCATATCTGGAAGAATCTACTTACATTCTCTTCAAGGGTGAGAGTGAAACCAGCAATATTTATCAAGAATAATATCCTAACTCCTCCTCGAGATTCAATCAAGGATGAGGGTTGATTGGGGGATGAATTCCCACCAAGATCACCCTCTCAGACTCCTAAATTTATACTCTAAACTTCCTCACAGCAGGACCCCCTCATTCACAAACCACGAGTAATAAGTGTGAATGGATACATGTGTCAAACTTGAAAACAAGAATGGAGAGAATGTGTTTAGCCTCCCTTTCATCTCATTCTCCAAGGATGCCAGTTGCAGATTAAGACTTACAAAACCTGATTTTCTTATAGCCATGTCTGCTTTCATAAATGTGAGGTTCCTCCTTCCAATATGCCACATTAAATCTCACCATGTCAACTTACACAAGAATGGTTATAACCTTCTCCCATGCATTTAGAAGGTAAAGGATTATACTATTAATCTAGCAAGTCTCTTTTTCCTAACCAAATTTGAATGCAAATTGTTTTATTTATTTCATTTTAATATCCCTTCCAAGGTTATGTTAGTTTATTTTACCTTTTATCCCACTTGTTGTGCTAGTTACTTTTGCCTTTTATCCTACTTGTCATGTACACTTGTAGAGATTCCATGCCATCTCATTTATATTTCATTGCCACTTATCGTGAATGGGTCACCGCCAAGCCTTTTGTGGTCACCTCCAATGGCACATCATCTTCTGAGTGGCTAGAAAAAATAAGAAAGGATTTTAATATCAATGTTCTCTCAAAGTCATGCAATTTACCAAAACAATAAGCACACTAAAGGGATTACTATCATGACATATATTTTTCCCTAATTACATTTTACTATCGAATGCATGCCAAATTGGTCACCCCATTTATGCTTATTTTTTCCTCTGGGGATGCATATCCTTTAGGAACCCACTGGATGTCACAAATGCCCATAGCTTGTACATCAGGAATAGTGCACTCACTAAAGCATCACCCTCTCTTATGGAGTGGCATTAATCATGATAGTAATCAAATACATAATAATCCACAAAAAATAATGATAATAACCCTCCAATTTTTAATATTATATTCTAGATAAATAAAACATCAATGCATTGAATTAAACATAACAAAGGTCGGTTAATCCTAATATTATAACTCAAAATATACCAATTAAATGCACCGTCGAGTTGCATAGGAAACATCATCGAATATAAGGAATGCCAACAAACTCCATTGTAAAATAATCAAGTGGAATAGATACTATCAGGTCATATATAAAGTGATGTCCTCATTTATAGTATCATAAAACACATGTAAAGTATCATTTAATGGCTCACACATAATGTATCATTAGATAATTTATATTAATCCTCAATGTAAAATTGTCAATGTTGTCACCGAGTCACCTAAGTAAATGTGTCTTTCATGTAGCCAATGGATAAATGCCAAACCTCGTTTGGAGAACTACATTAAACTCACCTTTTGGGTTTTTCTCAAATCAATCTTTGTTGTCAATATTGGTTTTACATGTCAATCAAGGGTTTGAACATGTTTTTGTTTTGTCCCACACTAGGATTAGATTCTTGCCTATAAAAGTATGTCCAATTCTCTTGCTTAGTGTGTGCATCCTTGTAATCTAATCGACCTTTGGACTGGTCTATAAATGCCTCAAAGAAGCTACAAATGGTTTAGGGTTTGGGCATTAGGAAGGGGCTTCTTGGGTTTCAAATTCCTTGTGCATCTAGGAAATGTTGAGTGTGCAATGCGTCAGGTGTCTGTGGGAGCTTGGTAACCAGACCTTAGGTGTCTTTGTCCTTTCCAACATGGTGGCTTGTCTCCATCAAGTTAAGCTTGTCTCCCACTTAACATAGAAACCAAACCACCACACCTATCATCTTCTTCATGGCCCATATCATGAATCGCTATGATACCACATATAGGAAATCATGGGCAAGAATTCAGAGGCACACATAAAATATTAGAGAACAAAGTGACCTTGTAAATGGTGGAAATGGTTGAATTAACCATGTACAATAGACTATACACCAAATGGTTACAACCACCTCAACCTCCTATCTATCTAATAAAATTGATTAGGACCCCTAAACAACCAAAAACCACATCATATTAAGAAAGCTTGGAAATATGACAAAACTATATTACAAAGTAAAACATAAGTGCTAGATCAAAATGTGGTAAAAATTCACATTACACCTAGGAGATTTGATAATATGCCAACACAATTCTGATCTCTTGAACAAAAACTTAGAGTGTGAAGCTCTTACCATATCTTTAATAAACCAGTTTTTTATGCAAGAGAAAACCACAAATATTCCATGATAACACTCTCATTCGGAAAAAAAATTGGTCATCTCCAAGATCTGTTGTAGCATTGTCTCTTTTCCCATGGATTTTTTTTACCCTATAGAGGATCTGCCCAATTTCTAATGGACCTACTATTGCACAAGGATGGGGAAGCATAGGATTGTCTGTCTTCCTTAGATTTTTAACAACGAAGAAGAGAAAAAACATTCTTTATTATGCCTTTGAACATCAATAAGAAGTGTTCCTCCTTGAGGGGATTCTTGGGTTTTGAGTTTCTTGTGTGTTTTGGAAATGTCGGGTGTGCAATGTGTTGGGTGTCTCCAAGAACTTGGTAACCAGACCTTGGTTGTCTTCATCCTTTCCAACACGGAGGCTTGTCTCCCTCAAGTCAAGCTTGTCTCTCCCTAAACATAGAAACCAATCACCATACCTATCGTCTTCCTCATGGCCTATATCATGAACCGCTATGAAACCATGTGACGGAAATCACGGGAAAGAAGTTAGAGACATACATAAAACATAAGAGAAAAGAGTAACCTTGTAAATGGCAAAAACAATTGAATTTACCATGTACAATAAACGATACACCAAATGGTTAAAATCACCTCAACCTCCTATGTGTCTAATAAAGTTGATTAGGACCCCCCCAAATGACCAAAAACCACAACATATAAGAAAGCTCAGAAATGTGACAAAACTAAATTACAAAGTACAACATGAGCCCTAGATCCAAATGTGGTACTACTTAACATTACACCTAGGAGAGAACAAAATTTCAACACAATTCTGGTCTCTTGAACAAAAACTAAATCATAATGCGAAGCTCTTACCATATATTTGAGAAAACATTTCTTTCGCAACCCAAAACCACAAATATTCCACAATGGCACTGTCATTCGGAAAGTTTTTTTTTTTTTTTGGGGGGGTCTTCTCTAAGACCTATTGTAACATTGTCTCTTTGTCCATGGATTTTCTACCTTGCAGAGGATCTGTCCAACTTCTATTGGACCTACTATTGCATGAGGACGAGGAGGCATGGGATTGTCTTTCTTTCCTAGATTTTTAACAATGAAGAAGAGAAAACCATTCTTTTTTTATCCTTCTGAATTTCCTTTCAACGCACTAGGAGGGCAACTGGATGGATCAAAGATAAAATATGAGGCAAAAGCTTTGGTAATTCCAAAACAAAATGATCTGTCCGATCACCCATAATTTTCTCATCTTGAGTGCCTAATGATTCCAAAAACATTTGAGGAGTTATGAAGAGGAAGGATACCCTATTGATCCCAAAGGGGCTTGTCCTTCTTAGTGTGCTTTGATCTTGCTTCCACAATGTCCTTAGGAGGTCCAGGTGGATTTGCAATGTCACTGTGACTTAAAGGAGAAATTGATGCTCATGTAAAAGCCTTCCACAGAAAGGGATGTTAACTTAGTCAATAGGATACTCCCAGTCAATACCACCAAGCAAAAGGAAACTCTAAGCTTAGAGGCTTGTCACGATCAATATTAGCACAAATGCATGCATACTGAAAAATCCCATGTTGTACCATTAGTTTGGAAGTCACTATGTATTCTCCAACGGAGGCCTCAATCTATATAAAAGACTTTTCTTCCCAAAATTCACTTGAGAGTATAGAAAGATGGACCCAAACCAAAACTGCGTTGGGAAGATCATCAATTCGATTAATGTATGGTGACCAAAGCTTCATAATAGGGGCAACAATTTGTCATGAACCACGGCCCTCTTAAAAAGTGGCATCTTTCGTAGCCTTTGAAGCAAACATAGCCATGGAGTAACCTTCAGCATCATCAAAATGTCCATGAATTTATAGGGCTTCCAATTTTCGTACACCTAGGATTTCAAAGTCCTAGGTTTAGAGGAAATTCCCATGAACCTACAAATGAGAATGTTTCTTCAAGTACCAAAGCATTTGCCTGGACAACTCTTCAATTTGGAATTGGATCAGAGGGGGGTGTCCATTTTTAGGTAAGGCATATTATCCTTCTTAGAAAGGTACTTGGGCTTAACCACTTTTTATTGCCATGCAGGTCAAGAAATTTAGAAGACCCTCTCATGAGATTTGAATGGACTCTAAAAGACTGCATTCCTGAAGGATGGGAGAGACCGTGTGGAGGAGGCTATGGCCTACCCACCCATGCACTTGAATATCGAGAAATGTATGCGCAAAGGATGGGTTGAAAGATTAGAGACGAAAGGGAGGGAGGTGGCAATTGAAACAGGCAAAGTTTCAAAGCCCTTCACAATCCAAGGCCTTCAACCATTGATGGGAGCTCTTTGTTCTCTTGTGCACCATTATCAGAGATTGTATCTAGAAAAATATCATATTTGATGAGACGAGGCTTGACTCGGTTCCCATATCACACCCAAGTAAATATTTATTGACTTCTGAACTCTATATTTGTCTTTATAGACAAGAATTTTATATTTAGGACACATTATGTTGTAGGAGATTTACCTGTTTTGTAGCTAATGTATTTTGTAACTAATTTAAAATCGAAGAGTCCACTTTTTTGATAAATATAAAATGTCACAATCTCATGTGACCCTTATTGACTGCATTTTTTCATATGTTTCATTAGTTCTTAATCGTTATGCACTTATCACATAATGTCAAAACTAGAATAAATAAATTTTTTAAACTAAAACAAAGCTCAATTTCTTTATTAATCATCGACATTTTTATTGTCACTTATTAATGACTTATTTTATTTGTAAGGGGCAATGCATAAACTGTAGATAGAATAATGGGACAATATTGAGTGCCATTTTTTAGGATTCGCATTGATGAATGGCTTCACATTCTTTGTTTTTCTTAGTAAGTTACAGTATCTAACTATATATTATTTACTGTCTTTATGGAAATATGCAGCATGTGCAGCCAATGCCAATTCGTAGCAGAGAAGGTCAAAGAACTAGAAGTTCATGCAAAACTGGATCCCAGTCCTAACAATTTCCAGTTTATGGTAGAAGATGGATTGGAAACCTGCTGCAATGTGAATGATCATCAAAAGAAAAGTTCTTCTGTCACCTCAATGCAAAATGTATTGGAAACCTGCTTACTAGACAGAGAAGATGGTAAGAATATTATTTCAATTGTTCCATTAGTTCAAGATACTAATAATGCGGCAAGCCAACTTTGTTCCAGTGTTGTCAATGAAACAAGAAAAATGCGCCGTGCAAACATCTTGGACATGGAAGATTCGAAACTAGTTAATATAATTGAGAGAAAAATGGAACGAGAACTTGAGAGTGGTCCTATGACTGACTCAGTCACTCCTTTGAAACGAAAATGGATAGATGGTGATTGTGTCGGAGAAGCTGGATCCCCGAAGGCACCCAGATTCATATTGCATACTTCAAAACTGCAATGCTCAAATGGCAGTACGGAATGTGATTCAAAAATGTCGTCTGAAAATTACCATGCAAGGCATTCTCATCATGATGACATTGTTGGTTTGTCAAATTTAGTCTGTGATCATGATAATAATGAACATAGGGAGCATTCAATGCCTCAAGAAACTACTTTTACACTTGTACTTGAAGAAGAGTTTGATGATGATTTTGAGTAGCTTTTCAAAAGTGCAATCCATGAACTTTTTCAAAATGATAGTCTGCTAACTAGATACCACCATTAATAGATAAGTTTGATAAAGTGGAAACTTGTGGATATCATAAAAAATATTCATCTTTTGGGCATTGATTAAACAGAAAGGAACAATAATATTCAAAAGGAAACTTGAGAATTTTGTTTAGTAAATCAACATGAAGATCATTAATCATATTCAAAAGGAAACTTGATAACTTTGTTTAGTATATCAACATGAAGATTATTACATGGCTCTCAATGCGACATTATGTATGTTGAAATGGATTTGCTCAAATATCATCATTCACATTTGTTATTTTGTGTATACATTGGTTCCAAATTTTTCCCATATGTATGATCCTTATTTATAATTGATTGCAATTTGTTATTTATTTTCATTTTAAAATTATTGGCAAAGTGCGCACAAAAATTTACAGCTCTTTAAATTTCATGACTTCGGTACAAAAGTGAACATGGGACTGAGGGATGAGGATGTGTCACCTTAATAAGGTGGTAAAAAACTGGTCCAGCCATATGTAGGTGATTTGTATTCGTAGAGTTTGAACTAGTATACTCATAGAATAAGGTTCAGTACTCTAAAAGAGACTTCTAAAAATAAGAGGATATGGCAGATAAATTCCAGAAATAACCAGAAATAAAGGAGATTACTTATAAGCCCTTGATCACACATGTTTTGTAAATTTTTATTTTATCTATTTTATATCATTATTATAACATATTAATTATATAAAATAGATAGAATAAAAATTTACAAAACATGTGTGATCATGGGCTTCTAAGTATTGTGCGGACCTTACTTCATGATGCCTTTGCCTACCTCACTATTAATGGGCATCAAACCTTGGGGATCGAGCTCCAACATTCTATCCACCAAGGTTGTCCCCTTGCTTCAGTGCTCTATGTTCTAACTGCTGAAGCCCTGGGTTACATTTTGGCTTCTAAGGCTTTAAAGGGGCTTGTTCGTGGTATTGTGTTCCCTGACCACACCTCTCAGCTTATCAATGGCCACTTTGCAGATGACACCTTTCTCACGTTTGAAGAGCAAGAGGCCACTTTTAATGAAGCTATGCAGTACCTACATATCTTTTGTCTGGCTTTTGGCTCCAATGTTCAATGGAGGAAAACCCAGTGCTTCCAGCAAAGCATGATGCGATGCTTGAGTGGCTTAAAAATTTTAATTGGTAATGGATTGCTCGGGCATGGGGGGGTGGGAGGGGGGTGGCGCAGGGCTGTGGAACAATTCAAGTTCTTGGGCATCCCCTTTGCTTTTGGCAGCTTGCCATCCAAGCTTTGATAGTATGTCCTCAATAGGATTGAAAGAAAGATTGACTATTGAATTACCAAGCCCCTTTCTTTGGCAGGCAAGTTCTAGATTTGCACCAAGATTCTGGCAGCCACTCATGTTTACTGTTCCTCTTGTTGATCCCCTTCCAAAGCCTCTTATGATAATCTAGCCAAGCTTCACCGAGATTTCCTTTGGGCCAATTCTAATAAGGATCGGGGTTTTCATCGGGTGGCGTGGGATATTTGTTGCCTTCCTCGTGCTAAAGGTGGCATTGGCATCATTGACACCTATCGGCAAAGTATGGTCTTGTGTGTTAAATGGGTTGTTCGAGCTATTGAGGGCAATGAGTCTTGAAAAATACTCTTCCACCATTGTATCTCTTCGGGCTCTCCCCATGGCAAAACCAGTTGGCCGAATATTGGCTTCCAATCCCTTCTCATCACTAATGTGCATGTTAAGATTACTGGTTCCTTTGTTGTCAAAAGTATCTGGAAGGCTTTCGAAGCAGTCAAACCCCACTTGAAATGGATAGGGGATGGATTTTGCATAGGGTTATATTTTGATGATCATAGCTTATGGTGGTCTTCTATTCTCACCAATTCTTTTATCCCTTGATTGAATTGCCTGGTATTAAAGTATTGCAATTATTCTACAAAGAGATTCTCACTATTCGTGATTTGGTTACTTCTAGAGACTGGATTCCCTAGACTAATTTAAAGAACAAGTTTCAATTAGATAATGTCGACTTACCTTCCGTCCTTCGTATTCAAGAATTACTACCTAATATTATACTTCATAAGTTTGGCCTTCAGCCTTCTAAGGCCTGGTGGAAAGATTGGAGGTAGATTTGTGATACGTACTTTAAAGGCTACTCTCAGGGTTTTTTTATCAGGTGATGAGTCCTTTCTCCCCGACTCTCTATAAGCTCAACAAACGTTGGGGCCTTTAGTCCTCTTCTAGGACTTGGCTCACCCATCTGGAATGTGTGTGGCACTATGGTCTAGAGCTCAAGTTGGCTCATTTTTTATGGTGTTTAATCTACCAAAGGCTCCCCTTGGTGAGAGGTTGCTCCACCTCCACATTCCCCAACCCTTTTGTTCAACTTGCAAGTGGTCGGAATCTTTCAAGAATCTTTTCTAGTTTTTTCCTAAAGCTCAATTTGTTTGGCGATTGATTCACTCCTTATTTCAACCCTATCATCCTGAGCCTTTCTCTTGGTGGCAGGGACTTTTTGGGGACTATTCTAATTGGCCAACATAAATAATGTTATTTTTAATCATGAGGTCTGTGGAATTTCATTTTTTGTTAGTGTAAAGGTTGTTATTTCATCAATTTACTTGCATATCCAAGCTCAAGTTGAGAAGATGGTGTTGGACCTGCGCCACCTACAGGAGCTCTTCGACCACTAGGGGAGTGCCCCATGCACTATGAGTAGAGTTACAATAGATGGCCCACCCCATAGGCCCTCACCATCTCCTCCCAAGAGGCATAGAAGCAAAAGTCAATCCTGAAGCAGGGGCCACTTTTCACCTTGCCCTCTCATAGGGGGTGGTTGGAGTTCTCATGGGAAATATGATGTTGATCCTACACAACAGTCTCTGATGAGTGTTATTTTTCTTGTACAACCCACTAATGGTTGGTCAATCACTATTCATGATGACCCCTTGGATGGCTAGAATGCTTTGGAGATCCCAGAGGTGGAACCCCTTGCTTGGTCGGTGCTTTCTAAGGACGACCCTCTGCCTCCCGTCTCCTGGGATGGTAGCCTGTGCTTAACTTTCTAGTTGGTTATTTGTAGTTTCTCTCACCCTGCTTTGTTTGGTTGTTTTTTGATGTTTTAAGCCGATTTCTTTCTTTGACATGGAATTTGGGTCATGATTTGTCTGGCCACATTACTATGTAACCTTATGTATTATATTTTGATTATTTAATATAATGTGAAGTGTTCCAATAAAAGAATATTATAACATTTATACTTAGACCATTGTTAGTGTTTTCCATTTTGTCTCATAATCAACATATATTTGATCTACTTCTGTTACATCTTTTGCTTGAGATAGGATTATTTTATCTATTTCTAAAAGATCTTTTTTCATCACATCTTCAGGGAAATAAATAAAGTAGAAGACTTCCTTACTAATATAGGTGCTTCGAAAGTCCATAATGGGGATTTTAGAAGATCTAAGTATGCTGTATGCTAACAATTGGTTGGGAATCAAAAGTTTAGTCAACAATGATTTTTTATCATTAAATGTTAATGCCCCTTGAGATTTCTCCCCACACTATGCATCTTAGATGTGTGTGAAGTATCACTCCTCAAGCTATATTAATTATGCTTTTGGCAACATGGTTATTCTACATGTGGCAGAAGTGGATTAAATTGGAGAGGGGAGATGACATATGGACTCCCTTGTCCTTAGCTATCATTATGGAGAATACTTTGCTCCAAGGGCCCCTTGATGATGGTGATTTATTCTCTACCTTTGACCCTTCTTCAGTGGTAGTAGAGCTTATTCCAGACATTCTAGGCACAAAATTGATGGACAACACAGGGAAGACATGGAATAGGGAGGATCTGCACTTGGCCTTTTGAACCAAACTTGAAGTGTGGCAGACCTTGTCATTCAAAATTTTATCTTGGTCTAACTTCATAATAAGAGGAAGAATACTGATAAATCATAAATCCTTAGGTCAGTAACTATGGTTTTAGCCAAATTTATAAACTTTGAACACAAATTGAAGAATGTGGAGAATATAATGGGCAGTGTGGCTAAGATGGTCTTGTCTGTAGCTAAGAAGAAGATACAGGGAGTGACAGAGGATCTGAACAATCCTTTGTCATCTTTCTTATTTGGTTTGTCTTGATCAACCCTATCTTAAAACTTGTCTTGATGAGATATGGAGTGTCTTTCTGGATATGTTAGATGATATAGAGGACCTTGCTATTAGACAGTTGGTTAGAAGGTCAAAGTTTCCCATAATGAAGTGATGCACCCTTAAATATTTGGTTTTGGCAAGCATAAGAGAAAAGATGGCAAGGGGAGGAATAGTGTGATGAGGTCTCAATAAAAGTTTGACAAAATGATTTGTCTAAATTGGAAATTCCTAACATTATAGGTTTCTCATTGACTCTCTTCATATGAACATTTATCTTGCTCAATTTGATGAGAGCTTCATGTAATTATTGCTGGTAGGCACTATTGTTACCAAGGCTTTTATAAATGATTTTCTTCTACTAGTTTGTGGGAGTCCTAATCCTTTGGATAGATTTTATAGTTGTTTTAATTGTTCTAATGTTTTTCCTTATTTTGGGTTGGCAGTTTTTTTACTTGGACTTTGTGGCTTTGGGGCATCTATGTTGATATGCCTTTTTTTGTTTTGTTGGGTTTCTTGTTTTGTTGGTGTCGGGTCTTGTTTTTTGGCTATTTTTTAACTATGTATACAGGTAAGGGCCCTTTCCCTTGTTATCTTATAAAAATAAAAAACATATATTTGACCATAATAGATTCATTTGTCTCCTCAGTGTTCTTCCTAAATAATATTCACTAGACAATGGATCTCTAGTTATATGTTTGTGGCCTTGGATGAATGTTCGAGTGAGAAAGTCAAATTTAGGTGACGAATTGATTGAATTTGAAGACAAGCATGATCCTATTATAGTTGCTGAATAATTTTTGTTTGTAATATATAGTAATAAAATTCCTAGCAGGTAGAACTTCTAACTCTTGGCTTTAAGATATTCTTTTTTTATGCTTGATTTTTTACTTATCATTTGCAATTGTTTTTGTATTCCTTATGCATCCATAAATCCTTCATTAAAAAAAGTATGTTGAAAATTTAATACTAATTTTGAAACATAAATAACTCAAAAAAAATTAATAAGACATAAGTTCTTTTATAGGGGCTTTTCAACATCCATCATTATCATGTTCTTGGGATTCAATGGCTAAAGCACTTATCAAGTACTAAAGATAATTCTAACTATTACATGAAGTACCCAACCTCAAAAAGGAAGGCACAAAGGATATTCTAGATATAAATTGAAGAAACAATGAATGACATATTAAAGACAATCTAGGACATGAAAACTTAATGTTATAAGCAACCAAAAAAAATCCAAATAACATTTGGTTATATAGATTGAATTTTTTCCCTCGAAGTATTCTGGTATTGTGATTTCAATCCTCCCTATAAATTAAAGTGATAATGGATTCAAAAGTTGTATAGATCAAGAACTATATATCCTAATGTAGTTGAAATTTTTGAGATTATTGATTCTTGAACTACAGCTCTTCTCTAAAATCTATATGAAGAAGAGCTTGCTAGCAATCAAGAGGAGACATAAAAATTAAGTTTCCTCAATCTTGGAATAATAGAGAATACGATGTTGTAGTTATTTGGGTTGTTATAAAATGAAACTAGGAAGATTATACTCTAGTGCTTCTTGCCATTGATAAAGCCTTAGTCAATTCCAAGAGAGATCTAAGATAATTATAAAAACAACTTCATCTGGTTTTGGTAGTGCTTTGTGGGTGTAGGTAGAGAGATGGGAGCCTAGAGTGGTGTAGGTGGGAGCTTAAAAAATATATGGCCCTAAGATTCAGATCTCCCATGAGGGGATCATGGCCTTCTCATCTCCCACCCCTCCTCAAATGTAAACCAACCCAAATATTGAATTTGTAGTATCCAATGAAAAAACTATTCAAAGTAAAGATGAATTGCAATATCACCCTAATGGAAATACCTATCAAGGTAAAGCTTTCCCACAAGTAAAATGTATTTTATTAGATGATGGGAACCCCTCTCAAGGTCTCATTCTCCATTGAAGAAATGTACAATAGTCTATGGATGTTGAAAGATAAGGCTCTAATGTGTTGTTTCATAAGAGCTTATTCTCAACCAAAAACTACTAGAATCTAGGTGCAAGAAAATTGGAACCCCTTTAGATTAGTGGGCATTCTGGTGATACTTTAAGGGTCCTTCTTAGAAATATTCAACACCACATGAGAAAGAGGCAAAATCTTTCAAAGAGGACCCTGGTTCATGAATAAATTATAGTTGTTAATGAAGCATTGGTCTTCGACTTTCAACACAAAAGATCTCTCTAGTTTGTGTTTGCATTGGTAAGACTTCCTCTACTTCCAAGTGAATATTGGCATGAAACATAGAAAAATAAAATAAGATCAACAAACATAAAATACATCATGCCATCCTCTACATTTTCAAGGAATCTGAGAGTTATCAATTAAATATATGATTTGTATAAATATTGATTTGGACAAGCCTATTTTCCAAACATAATAATCCTGGAAATGGGAGGGATTGAATGGGAACAACCTCTAGATTATGAAAACATCCCATTCTAATGCAAGGTATGTCATGAATGTGGGCATCTTACTAGGGTCTATGCCACACAGGATCAACAAGCAATGCATAATCAACCTAGAAAGGAGACATATAAATCAATACACTTTGAATCCTTTTACAACAACAAAATAAAATAAGATAGCAAAAAAAAGTAGAACCAAAAAAGTAGTATGAAACAAATTTTCAACAAGCATACCCTAGAAAAGGAAAAGCACAATCAAGTCAATCAACTCAACTATAACTTGAAACCTTGTTTGAGGCTCTAGAAAATATGGGCACTTAAGAAAAGGAAGACATAAGTCTTGCAAAAAAGTGAAGAGACTCATAAGACATTATGGAGGGACACAAAATAAACAATAATCAAGATAAGAATAGATACGATCAAGAACCAAAAACCATAAAAAGGCCCTCTTCAATTATCTTTAATAACTTGTCCATAGTTATACACAACGAAGGAAAAAAAGTTAAGACATACTTTTAAATGATAAAGAGGATCTCATCCCAATAAATTTACAAATCTTGGAGCCAGAATCCATTCGATAAATAAGCAAAAAAAAGAGAACAAATTGATTTAGACAAGAACACAAGCATCACAAAAACATCAGAAAAGATTATTCAGATATGGGCTCCCAAAGTAGTAATTAGAAATGAAATACTAGAAATTATAGGAAGAATGTGATAAAGATGGATTACTAGAGCTTTGACAAGAATTTTATAAGAGACATTTAACAAGGCAATTGGTCTCAAACTAGTATTGAGCTCAGGGTCCCCTACTTTATGGATAAATTTAATATTTCATAGATTAATGAGTTTCCCTAAAGAATTTGTCTTGAGAGATTTGTTGTAAACTTGAAGAAAGTCTATCCCAACTAAATACCATTTGGCTTTGTAGAATTCACAAGGGAATCCATCAACTCTCAATGCTCTAATAGAGTCCATATTTTTTACCACCCCATACAATTATTCAAGGGAAAGAACATGTCAAAAGATGTTAATAAGAAGGGCTAAGCTTGTGAGGGAAAACATCAAGACATTCCTACAAAGCTTGAGCTTATTCCATAGAATCCTTTTGTGCCTAAAAAATAGGTGTATTGTGGTACGTAAAGGCTGAAGTAATTTTGGAAAGTTCTATGAGAAGGCCATAAGAGACTTGGATGGCTTGAATTTATTCTTTAACTTGACCCTTAAAGATTTGAAAAAATCTTTCAAGGCCCAATATCCCACTTTGAGCCAATGTATCTCGGCGTAGATCTAGGCACCTTTGGTAGCATGGAATTCTACAAGCTTAAGCTTGTGCTTAAGATAAGAAACCAATGCGTGTAACTAAATATTAAACATCATGTATTTGAGTTACATTATAACCCATTGGAATTTTCCAAGGCATTATCAACTCACTTTCAAACCTTCACCACTTTCTCACCATAGTGTCTGAGAAAGGTGGCAGTGTGAGTGATTGCATCATTCCACCACTCAATGCATTTGGTAGAATAAGAAAGACATGACACAAGGTTCCAAACTCAGGTAATGATTGGATGGTAACCTCATGAACAAGGAGTGACGTGCCAATAAAGAACTAGGAATGAGAGATCTTCTAAAGTCCATCTCCCAAATATAGCTAAAAAGTGATGGGATTGTGATCAAAAATGATGATTTTTAGGTGGATAATGACAGCTTGCCCATCGGTGGTGTGAAACATGAACACATGTTGCTTGGAAAGCATAAAATTATTTATCCTTGAGGACATGGTTAGGGCCTTAATGGAAATTAGACCACATAAACCGCATATATAATAATATGGAAAAAATTCTCTACCTCTATCCCCACTCTATACTTGTCTTCATCCTGACATGTCTAATCAATGTATTATTCGAAAGTGGATACTAAGAATTTCTTAGGTGATGCATGTGTAAAATATTGGAGATGAATTCATCAATAGTACCATCATCAAAGGTATTGAATTTGGTGATGCTATAAGGGTTTGGAAAGGAGTCTATAAAAAGAAGCAATAGTGAATGATTATAATGGTGAAAGCAAGATCCTCAACTAATTATAAGCAATAATTAGCATCAACTTCTTCATGTTCATCTAAGTTGCAAGAAGTTGTAAAATAATTTGGGTTTCCAACCTTCACTTCTTGACTTCCTTTCCTAACTCCATTGTATGTCACTTTTTGGTCCCATCTTATTTTTTATTGCATCCATTCAACTTCCTTTTCTTCCAACGTTTTCATCTCCCACTCCATAAGCTTGACCTTAAACTTCTATTTTTTAGGGAAACTTTAGTGGAAATATTAATTATTAAGTGAATATTGGGGATTTACAAACTCAGGATTGGATATATAAATAACATTGGACCACATAATAGTTCATAAAAAAAACCCATGCATGTTATTGTTTCCTGCTTGAATAGCCAAACAATTTTTAATCCCAATGGGATTTTGTTATTGGATCACCAATGAATCAATGGTATAGTATTATAAATAATGTTTCGATCGCCACACATTCTATGGGTCCTAGGATCACACTTGCCAAAATTTTAGAGGGAGATCTTGAAATGTAATTAAATTCACTAGTTATACCCCACCCAAATGTTTAGATTGTATTGATATATACTCAGAAATAAAAGAAAATTTTCATCCTAGCAAGATTAGATTTTAGATTGTTCGGCGATTATACAAGTATTAAAAAGATATAAATAAATCAAGCACTAGTGCATGCAAACCAAGAAATCTATTGATCTAATTCAAAACTTTTTCAATGTTGTAGTTTACAGCCTACAAGTAAATCTATTGATCCAATATAAAACATGTTTATAATGATTTCTAAAAAGTTTATACATTCATCAAACTTTGTTATGTTGAGATGCTTTTATAAGCCATGATGATTTTCCATCCCTATAAATATTTTATAGACTGTCATTGCATTCCTATCAGTGTGATGTTTTTCTAAGTTTGTGATTCTTTTCTAAGCAACTACAAAGATTTTATATCATGTGATGTTTTTATAAGCATGCAATGAATTTACATCAATGTGATGTTTTTTTAAATATGCAGTGTATTTACATCAATGCAATGTTTTTCCATCAATGCAACACTTTTCCATTATTGTGATGTTTTTCCATCACTACAATGCTTTTCCATCAAGCTGCTATGATTTTATAACCCTGTGATCCTATTTTAAGATTGTGATGTTTCTCTAAGCTCACGATGATTTTCCATGGAAAGTAATGCTTTTCCAATGCACACGATGCTTTTCCAATGAATTATAATGGTTTTGAAAAAGAGTAATCATTTTTAAAGAGCATGATGTTGTTATAGGCAAGCCATGCTTTTATAAACATATGAATATTTTACAAGCATGTGAAGATTTTACAAGTTTGAAATGCTACTCTAATCATTCAACTCTAACAGTAACACGCAAGCTTTATTTATAGGAAAATGAGAGGGAATTGGGAGGCCTTGGGAAAGTAAACAAGTGCAACACCTTCCAATATACGAAGTATTGCATTTTATTTTGAGAAACCATGTGTGTCATCTGATTCATCTCCACCATTATCAAGGTATGATGATAACATTCAAAATGAATATCAAAATGAATTAAATGATAATTTAATGACTAACACTATCAATGCTGACAATAATGAAACACCTCTACTTGAAGACATCCCATTGAATAAGCTCAAATCTACATCATTGGAAGGATTGAAATTCAACTCTATTTTTTGAATGTTAAAAGTGGAAATTACAGTTGTTAAGGAAATTGCACCACCAGAAATACTCCGTGGACCCTGAACTCAGCTAGGAAGAAAAAGAGACTTGGGAAGGATTTTTAGATTAGAGTGGTTGGCTAAATTTCCATTCATTGAACCTGTTGAGAATTAAAATAGAAATGAAGCTCCTAAGGAATGCAAATGCACAATTTAAAGCTATAAAACTCGGTAGAGACAAGACAAGGCAACTAAAATTAGATGTTATTGAGAAGCATGTAGGAAAGATATATGAAAAGAAAATAAAATACAGTTATGAAGGATGTTGTTAGATAAAAAATTATGAATGACTATTTTCATATTAGGAATGCAAAAGCATCTGATGAGCACATGAAAACTCAAATGGAGGGATAATTACATCTCAATTTGAAAAGATCATTCAAAATAATCATTTAGGTAAAATAGTTCAACTATTTGTTGATTTTCACTTTCAAAAGAGTTCGTCATATAACATATTTTTTTGAATATAAGACCATGCTCACTTTTCTTGGTGTCTTACACTTCTTTTATTATCATTGGTTTGAAATAGATGATTGGAATTGGCTGAAATGCCTAGATATGGTTGAGAAAAAAGTCTTGAAAGAGAAAATTAAGCATACATGATATGTGTCACTATTTATTAATGAGATTACAATAATAGATAATACTTCTTGGGTCTGTTTGTATGTTTATACTATTGCCAATCATTTGAGATGAATTCATTTACTCTCTCTTCACAAGATAATAGAAAAATGTAATGTTGAAAATCTTTGTGAACTTGTAATAAATATTTTGAAGGAGATTGGTGGCATGGATGATTTTGCAATTGTAACAAAGATGGTATGTGTCGGGATAGATTGAGTATTTGTAATGCAAGGTCATTGAACATGCATGATATGTGTCATTATTTATTAGTGAGGTTACAACAATAGATACTACTTCTTGGGTATTTATGTATGTTTATAATGTTGACAATCATGTGAGATGACTTCATTTACTCTTTCTTCACAAGATGATATAAAAATATAATGATGAAAACCTTTGTGAATTTGTAATAAATAGTTTGAAGAAGATTAGTGGCATGGACAATTATGTAATTGCAACAAAGATGGTATGTGTTGGGACAGGTGGCACATCTATAATGCAAGGTCACTGAACATGCATGATATGTGTCATTGTTTATTAATGAAGTTACAACAATAGATAATACTTCTTGGGTATGTATGTATGTTTATGGTGTTAACAATCATGTGAGATGGCTTCATTTTCTCTCTTTTCACAATATCCTATAAAAATATAATGCTAAAAACCTTTGTGAACTTGTAATAAATAGTTTGAAGGAGACTGGTGGCATGGATGATTCTATAATTTCAACAAAGATGGTATGTGTTGGGACATATGGGTCTTTATGTATGTTTATATTGTTTACAATCATGTGAGATGGCTTCATTTACTCTTTCTCCACAAGATGATAGAAAAATATAATGTTGAAAACCTTTGTGAACTTATAATAAATAGTTTGAAGGAGATTGGTGGCATGAATGATTTTGTAATTGCAAAAAATATGGTATGTGTTGGGATAGATGGGGCATCTATAATACAAGATCATCAAACATGCACAATATGTGTCACTATTTATTAATGAGGTTACAACAATAGATAATAGTTTTTGGGTCTATATGTATGTTTAGATTGTTGAAAATCATGTGAGATGGATTGATTTACTCTCTACACAAGATGATATAAAAATGTAATATTGAAAACCTTTGTGAACTTGTAATAAACAATTTGAAGGAGATTGGTCGATGGATGATTCTACAATTGCAACAAAGATAGTATGTGTTGGGATAGATGGGGATATATAATGCAAGGTCATCAAAATGGTTTGTGTGTAATATTACAAACATCATATTGCCCATATATGATTTCCATTCATTGTATGGTTCATAGAAATAATCTAGTGTACCAAATAGCTATCAAATTTAGATATATAACAAAAAGTATATAACTTGTTCATGAGGTGCATGCTTTTTTATATCATAGTCTGAAAAGCTTCATGGAGTTCCAAATATTTTAGGTCTAAAATATGAGTATAAACTATTAAAATATGTGGATTACATTATATCAACTAATGTGCAGGGTGTATGATGAGTATCCATCCTAATTGGGAGTAATGTGGAAACATCATAGAGAAGGGGACAAGGCTCAAGCTTTGATACATCATTTGACTGATATAGAGACATTTTTAATGGTGTGTGGATTCCTTCCCATGTTGGATGAAATGCACCATTTAAATAAACAATCCCAAAAGAGAATTATATATATTGTTGATATTCCAAGATTGAGGAGACATGTTTGTTTGGCTATAGATAATTTTTATCTTAATTATCAAACTACTTTTTGGGTCCAAATTTTGAGAGTTGGAATACTTTGATACATATTGGAAATCTGAGAAACTTTCTAAAGTTCAATATATTGGGAGAATTATGTGTATCTATACACAAATATGAGATACCCGTGTATTATTTTTGAAGACTAGTTGATGGTAACATTGATGTGTTACATGTCACATCACCGTTGTTTGATGATATTTTATCATCAACAAGGATAAGGTTAAGAGAGACTGCAAATTCCCTAGCATAAAAAAAATCACTTAAGTAAGGAGGAATTGATCAATTTGATGGGTATAGTAAATCCTACTTATTAGGGAAATAGCCATTTAAATATGGCTCCTTCGTAGAAAGATTACCACAAAATTTTGATTGTTTTGATTAAATATTTTTATAATACTATTAATATCCCTAGAATGATGATTCTAGGGTTTTTAGACAACAACATGTTGAGCAATCAATCTAATTGGTTTGGCATTATAATGCTTGATCAATTCAAATTATTAGATGATCCCTTTGAGTATAGAGCAATAATTCAGCTATGAAAAAAATATGTTTTAAAATGTTTTGATGAAAACTTTGTATGAGGTTTTTACACTAGCTGATCTATGTCAAACAATGATTTTGGATTCAGTTGAAGATGAGAGAGTTTTTGGTGCCTTGTCATTTATAAAGTCTAAATTACAAAACAAGCTTGACAAAAATTTGGATAATTGTTTGAGACTTTACACATCATGATACATTCTGAATAATTTCCCCTATGATGTGGCTTTGACAATATGGAAGTTGATTATTGAAAGGAAGGGGTTAACAATAGTTCCACCAACACAAAAAATGAACCCATTGAAAATAGGGATGAAAATATTACACCGGTTGAATTTCAAGAAAGTTAGAGAAATGGTGAAGTAGATGATATAAAGGTTCAAACAACAAAACATTGCCAACTTTCATTGAATATAGATTGGTGATGTTGTATTCAAAATTAAAAAATGTTTTTATACCCTTTTTAATGTCTATTTTTCATTTAGTTACAATGTTTCATGAATCATTATTCATTTTTAAGAAACTACCATTTTCTATGAAATTGTCATTCTTTATTTCGAAGCCCGCAATTCATTTCCTAGCTTACAATGCATTTCCAAGATCGTGATGCATTTTCAAACCCACAATGCATTTCTAAACTTAAAATGTATTTCCAAACATGTGATGCATTTCCAATCGTGTTGAATCCTAATGAGAAACAAAACTAAATCCATAATCAATCCCCCTTTCAAATCCATGCTTTTAGGTTTGCATATCTACTTTGTGGATGTGAACATTTTCAATATTGACAATGATATCCCGCCATGTCCAAGGATCAATTTTCTCATATTAATTACCTTAATAGATGTGATTAATAAGGTTTATACACTCCCATGAGTTTTATTTGTAAAATTTGACATCTCACTTGATTTAATTAGATCAAAATCTAAGTGACGTGGGGAAGATAATGATGATCTAACTCTTAGATTACCTTGCAAGAATTCAAAAATGACCTTCACTAAATGCTCATGCTAGCAACGAAATCCCCTTCCTCAATTTTACTATAAATAAAATTAAATGTGATTAGAAAGGTATTACACTCTCATAGGTTTTTTTTTAAAATTTTGACATCTCACTGGATTTTCTTAGATCAAAATCTAAGTGAAGAGGGGAAGATAATACCAATATATCTCTTAAATCATGTGTGAGAATTCAAAAATGACTTTCATTAAATGCTGACAAGACAATCCCCTTTCTCAACTTTACTATAGTAAATGTCTATCGTACCAAATTATGTACTTTGTTCTTCCAAAGATGAAACCTTACCTTAGAGAGTCTATTTTGCTATATTTTGGTGTGATTTCATGGCCTCGCATAAGGTCTACCTACTCCTTTTTTCTATACTAGCATATCTAGGAGTAATTGGATTTGTAAAGGAGTGACCATTTCTTTAGAAGCTTAAACACTTTGTATGGCTCAATTCACTGGTAGAAAGCTAAGGCTAATGTTTCTTGAATTTTTTCTTCTATTGTGGTGGATGAATGCTATAGTGTTTTAAAAATATCAATTCATTGTCAGTAAATAGAAAAGAAGAGAAGAAATTAAAAAAATCTATTTGTGATATCTTTTCTTTATTCTCTACAATTTTGAGTCATTTTGGAACATTTTATGCAGTGTATGGAAATAATTTTGGACACGGTACACAATGTTCATTAGGATCGCTTGCCTCGTTGGACCTCCCAAACCATCAGTCATCTATTGAGAAAGACCCTATCATTGCTTTCTTAGATTCTCTAGAAATATCTTAATAACCAAATGTAATGCTTGTTAGTAACAAGTTTGTATGCAAAGCTTGCTTAGTCACACGTAATTGTCAAGAATAAAATAATTATTTTATTGTGTACACATATATATACCGTAAGAAGTTTTTATTCATTGTGATGTTTTTAGGTTCATGATGTTTACTTAGGATTGTGGTGTTTTTCAATTAAAGTGATTTTTTTTTTATGGTTCTTTCTTTATTGTCACACAAAGTTTTATTCTTTATAATGCTTTGTTTAGTGGTTCTCTAAGCAAAGTTTTTTTTCATCTTTATGGGATTTTTTTGTATGCAAAAATGATATTTTTAAATTTTATTGATGTTTCTATATGTTCTATCATACCATTATATTATATGTAATAATTCTATATTCTATGAAATGCTTTTGTATTTGAATCAAAGAAGACAAATGAAAGTTGTCAAAATATTTTACTCATTTTTATAAATTAAGCAAGATTTGTCTTTATATCCATAACAAATTTTTATGTTAATTCTATTTTTGTCATAAGTACAATGGTTATTTTTTCTATATTTACCACCCTGTCAAATCCTAATCAAACAAGATCGCCAACGATTCTATAACCTTTTTTATAAGACCCTTAAAATTTCCCCTGATTTTAAAATCAATTTATTTTTTATTTTTTTGGGTTTCTAATTTCTTTCTTTGATTTATTCAACTGAATATCTTCAATTGCTTCTCATCTTTTGTCAACTTTATACTCTGACTATCCTTGTTTATGTTCAACACTGTAATCATATTTTTTTTCTTTCTCATGATGCTACTTTTCCACTTACATCCTATGTTAAGCTATTTTGATATCATCAATGCAAAAATTCCCCTCCCTCTTATTTGTCTTGTCTACAACAAGGAATTTTTTTACTAGTTTCTCAATTTAATCAAAATAAATGAAGTTCGTATCATTTGAATCGAATTATCTTCTACATATTCTACCATAAGAGTACATCACACTATGATTTGAAATAGAAATAGGTGGATATCCCCTTGATCACCTATCTACAACCCATAAAAATAAGGATGGGGAGTAGGTATGATGGATGCCCCCAATAGACTTAATGAAAACTACACAATCTACAAAATTAAATTAACTTATAACTTGAGTGTATATTATATAGGAAGTAATGCCACTCTTTAGTCATGCTATATCTTTATTGTGGGATATACAATGATAATAACAAAACACACTACACATACTTCAAAATCACATCTAATTCACTCCTTTCTTTATGGATCACAAGTGTCTATTTTATTCTTAGGAAGTAATATGTTAATAGACTCACATTTTGTATTAATTTGATTACAGTTGACTACATTTTGTTATATTAGGCAAATTTGGTTATGTTTTCATTATAAACTATTGTAGGCTGAAATTGCACCCTTGTGAGAAAGTTTTCAGGGTCTCTCACTTCCAGCTACAATATTGAAACAACCTCAAGCTGTGGGTATCTTGTAATTAGGTTGAACCTCTAGGATTTTTAATGAGTCTATCTCCTTAGATGCTTCACTTGACCTTATTTCCCACACTAAAATCCACTGCTGACTAAGGAAAAGAGAGATAAATATAAAATGAAAGGGAAATCTAAGCTAAAGATGGCGATGCACCAAAATATGAAATGATTCACTTTCAACCTAGAAACCTTAACAACTACTAATGAACCTAACCAAAACATAGACTAATCTGATCCTATCTCAAGGCCACAAGCATAAGTATTTTGTGTGGATGTCGAAGGGAAACCCTGCAATTTGAAGGACATAAAGAAATAGGTCTGTATGAGACACTATAAACTTGTGACACTTAAAGAAAGGGACCAATGTCTAACACTTCACACAACCTGTAAGGAGCCAAAAGAATTAAATCAAGATACATAGAGAATCTATAGGTGATGAAAAGGGACATACATCTATAAGTTAAACTCCAATAATGTATACTTGACTTCAAACCAGAATCAAAAAAGTTTATCTTATTGATTTAATAGAGTGTTTACAAGGTGATTTTGACAGAGTAACTCTATCACCAATCGAGGGATCCTTTTTTAGGCTCAAAAGTCTGTATATATATAGCAGAAAGGGATGAGAGAAGAAGGGGCTTACGTGAGAACATGGAGACAGGATCATAAATCACTGCAACCACCATTATATCCTTGAACTCTTTTGCATTCAGAGCGTGCAATTACCTTAACCATGAAATGAACCATCCAAGATCATCGTAAATCTCCTCGAGCCCCTCATTGATTAGCAAACATGCTAGAAGACAAAAACTTCTCCAAGAATGTCTTTAATGATCGAACTACCTTTTCTAATCACCTGATCTTCACCTTTCATTCCCATGCCATCTTTCACTTGTCTTGCACGTATAAAGACAAAATCCCCATAACTCTGAATTTGGATCGAGCCATGTTGCTTCTGCATTGAGCGGCTGTTTGTCAAAGATGATGGCCATGTCAAAGGATGAGGACCTCCCATTAATTTCATCTACCAGCTTCTGCCTGAAACCTGGACCACATCTTTCCTATAGATGGAAAACCAATCTAAAGACATTGGTTTTCCTGTATCCATTTATGTCGATGTAAGTCCATACAAATCCAAATGGCTACTTGCAGGGGTTCAAATTTTGACATTTGTGGACCCATCATGGGATATTTGAATCCCAACGGCTATTTTATGAGCTTGAACTTTGACACTGGCACAAATGTCATCTTTTTTTTAGACACTTTTCTACGGGCCTTTTTCTTTCAGGTCTTCTACTTGAATAATTTTTACGAATTTTTTTCTTGATGGAATTATACTTTAGACTTTTGAGAATGACCCTTTGGATTTTTAAAAGTCCTTTGGAGAAGTGCCCTTTTCGAAGGCAAAGTATCTTTCGGCCACTTCGAAAATACCCCTTTCCAAAGGGAAAGTACCCTTTGAAACTTTTGTAAATGTCTTTTGGTTATTTGAAATGACCGTCGGCTTTGCAAGTGCTCCCTTTTATCGAGAAAAATGCCCTTCGGCATTTGAAAAAATTCCCCTTTGAAAATCTTGTGAATGTACCTTTTCGAAGGGAAAGGACCCTTTGCCTTTTTTGACTATGAACCTTCCCGTAAGGAACATCCCCTTTGGGAAAATTGAAAAGTCCCTTCGGATTTTTGTTTTGGCACTTCTCTCTGAAGGAATTCCTTCAGAATTTTTTCCTTCGGCTTTCTTGAAAATGAACCCTTTGCTTCGGGACAAAAGTTCTAAAAGAAATCTTCCTTTGAAAAATTTGTCTCAGACAATTTTCCCAAAGGAACTATGTCCCTTAGAAAATTTCTTTGGCCTTTTGCCTTCGAAAAGTGCCCTTCGAAAGAATTGAAAATGCCCTTATGAGTTTTTCGTATCGGACTATTTCCTAGAGAAATTCCCTTCAGAAAAATTGTCTTGGCCACTTCGCTTTGAAAAAGATATCTTTCAGAACTTTTGCTTGGTACACTTTTCGAGAGAAAAATCCTTCGGGCCTTCTGTTTCAGACAAAATGTCTGAAACAATTCTCCCGAAAGAAATAGGTCTTCGGAGAAATTGTTGAAAAATAATTTCCCCAAAAGAATTCAGTCCTTGTCTTTTATTTCAGACATTTTGTCCGAAAGAATTATCCCTTCGAAAACTTTGTCTCGGACAACTTATCCGAAAGAATTCAACACTTAACACTTAGCGAAAAAGGGTCCCAAAAGAAAAGAAACACTTAGTCCCCGCGAAGTCTGAAAGAATGAACAAGTAAAGACTTAGCTAAATAAAAGATTTTGCACTTAGCTTCTAGCTTGCAAGCTTATCTTTGAACACTGTTGCTGGATCCTTAGAAAATCTTGCTTGGATCCTCTCTATTTGCAAATGTTGGATCCATTTTTAAGCCTTTGATCCATTGCTTCATCAAACTATGCAAGAGCTTTATATGTGGGCCAAAAATGGCCAATAAATACCATACAACTCTTAACTTTTAATTCTCTAGGTTGGTTCAATCGTCACACTTGTTAGGTGTAAATGTATTTATAGTCTAAGTCTGAAACATATAAGAAGAGTTCTTATTTAAATAATCCTTAAAGTTTTAGTTATTATATTGTAAATTGATTTTATTTTTGTATTGTTTCTTTATCATACAAAAATTTTATTTGGAAAGTATTATTTTTATTAATTAAACAATCTATAAGGATTTTCATATCAAAAATTAAATAACAAAACATGTATATGGGTCTAACCATTACACATCAGATGTACCAAACGGTATCCCCTATACTTTCTGAAATGGTTGTGAAATAGGTGAAAACTATTTAAATGAAGGGATAAATCTTTATTATGATTAATTATTAACTAACCAAGATAAAGTAACTAATTTCTTTCCATTCACAATGCACAATTATTAATAGGACTCCTCAGATATTTATGTAGCTATGTACTAGAACAATGGGATAATTCAAATATATTGAGATAGCTCCTTATTTAAGATAATTCCAGCATTGTTTGTATTAATTGATTAAGGATAAACAAACTTTATTTCAAAATATCTTCATTACATTCAAACATTGATCTACAAATTTTTGAAGACTATGCTTACTACAAATTCTCAAGATATGTCATATTTCCGACTCAATGAGTTTGAAGACTATGCTTATTATAAATACACAAGATATACCATGTTTTTGAGTTAGATGAATTTACTACTGAAATTGAACGTACAATGCTGATTTTAGATGTAAGATACAACTAATAGCTTGTCTGCACATTATTTAATGTGTGAATGTGCTTACACATCTCCTATGCACTTTTATACGTTGGACAATTAAAGCCACTACTCAAGCATGAATTAATTAAAGTGTTGTACCATTCCAAAATCCCAATCATTCTTTCTTCATTCAATAAATACCGACTCTACTCAAACATTGATTTGTAAAGTTGTGAAGACTACACTTATTACAAATATGCAAAAATACCATGTTTCCTATTCAATAAATTTGTTACTAAAATTTAATATACAAAACTGATTTTAAATTGTGAGATACAATTAATATCTGCTCCATACATCTTTTATGCTAAATTAAAATATGTGAATATGTTCACACATATCTTACACATTAATATGTTGAAAAATTATAAGCAGTACTTCAACTATGAATTAGTTAAAATATAGCCCAATTTCAAGAGCCCATCTATTCCATGTTCAATTACCATAGCAATATGAAAACAATAAATTTAAATGCACACACAAACAAAGACTGGACAACTGATTCAAGGATTTACCTTGGGGAAATCTGATGTGGGAAACTCTAGCATGTGAATGGATGGTTATTGGGCATGGTATTGATCAAAATACAATAACAAAGCGAACATGACTCTAATAGAGAAAGATACTATAAGTGCATCTCATCTATCAAATCAATCCTTGCCTCTACTTCTGTGGATCACAGCTTTTCCCTTGTGTAACACTAGATATGAAATGCTTCCTCTAAGCCTGTTACGAAAAATAGATGAATAATTAATAATTGATGAGGTTGAAACTCAAAGATGACAAAGTGCCTATTCTTCTACCCTTAGGGTCACAGAAGTGCTGGAACTGAAATAAAAAGTTATCAGTCGTTAGTAATTCCTATCAAAACATCATCTCCTCCAATCATTTTGACCTTGAGTCATCATGTGGATGAGTTCGCTTGGATGCATTGCTTGACATGTTTTCTCGAGCATGATGCGTTTTCCTCCCTACGTTAGATGAGCAAAAACGTCACTTCTAATATTCTTCCGAATCTTGCCATTATGCCACCTTTCCAAGTTCTTATATTTTATTTCTATTTGATTGTGTTTTCAGGTATATGTTTTTGTAATGTGTTTTAGTATGGATTTTTCCTTTGCTAAGTATACTTAGACGGTTTAAGTTGATGATAACTTGTCTTTGAGGGTGGGTTCGAGATTCTTTAGTGATTGCAATCCAAACTACTCAAAATATTTTATGATCATGTTACCCCCTAATGAGAAATATTGAAGATTTCCATGTCCTACCTTCTTCCTTGAAGTGTTCTTTTATCTTAACACTCAATAACAAGTGGATGGCTGATCCAAGCAGCTGCATCTGCAAATTCAGGTTGGTTTGAAGTTTCTGTTCTCAATTGATGTCCATACCTTCATGGTTATCTTGCATATTTTGGTATCATGACTATCTCTAATGCTGATTTTTGGTGTCGTCTTGCTTGGCCAATTGCAGTAAGATATTCTCCCACACTCTTGATGTCAACACTGATTCTTAGTTCATAATGGTGAGGACTCACTCATAGTGTGTCCCCTACATGCTTGTATCTTCCTTCCTCCCCAATGGAAGGAAAGAGTAGAGTACTATTCATCCTGCAAATACTCTCCTCTCTACCATGGAGAGTAGGCCAAGGAAACGTAATTTTCATTACTTTGTTGAAATATACATTCCTAACACTCAATCCGATGCAAACAAAGTATTACAGTTTTTTTCATGTTCAAATCAGATTTGAATCTTCCTACTCCAAGCCTTGCCATAGTCAAACATACATGATATAATACATTTCCATGCCCAAATTTACATTCTACAACAATTTCCATGTGAAGATGTATGCATGCTATCATATGGTGAAGTGAAAATCAGCTTACATTCTACAACAATTTCCATGTGAAGATGTATGCATGCTATAATATGGTGAAGTGAAAATCAGCTTACTTCAAGCTTACTTCACTTTTTTTGTGGTGCTTGATACGTTTGATAGTTTGAGAGCTTCTCAACTTGCATGGAGTGCTTGCTCTTGTAGAGAGCCTCTCTTTCCACATTTTTTGCTATGCATATGCTTAAAAAAAATGTTGAGAAAACCATGGGTTTATTTACGCCTCCATGAATGTGAACATGAAGATGGCAACTACTATAGTATCCTTTTGATCATATATTCTGTAAACTCCTTATTGGTTGGAAAAGCTGTCATTCATTTCTACAAACAAAACTACACCACATTTATGTAACCGTTTATAACTCTACAATTTTCAACAAGTTTATACGCATAGGCCTATAAATATGGGATCTGATACCATGCTTATATTTTCAATACAAATGCAACAAATTCTTACAGCATAAATGAAACATTAAAAGTAATATGGAGGAAATTATCGAAGGTTTTTGGAAAAGCAGTATGCTAAAAATATTTGTTAAGAATATTCTCCTCAAATAGATATCTTTATATTCTTCGGACTACCCATTACATAAAATATTATTCTCATGAAACCATAAATTCATTTTTACATGTGCCTCACTCGTGACTCTGATATTACTGTTGGGAATAAAACCCAAAAGAGGTGCAGCTACTGCTGTATCTCGGAGCCAAAGAATAAGGCAGTACCCCACAAAAAAAAGCGGGCTTTACATACAAAATAGGGGAGGCAGAGTTGATGTAAAACACACAAAAAAATTAAGATGTTAATATTGATTCAAAAATATATTACATTCAGATGATTACACACTCTTCTTGCTACAGTGATTATTGTTTACACTCTTATCAAATTCCTGTACGGAACTTACAAAAACTTTTTCTCTGACTGTATGCTGTCCTTTTTCTGCATGTGATGTTTTTCTTCTCCTCTATTATGCCTCCGACTACTGTCAGTGTTCTGCTCTGATGTAGCTGCACACAGGCTCACTGTTGTTCTGCTCTACTACTGCTCTTTCTATCTTCTCCCTTTCTATCTACCCTTACTACTATAGAATTCACTTTCATTATTATATTTTGTCTATTTGCTCACCACCGACCACATGTTTTTCAGCTCAGTCCAATTCGCTGCGAAAACAATTCAAAATAACACTGCATATTAAATGTTGTTTGGTGAATCCTTTGTTGTTGGAGGTACGTGAGGGAGGTAAGGATTAAATATTTTAACACTCGCTCTTAATGCTGACATTCCTCCATGTTCTATTGAACCTTTTTCAACCACTAAATCATTTTGGAAGCTGCCTATTAACTATTTATGCGCTTCCAATTTTTTTTGGTTCATTTCTGAAGCTAGTTTGTCCATCTCCGGAGCCAATCTGTGCATCTCTGAAGTCTGATTGTGCATCTTCGGACCCAGACTGTAGATCTCTAGATCTAGCCTATGCATCTCCGGAGCCAGGCTAAAGACTTTCGAAGCCAACGTATAAACCTCTAGAGCTAGTGCTATTACATTTATGACCCCTAATCTCTCTTTTAAATGCTCAAAGCTATCTTTTGACAAGGTTTAGTAAATATGTCAACAAGTTGCTACTCAGATCTGCAAAATAAAGCTCAAACTCTCCATGTTCTACCAGCTTCCATATGAAATGACAACAGATCTGAATATGCTTGCTCTGTCCATGAAAAACTAGATTCTTTGTCAAGGCTAATTAGGATACATTGTCACAATATATTGTTGTACCATCTCCTTGTTCCTTATTCAAGTCAACAAATATTCTCCTTAGCCAAATAAATTGACATGTAGCTATATTTATTACAATATACTCAACTTCTGCTATGGAGAGAGAAACTATGGGTTATTTCTTGGTTGCCCATGAAATGGCTCTTGAGCCCAGGTGGAACACATATCCTAATGTGTTCTTCCTATCATATACACTACCCACCCAATCACAGTTTGTATAGCCAACCAACTCAAATTAATTTGATGTAGCATATAAGATGCCATAGTTCTTGGTGTCATTGACATATATCAAGATTCTCTTCCCTGCTTCCCAGTATGTATCCTTAGGTGTCTCCATGAATATAGAAACCAGACTTACTATGTACCTTATATTAGGCCGAGAAGTTGTCAAGTACATTAAACTTTCAACCATACTCTTATATAAGATTGGATTCACTTCATTGCTGCAATCTTCTTTACTCAATTTCAGACCTATGGCATTGGTGTTGGTGTAGGTTTTTTGCTCAACATTCTAAATCTGTTCAATATTTATGTGGCATACTTGCATTGAGATATGTATATGCCAAGACTCATTTTTTGTACTTCTATACCAAGGAAATACTTTAACAAACCTAAGTTTGTCATCTCAAATTTTTTTTCATCACTTCTTTGAATTTAACAATGAAGAGATAATTATTTCCTATAAAAATCAAATCATCTACATATAGTAAAACAATCAAAATCCTACCATGGCTTGTCTTGATATAAAGTGTGGGTTCATTGTTGCTTTTACTAAAGCCATTGCTAATAAAATAGGAATCAACTCTTCTGTACCATGCCCTTGGTGCTTGCTTAAGTCTGTATAGTGTATTCTTCAGCTTATACACCTTGCTTTCTTGTTCTGGGACTCCATAGCTAGGTCGCTGATCAACATATACCTCTTCTTTCAACATTCCATTCAGGAAGGCAGACTTCACATCCATTTGATATACCTTTCACTTGTGTTGGACAACTATTTTTAAAACAGCCTACACGGCTTTTATTCTTACAATGGGAGCATATGTCTCATCATAATCTCTTCCAAGTTGTTTGTATCCCTTAACAACCAAACTTACATTATGACTTTAAGTTTTGTTAGGTTGTGGAGCTAAAAGCTTCAACTGTTGCAAACATGGAGGAGGATGTTGAGTTTCAGAGATACCGGCGTCGGCAGTGGGACCGACGTCGGTCACATACAGTGCAGAAGGCAACCGGCATCAGCAGAGAGTCAGCCGACGTCGGTCAGAACCAGTCAGATAGGGACCGACGTCGGTCGCCTGTGTGTTTCAGAACTGTTCGTTGCACGAATAGTTAGTTGAATTGAGTGTTTGCATGTTAAAGGGCTAATTATAGTCTCGAGCTGCGTGTCTAATTATTGTAATTAGAGGTCTATTTTTGTATGCATGGGATCCTATTTAAAGACCCATGAGGCATGTATTGTAATTAAGAAGGCAAGTAAAAGCATTGAAGCAAGGAAGCAAGGTCAAGGAGATCTACAAGGTGTAAGGTCAAGGAGATCAGCTGAAGCATTCAAGGAGGGGATAACAACTCAGGTTGTAGAGTTGGTTTTGGTTGAGCTAGAGAGAGAGAGAAGTCCTTGAGGTGTGGGAAGCCTTTGAGGTGGAAGAAGAAGTGGCATCTTCTTTATTATATTTTCTTCTAGTATTATTTAATACAAGATTGTGTATTGTCTCTCAAATTCTTTGATGTTTCAAGTTTCTAGTTACTTAATCATTTTGGTATAATTCCGTGTTTAATTGCTTATAAGAAAAGTAATCAATTGTGTTCCTTGGAGGGGTTCCTAACAGTTGGTATCAGAGCTTAGGTTGCAGGGAGTAGGTTATTGTTTGATTACAGGTCATTCACAGGGGTTTCTATTTGAGTGGGAGTATAGCAATGGCAGAAGAAAGTAAGCTACGAATGGAGAAGTTTAACGGCAAGAATTATCAACATTGGAGGATGCAGATAGAGGATTATCTGTATCAGAAAGATTTGTACTTACCGTTGGGTGGGGTTGCATGCAAGCCCACAGATATGAAGGATGAAGAATGAAACGTTCTTGATCGGAAGGCTCTAGGATCCATAAGGTTGAGCATTGCATCGTCTGTGATTTCCAACTTATCACAATGTAAGACAACGAAAGAGATGATAAAATCTTTGGCAAATTTATATGAAAAGCCCTCGGCTTCAAATAAGGTATTTCTTATGAAGCAGCTATTTACTTTGCAAATGCAGGAAGCTGGATCAGTATATACTTATCTTAGTGATTTCCATGGTTTGGTAAACCAGTTAGCTTCAGTCAATATTATTTTTAATGATGAAGTAAAAGCTCTCTTGATTTTATGCTCTTTACTTGAAAGTTGGGATAGTTTGGTTATGGCAGTAAGTAATTCTGCATCTGCTTCTAAAATCTTAAAAGTTGATGATGTTGTGAGTGTTATCTTGAATGAAGAAATACGCAGAAAAAGCACAGGTGAATCATCAGGGAATGCTCTAAGTGCAGAAAGTAGGGGAAGGCAAAGAGAGAAGATCGAGCAAGGGAAATCAAGGTCGAAGATGGGAAGGAGATCCAAATCCAGAAATGGAAGTATCACCTGCTGGTTTTGTGGAAAGAAAGGACACACAAAGGAGTGTTGGTTGAGGGATAAATAAAATCAACATGAAGGTAATGAAGAAGCAAAAGATGCAAATATTGTGGTACAGGATGCTCTCATACTTTCTTTGGATAGTCAGGTAGGATCATGGGTTTTAGATTTTGGTTCCTCTTTTCATGCATCCCCAAACAGAGATTTGTTCCATGAGTATGTCCAGGGAGACTTTGGAGTGCTTTATTTAGGGGATGGTACGCCTTGTCAAATAGTTGGCAAAGGGAAAGTGCAGATGGAATTGCAGACAGGCAACACATGGGTGTTGAAGGAGGTTATGCATGTCCCGGTCTTGAAGCAGAGTTTGGTTTCTGTAGGAAGGTTGGGTGATGAGGGATGCACAATAACCCTCACAGCAGATTTTTGGAAGATTACCAAGGGTGCACTTGTTCTAGCAAGAGGTAAGAAAGTAGGTACTCTTTATTTATCTACTTGTATTACTGATTCTACTTCTGATTTATCTACTTCAGTTGTAGATTCAAAGATGTGGCTTAATAGGCTTGGTCACATGAATAAGAAGGGAATGGACGTTCTTGAATCAAAAGGTATGAGTTCAGATTCGGAAGGCATAGATAGTGTTCATTGCAGGAAAAGAAAATTTGATGCTTTTGACAAGAACAGGGAAGCCTTGGTGTTTATGGAGGAGATGATGGGCAGAGATCAATCACAGGGGCTGAATAATTCTGGGAAGGGTAGTATGGACAGGGATTTGATCCAAGATGAGCTCACGAATAAAGAAGTCATCACTTACAGGAAAACACATGTACCGACGTCGGTCCCATGGCACCGACGTCGGCCAGGCAGATACCGATATCGATCATGTGCAGACCAGCAGGGTCGGTAGAGTCGGGCAGAAGAAGTCTGACGTCAATCATACAGGAACCGACGTCGGCAGAGGGGACACCAATGTTGGCCAGGGAAATGAAGTCGACAGTCAGGGTCAGTGCAGGGAACCGACATCGGTCGGATGCAGACTGGGAGATGGCCGAGATCGGTCAGTGGAATGGCTGTTGGGCAGACAGCAAGCTGTCAAGGAGTCTCAAACGCCTATATGGAGGTCAAAAAGGGTATGTGAACCTCATATTCATTGTTCACCTTTTTTATTTTATTTGTTGCTTACTGATGGTCAAGAACCAGGAAGATATGAAGAGGCAATGTAGGTAGAATCCAGAAACAGTGGGAGCTTGGCATGGATGAGGAGTGAGTCCTTGGAGAAGAACCAAATAGGTATTTGTTGGTGGAGTTGTCAGCTGGAAGAAAGCACTGGATGAGGGATGGATTTCCAAGTTAGATAAGAGAGTGGATGGATACGTGAGACAGAAGGCCAGGGTATATGGTCTTGAGCAGGCTGCAGGGCAATGGAGGTTTGACCATTGTATTTTTTCTTTACCAGGTTGGATAATATTAGCTACATTATCCTATTACTGTATTGTGTTACTTGTTGTAGGGTTACATATACAGGGAGTTTTTTGAGCTAAGGGTAAAGTTAGTTCAGAGGTATGTCATGAAGAATTTGGGAGCAGCAAAATTCTTTTGGCATAAGAGACATGGAAGATCACAGGTTGTGTGGTGGTTGGACTTCAGGAGTTAGCTTGAAGAGGGATACAAGCCAGGAAACAAATTAGATGGTGTACAGGTACAGGTACAATTGCAGCTATTTATCTCCAAGTGGGAGATTGTTAGGTTGTGGAGCTAAAATCTTCAACTGTTGTAGACATGGAGGAGGATGCTGAGTTTCAGAGATACCGGCATCGGCAGTGGGACCGACGTCGGTCACATATAGTGCAGAAGGCAACCGGCATCGGTAGGGAGTTGGCTGACGTCGGTCAGAACTAGTCAGACATGGACCGACATCGGTCACCTGTGTGTTCTAGAACTGTTCGTTGGACGAACAGTTAGTTAGTTGAACTAAGTGTTTGCATGTTAAAGGGCTAATTATAGTCTCAAGCTGCGTGTCTAATTATTGTAATTAGAGGTCTATTTTTGTATGCATGGGATCCTATTTAAAGACCCATGAGGCATGTATTGTAATTAAGAAGGCAAGTAAAAGCATTGAAGCAAGGAAGCAAGGTCAAGGAGATCTACAAGGTGTAAGGTCAAGGAGATCAGCTGAAGCATTCAAGGAGGGGATAACAACTCAGGTTGTAGAGTTGGTTTTGGTTGAGCTAGAGAGAGAGGGAAGAAGTCCTTGAGGTGTGGGAAGCCTTTGAGGTGGAAGAAGAAGTGGCATCTTCTTTATTGTATTTTCTTCTAGTAGTATTTAATACAAGATTGTGTATTGTCTCTCAAATTCTTTGTTGTTTCAAGTTTCTAGTTACTTAATCATTCTGGTATAATTCCATGTTTAATCGCTTATAAGAAAAGTAATCAATTGTGTTCCTTGGAGGGGTTCCTAACAAGTTTTGCCTTTTGCAGTGCTTTTGGTCTTTTAGACCCACTTAACTTTAATCACTTGTTTACCCTTGGATAATTTAGCTAGCTCCCATGTTTTATTTTTTCTATTGCATCTATTTCCTCATCCATGGCCTTACACCATTTATCTTTTTTCACTGATTCTTCAAAACATGCATGATCACTTTGAGAAAATAAAATAAAATTCAAATTTTCATCAATATCATCATACTTCTCACTCAAGCTCCTTGTCTTTCTGGGCATTAGAAAAGTAAGTGTTGGATTTGAACTGTTGTTAGAGATACTTAACTGAGGAGTATGTTATGAAATTGATGTAGATGGAGGTTCCCAAATTAGAGTGGGTGGCTAAATTTCAATTCATTGAACCCGTTGAAAATGAAAATAGAAATGAAGCTGCCAAGGAATGCAAATGCACAAATTTTAGATATAAAACTTGGTAGAGACAAGACAATACAACTAAAATTGAATGTTATTTAGAAGCATGTAGGAAAGATATATGAAAAGAAAACAAAATATAGAGTTGTGAAGCATGTTGTTAGATCAAAAACTATGGACTATTTTCATATTAGCAATGTAAAAGCATCTGATGAGCGCATGAGAACTCATATGGATGGATAATTACATCTCAGTTTGAAAAGATCATTAAAAAGAATCATTTAGGTAAAATAGTTCAACTATTTGTTGCTTTTCACTTCAAAAAGAGTTCGTCATATAACATATTTTCTTGAATATAAGGCCATCTCATTTTTCTTGGTGTCCTACACTTTCCTTATTATCATTGGTCTAAAATAGATGATTATGATTGGATGAAATGCCTAGCTATGGTTGAGAATAAAGGCTTGAAAGAGAAAATTAAGCATACACGATATGTGTCACTGTTTATTAATGAGGTTACAACAATGGATAATACTTCTTGGGTCTGTCTGTATGTTTATACTATTCACAATCATTTGAGATGACTTCATTTACTCTCTCTTCACAAGATATTAGAAAAATGTAATGTTGAAAACCTTTGTGAACTTATAATAAATAGTTTGGAGGAGATTGGTGGCATGAATGATTCTGCAATTGCAACAAAGATGTTATGTGTTGGGACAGATGGGGCATTTGTAATGCAAGGTCATTGAACATGCACAATATGTGTCATTGTTTATTAATGAGGTTACAACAATAGATAATACTTCTTGGGTCTCTATGTATGTTTATACTATTGACAATCATGTGAGATGGCTTCATTTACTCTCTCTTCACCAGATGATATAAAAATATTATGATGAAAACCTTTGTGAAATTGTAACAAAGAGTTTGAAGAAGATTGGTGGCATGGATGATTATGCAATTGCAATAAAGATGATATGTGTTGGGACAGATGGCGCATCTATAATGCATGGTCATCAAACATGCATGATATGTGTCATTGTTTATTAATGAGGTTACCACAATAGCTAATACTTCTTAGGTCTGTATGTATGTTTATATTGTTGACAATCATGTGAGATGGATTCATTTACTGTCTCTTCACAAGATGATATAAAAATGTAATGCTGAAAACCTTTGTGAACTCATAATACATAGTTTGAAGGAGATTGGTGGCATGGATGATTCTGCAATTTCAACAAAGATGTTATGGGTCTTTATTTATGTTTATGTTGTTGACAATCATGTGAGATGGCTTAATTTACTCTTTCTCCACAAGATGATAGAAAAAGATAATGATGAAAACCTTTATGAACTTATAATAAACAATTTGAAGGATATTGGTGGCATGGATGATTTTGTAATTACAACAAAGATGGTATGTGTTGGGACAGATGGGGCATCTGTAATGCAAGGCCATCGAACATGCACGATATGTGTCACTGTTTATTAATGAGGTTACAACAATAGATAATAGTTATTAGGTCTATATGTATGTTTATATTGTTAACAATCATGTGAGACAGATTCATTTACTCTCTCTTCACAAGATGATAGAAAAATGTAATGCTGAAAACCTTTTTGAACTTGTCATAAATAATTTCAAGGAGATTGGTCGATAAATAATTTTATAATTGCAAAAAGGATGGTATGTGTTGGGACAGATGGGGCATCTATAATGCAAGGTCATCAAAATGGTTTGTGTGTAATATTATAAACATCCCATTTCCCATATATGATTTCCATTCATTGTATGGCTCATAGAAAGAATTTAGTATACCAAATAGTTAGCAAATTTAGATATATAGTAAAAGTTATAAAACTTGTTCATGAGGTGCATGATTCTTTCAATCATAGTCCTAAATGGTTCATGGAATTCCAAATATTTTTAGGTCTAAAATATGAGCATAAACTATTAAAATATGTGGATTGCATTGTATCAATCAGTGTGTAGAGTGTATGATGAGTATCTATCCTAATTGGGAGTAATGTGGCAACATCATAGAAAAGTGAACAAGGCTCAAGATTTGATACATCATTTGATTGATATAGAGACATTTTTAATGGTATGTGGCTTCCTTCCCATGTTGGATGAAATGCACCATTTAAATAAACCAGCCCAAGAGGGAATTATATATATTATTGATTTTACAAGATTGAGAAGACATGTTTGTTTGATGGATAATTTTTATCTTAATCAACAAAAATTTTTTTTGGGTCCAAATTTTGAGAGTTGGAACACTTTGATACATATTGGAAATCTAAGAAACTTTCTAAAGTTCAATATATTAGAAGAATTATGTGTATCTATACACAAATATGAGATAACCGTGTATTATTTTTAAATACTACTTGATGGTAACATTGATGACTTACATGTCATAACACTACTCTTTGATGATATTTTATCATCAACAGGGATACAGTTAAGAGAGATTACAACTTCCTTAGTATCAAAAATAAAATATCACTTATGTGAGGATGAATTGATCAATGTGATGCCTATAATAAATCCTACCTATTGGGTTAATGCCCAAAATATGCTTCCTTCATAGAAAGACTACCACAAAATTTTGATTATTTTGATTAAATATTGTTGTAATACTATTGATATCAATGCAATGATGATTCTAGGGTTTTTAAACAACATGTTGAGTAATCAATCTAATCAGTTTGGCATTGCAATGCTTGGTCAATTCAAATTATTAGACGATCCCTTTGAGTGTAGATAAATAATTTAGTTATAAAAAAAATATGTTTTAGCAATGTTTTGATGAAAACTTTGGATTAGGTTTTTACACTGGTTGATCTATGTCAAACAATAATTTTGGGTTCAGTTGAAAATGAGAGAGTTTTCAGTGCCTTGTTGTTTATAAAGTCTAAATTACAAAAGAAGCTTGACAGTAATTCGGATAATTGTTTGAGACTTTACACATCATTATAGGTTGTGAATAATTTCCCTTGTGAGGTGGCTTTGGCAATATGGAAGTTGATTACTGAAAGGAGATGGGTTAACAATAGTGACACCAAAACAAAAGACCCTATTGAAAATAGGGATGAAAATATTGCATTAGTTGAATGTCAATAAAGTTAGAGAAATGGTGAAGCACATGATATAAATGTTCAAACAACAACAAAATGCCAACTTTCATTGAATTTAGATTGGTGATGTTGAGTTCAAAATTAAGAAAATGTTTTTATACCCTTTTTAATGCTTCTTTTTTGTTTAGTTACAATGTTTCATGAATCATTATTCATTTTTTAGACACTAATGTTTTCTATGAAATTGTCATTCTTTATTTCGAAGTCTGCAATTCATTTCCTAGCTTGCAATGCATTTCCAAGCTTGTGATGCATTTCCAAACCCACAATGCATTTATAAGCTTGAAATCTATTTCCAAGCATGTGATGCATTTCTAAGCATGCAAAATCCTAACAAGATGCAAAGCTAAATCCATAATCAATCCCCCTGTCAAATCCATGCTTTTAGGTTTGCATATCTACCTTGTAGATGTGAACATTTTCACTATTGAAAATGATATCCTACCAAGTCCAAGAATCATTTTTCTCATATTAATTACCTTAATATATGTGATTAATAAGGTTTATACACTCCCACAAGTTTTATTTGTAAACTTTGACATCTCAATTGATTTTATTAGATCAAAATCTAAGTGACATGGGGAAGATAATGATGATCCAATTCTTAGATTACCCTGCAAGAATTAAAAAATGACCTTCACTAAATGCTCATCCTATCAATGAAATCCCCTTTCTCAATTTTATTATAAATAAAAGTAGATGTGATTAGAAAGGTCTATACACTCACATAGATTTTCTTTTTAAATTTTGACATCTCTCTTGATTTTTTTAGACTAAAATTAAGTGAAGAGTGGAAGATAATAACAATCTATCTCTTAAATCATGTATGAGAATTTAAAAATGACCTTCATCAAATGCTAACAAGACAATCCCCTTCCTCAACTTTACTATTAGTAAATGCCTATCTTACCAAATTATGCACTTTGTTCTTCCAAAGATGAAAACTTACCATAGAGTCTATTTTGCTATATTTTGGTATGACTCCATGGCCTCGCATATGGTCTACCTACTCCTTTTTTATATGCTAGCATACTTAGGATTAATTGGATATGTAAAGGGAGTGACCATTTCTTTAGAAGCTTCAATACTTTGCATGGCTCAATTCAGTGGTAGATAGCTAAGGCTAATGTTTCTTGAATTGATTCATCTATTGTGGTGGAGGAATGTTATAGTGTTTTAAAAACATCAGTTCACTATCAATGAATAGAAAAGAAGAGAAGAAATTAAAATTTTCTATTTGTGATAGCTTTTCTTTATTCTCTATAATTTTGAGTCCTTTTGGAACATTTTAAGCAGTGCATGGAAATAATTTTGGGCACGGTACATAGTGTTCATTGGGATCACTTGCCTTGTTGGACCTCCCGAACCATTGGTCATCTATTGAGAAAGACCCTATCATTGCTTTCTTGGATTCTCCATAAATATCTTAATAACCAAATGTAATGCTCATTGCTAACAAGTTTGTATGCAAAGCTTACTTAGTCACACGCAATTGTCAAGAACAAAACAATTCCTTTATTGTGTACACATATACCATAAGAAGTTTTTATTCATTGTGATGTTTTTAGGTTCATGATGCTTGTTGAGGATTATGGTGTTTTTTTAATTACATGAAAAAAAAAAATTCTTTATGGTTCTTTCTTTACTGTCACATAGTTTTATTTTTTATAGTGCTTTATTCAGTGGCTTTCTAAGCAAAGTTTTTTTTCATCTTTATGGGATTCTTTTGTATGTGAAAATGATATTCTTTAATTTTATGCAATGTTTTATATGCTATGTAATACCTTTATATTCTATGCAATGTTTTCGTATTTGAACTGGAGAGGACAAATGAAATTTGTCAAAATATTTTATTCATTTTTATAAATTACGCAATATTTGTCTTTATATCCATAACAAATTTCTATGTTGTTTCTATTTTTGCCACAAGCACAATGGTCATTTTTTAAAGATTCGCCACCCCAACAAATCCTATTCGAACAAGATTAGCCACCCGTTATATAACCTTTTTATAGGTTCCTTAAAATTTTCCCTAATTTTTAAAGTCAATTTTTTTTTGGGGGTAGGGGGACTGGGCAGGGAGAGAGGCAGAGAGGTAGGGGTTTTTGATTTCTTTCTTTGATTTATTCAACTAAATTTATTCAATTAATTCTCAGCTTTTGTCAAATTTATACTTTGTAATGTCCCCATTTTTGAAATTAAAATAATATTATTGCTAAAATAAAAGTATTTATAAATACTTAAATATAAAGTGATAATATTAATCTAATTTGAGTTCCACCTAAGTTGGGACCCTTTTAAGGGTTATGAGCGCTTAAGGGTCAAGTGGATAATTATAAATAATATCCTTTCAAAGTTTTAAGAGGGAGAGTTATCTTCTAAAAAGGATATAAAAATAAAGTACGTTGTCATTTGGAAGGTATGTTGAATATTGAATTGAAAATTTTGATCAAGTATGTCAAGCTTGATTACCACCTCTTGAGGACGAAAACCTTCAAGAAGTGTCAAAGATTTGGGGACAAAAACCTCAATTCATATTATTTAGATAACTCTATTCAAGGGTTGTAGTTGACTTTAAAATTGCATGTTTACATATAAGTGGATCTACAAAGGTATTTTTTGAACACCACCTACATTGATTTTTTTTGCAAACTCTATTGAAAGCTGGTTTTCGAAGAAATTATAGGTCTTGAAGAGTGGCGATTTGCATTAAGAGCTTGTTTAGGGTGGCGACTTGTTTGGGTGAAGTAGAAGACCCCTCTTGAGAGGGTTGCGCTACATAAAGGCCCTTGAGAGTTTGAATGATCAATTGGCGAATTTATTGTACTTGGGAGACTTGCCTAGGGCATCACAAAAGGCTATTTTGGTGGTCAATTGGTGGATAAAATATTCACAAATATTTTATATTTATTTTTGAAGTGGGATGAACCAGTTTGAGAGGATAGTGAACTTTTTGGTGGGCTTTCAGACTTCAACTCGGTAAAGTAAATTTATATTATTATTTCTTATTTATTTGATAATAAATTATAAAGGTTTGAAGGATTTTTGGAGGGTTAAAGCAAGGGTTTAATTATGAAAAATTTGTCATTAATTTTTAAGTTGAGCAATTCACTTGGAGGAAGTGTGGCAAGGGTTTTGGGGCCTTGATTGGTTCTAAACGATTGGACAATTATTGTTACAAATATTGGTGGAATTTATAACTTATTTTCAGCAAGCTTGGCAAGGTTACAAATATGATTTTCTTCATTATTTAATATTAATTATTCATTATTTTGGCGACTTGTTTTGGAGAGGGTTTGATCATGTTTGAGGTTCTAACTTGGGCTAATTTTTATATGATATGCATGCGGCAATTTATCTGAATTTTATCTTCAATTATGGAGGAATTTTGAATAGGATTTGGTGAGGGAAAGAAGGCTTTAAAATTCAGCTTGGTGGCATTGACGGTCTAGGAGTGAAAAATATACCAATTCAGCTCCTTTCTTCATACAATATGAGCCACGAATTGGCTAAACTTCACAAGGTACTTTTCTATTTATTTGTTGAGTGATTGGAGGTGTAATAATATTAGTTTGGTGGTGCAAATAAAGCCCTAGGGTTGGTTGGCTGATTTTATTTTTAGAATTCAGATTTTGTTTGAAAATTATTTAGCGGTTTGTTGGAAACCCTTTTTTTCATCTTTGTCCCAATTTGAAGATATTACATACTCCGACTATCCCTATCTATGTTCAACACTGCAGTCAGTTTTTTTCTTTCTCATGATGCTAATTTTCCACTTACATCTTATGTTAAGTTGCTTTGATATCGTCAATGAAAAAATTCACCTCCCTCTTATTTGTTTTTTGCACCTCCCTCTTAGTTGTCTTGTCTATAAGAAAGAATTTCTTTGCTAGTTTCTCAATGTAATTGAAATAAATGATGTTTGTATCATTTGGATCGAATTATCTTCTAAATGTTCTACCATGGGAATATACCATACTATGATCTGAAATAAAATGGATGGATATCCCCTGAACACCTATCGACAACCCATAGAAATAAGGATGGGAGTAGGTACGATAGATCCCACTCCCCCTTGCCTCAATAGACTTAATGACAACTACACATAGTGAAAAAATAAATTAACTTATAGCTTGAATGCATATTATATAGGATGTAATGCAACTCTTTAGTCATGCTATATCTTTATTGTGGGATATACAATGATAATTACAAAACATAGTACACATACTTCAAAATCACATCTAATTCACTCCTCTCTTTGTAGATCATAGGTGTTTATTTTATACTTAGGAAATAATATTTTAATAGACGCATATTTTGTATTAATTTGACTATAGTTGACTACATTTTGTTATATTGGGCAAATTTGGTTATGTTTTACATTAGGCAACGTATCAACTCTTAACTTTTAGTTGGCTAAGTTGGTTCAATCGTCACACTTGTTAGGTGTAAATGTACTTATAATCTAAGTCTTGAACATATATGGGGAGCTCTCATATGCATTTTCCTTAGAGTTTTAGTTATTATAAATTGATTTTATTGAATACAAGTGTTGTTTATATATGTTGCTCTTTATTTTTTTATTATACAAAAATTTTGATTGAAAATTATTATATCTACTAATTAAGCAATATATATAGATTTTCACATCAAAAATTAAATAAAAAATGGTGCACATGGGTCCAACCACTATACATCAAATGCATAATGCGTCCAAAATAGTTGTGAAGCAAGTGAAAACTTTTTAAATTAAGGGATAAATCTTTATTATGATTAATTATTAAATAATCAAGGTGAAGTAATTAGTTTCTTTCCATTCAAAATGAACAATTATTAATAGGACTCCTCAAATATTTATGTAGCTATGTACGACAGTGGGATAATTCAAATATACTAAGATAGCTCCTTGTTTAGGATAATTTCAGGATTGTTTGTATCAATTGATTGAGGTTATACAAACTTCATTTCAAAATATCTTCATTACATTCAAGCATTGATTTACAAATTTGTGAAGACTATGCTTACTACAAATTCTCAAGATATGCCATATTTCTGACTTTATGAATTTAATGACTATGATTGCTATAAAGTCACAAGATATGCCATGTGGTTGAGTCAGATGAATTTACTACTGAAATTCAACATACAATGCTGATTTTATATGTAAAATACAACTAATAGCTTGCCCGTACATTATTTAATGTGTGAATGTCTTACACGTCTCCTATGCACACTTATACGTTGGACAACTAAAGAAACTACTCAAGCATGAATTGATTAAAGTGTTGTCCCATTCCAAAATCCCATTCATGCAATCTTCATTCAAAAAACATTGACTCTACTCAAACATTGATTTGTAAAGTTGTGAAGACTACACTCACTACAAATATGCAAAAATGCCATGTTTCCTATCCAATAAATTTGTTACTAAAATTCAACATACAAAACTGGTTTTAAATTGTGAGATATAATTAATATTTGCCCCATACATCCTTTATGCTAAATTAGAATATTTGAATATGCTCACACATATCCTACACATTGATATGTTGAAAAATTACAAGCAGTACTTCAACTATAAATTACTTAAAATATAGTCCAATTTCAAGAGCCCATTTATTCCATGTTCAATTACCATAGCAATATGAAAACAATAAATTTAAATGCACACACAAACAAAGATTGGACAATTGATTCGAGGATTTACCTTGGGGAAATCTGATGTGGGAAAACTCTGGCATGTGAATGGATGCTTATTGGACGTGGTATTGATCAAAGTACAATAACAAAGTGAACATGAAGTGCAACTCATCTATCAAATCAATCCTTGCCTCTACTTCTATGGATCACAACTTTTCCCTTGTGTAACACTAACATGAAATGCTTCCTCTAAGCCTGTTATGAAAAATAGATGAATAATTAATAATTGATGAGGTTGAAACTCAAAGATGACAAAGTGCCTATTCTTCTACCCTTAGGGTCACAGAAGTGCTGGAACTGAAATAAAAAGTTATCAGTCGTTAGTAATTCCTATCAAAACATCATCTCCTCCAATCATTTTGACCTTGAGTCATCATGTGGATGAGTTCGCTTGGATACATTGCTTGACATGTTTTCTCGAGCATGATGCGTTTTCCTCCCTACGTTAGATGAGCAAAAACGTCACTTCTAATATTCTTCCGAATCTTGCCATTATGCCACCTTTCCAAGTTTTATATTTTATTTCTATTTGATTGTGTTTTCAGGTATATGTTTTTGTAATGTGTTTTAGTATGGATTTTTCCTTTGCTAAGTATACCTAGACGGTTTAAGTTGATGATAACTTGTCTTTGAGGGTGGGTTCGAGATTCTTTAGTGATTGCAATCCAAACTACTCAAAATATTTTATGATCATGTTACCCCCTAATGAGAAAATTGAAGATTTCCATGTCCTTGCTTCTTCCTTGAAGTGTTCTTTTATCCTTAACACTCAATAAGGAGTGGATGGCTGATCCAAGCAGCTGCATCTGCAAATTCAGGTTGGTTTGAAGTTTCTGTTCTCAATTGATGTCCATACCTTCATGGTTATCTTGCATATTTTGGTATCATGACTATCTCTAATGCTGATTTTTGGTGTCGTCTTGCTTGGCCAATTGCAGTAAGATATTCTCCCACACTCTTGATGTCAACACTGATTCTTAGTTCATAATGGTGAGGACTCACTCATAGTGTGTCCCCTACATGCTTGTATATTCCTTCCTCCCCAATGGAAGGAAAGAGTAGAGTACTATTCATCCTGCAAATACTCTCCTCTCTACCATGGAGAGTAGGCCAAGGAAACGTAATTTTCATTGCTTTGTTGAAATATACATTCCTGTCACTCAATCCGATACAAACAAAGTATCACAGTTTTTTCTATGTTCAAATCAGATTTGAACCTTCCTACTACAAGCCTTGCCATAGTCAAACATACATGATATAATACATTTCCATGCCCAAATTTACATTCTACAACAATTTCCATGTGAAGATGTATGCATGCTATAATATGGTGAAGTGAAAATCCGCTTACTTCACTTTTTTTGTGGTGCTTGATACGTTTGAAATGCTTGAGAGATTCTCAACTTGCAGAGTGATTGCTCTTGCAGAGTGCCTCTCTTTCCACATTTCTTGCTATGCATATGCTTTAAAAAAATGTTGAGAAAACCATGGGTTTATTTACGCCTCCATGAATGTGAACATGAAGATGGCAATTGCTATAATTTCCTTTTGATCATATATTCTGTAAACTCCTCATTGGTTGGAAAAGAAGTCGTTCATTTCTATAATCAAAACTACACAACATTTATGTAACCGTTTATAACTCTACAATCTTCAACGAGTTTATATGCATAGGCCTATAAATATGGGATCTGATACCATGCTTATTTTTTCAATACAAATGCAACAAATTCTTACAAGCATAAATGAAACATTAAAAGTAATATGGAGGAAAGTATCAAGGATTTTGGAAAAGCAGTATGTTAAAAATATTTATTAAGAATATTCTCCTCAAATAGATATCTTTATATTCTTCGGAATACCCATTACATAAAATATTACTTTCATGAAACCATAAATTCAGTTTTACATGTGCCTTACTCGTGACTCTGATATGACTGTTGGGAATAAAACCCAAAAGAGGTGCAGCTACTGCTGTATTTCGGAGCCAAAGAATAAGGCAGTAACCCCAAAAAACAACGGGCTTTACAAACAAAATAGGGAGGCAGAGTCGATGTAAAACACATACACAAATTGATATGCTAATATTGATTCAAAAATATATTACATTCAGATGATTACACACTCTTCTTGCTACAGTGATTATTGTTTACACTCTTATCAAATTCCTGTACTGAACTTACAAAACCTTTTTCTCTGACTGTATGCTGTCCTTTTTCTGTATGCTGCTGCATGTGATCTTTTTCTTCTCCTCTATTATGCCTCCGACTACTGTCAGTGCTCTGCTCTAATGTAGCTACACACAGGTTCACTGTTCTACTCTACTACTGTTCTTTCTATCTTCTCCATTTCTATCTACCCTTACTACTATAGAATTCACTTTCATTATTACATTTTGTCCATTTGTTCACCACCAACTACATGTTTTTCAGCTCAATCCAATTCGCTGCAAAAACAATTCAAAATAACACTGCATATTAAATATTGTTTGGTGAATCCTTTGCTATTGGAGGTAGGTGAGGGAGATAAGGATTAAATATTTTAACACTCTTCCTTAATATTGACATTCCTCCATGTTCTATTGAACCTTTTTCAACCACTAAATCATCTTGGAAGCTGCCTATTAACTATTTATGTGCTTCCAAAACTTTTCTGTTCATTTCCGAAGTTAGTCTATGCATCTCCAGAGCCATTTTGTGTATCTCCGAAGCCGGATTGTGCATCTTCAGAGCCAGATTATGGATCTCCAGATCTACTCTGTGCATCTCCAGAGCTAGGCTAAGTACTTTCAGAGCCAACATAGAAACCTCTAGAGCTAGTGCTATTGCATTTATGACTCCTAATCTCTCTCTTAAATGCTCAAAGCTATTTTTTGACAAGGTTTAGTAAAGATGTCAACAAGATGTTGTTCAGATCTGCAAAATTGAATCTCAATCTCTCCATGTTCTACGAACTCCCTTCTGAAATGACAACAGATCTGAATATGCTTGCTCTATCCATGAAAAACTGGATTCTTTGTCAAGGCTATTGAGGATATATTGTCACAATATATTGTTGTACCATATCCTTGTTCCTCATTTAATTCAACTAATATTCTCCTGAGCCAAATAATCTTACATGTAGCTATATTTGTTGCAATATACTCAGCTTCTGCTATGGAGAGATAAACTATGAGGTGCTACAAAAGGTTCAACTTGCTGATTTATGATTGGTTCAACTTGACTGTTAGAAATTCTCTCTTCATTTCCATCTTCTACATCATCCATGGGTACCGTTACTAAGATACCCAAGGCAGTGTCAACAACGCCATCCTATGATTCATTCTCAATGAATTCAATGTCCCTTATGACCACAATTTTCTTGGTAACAGAGTTATAAAGTCTATATGTTTTAGACTCTTCACTATAACCAATAGAGATGCACTTTTCTCCTTTATCATCAAAATTTTGCCTCTTCTCCTTTGGCACAAATGCATATGCCATGCATCTAAATATTCTTAGGTGCTCCACACTGCATTTTCTATTTGTCCATGCTTCTTGTGCAGTCTTGTCTCGTATAGTCTTTGTGGGACATTTGTTTAATAAGTATACTGATGCTACTACAACCTCACTCCAAAATTCAATTGAATGTCCCTTGGCCTTCAACATGCTTGCAACCATCTCCTAGATGATTTCTATTCTTCCTTTCAGCCACTTCATTTTGCTGCGAAGTGTACCTGGCAGTGAATTGCTTTTCAATTCCTTCATTCTTGTAAAAATTCATAAATTATTTAAAGACATACTCTCCCCCTCCATTTATTCTCAAGACATTGATGAAGTGTCCAGTTTGTTTCTCAACTAAGGCCTTAAACCACTTGAATTTCTCAAAAGTTTCAAATTTGTGTTTTAAGAAATAGATCGAAGTCTTCCTGTTGTAATCATCTATGAAGGTCAAGAAGTATTCATTCTTGAAATGGGTGGGAGTTTTCATTGGGCCACATAAATTTGATTACACCAATTCCAATGGTGTTTTTTCCCTCCTCGACTACCCTAATTGAAAAGGCTACCTATGTTGTTTTTGTAAGATGCATGCCTCACATTTTCTATTAGGATCTACTATTGTTGGTAGTCCTCCAACCATATCCTTCTTGGATAAAATATTAAATCCAAAATAACTCAATGCTAGAGTTTGGATGGGTTTTTGATGATTGTCTTGAAGGTTGCCTGTTATATTACTATTTTACTCTCCATGTGCTTAGGAAAAGCAACTAAAAATTGTGTAGAAAAATCAGTTTACATCTTAAGGGAAAACATGCAGTTCTTTGTCATTTGAATTATAGCTATCTTGTTCTTACTTCCATCCTTGTCAAAGATCAGGCACTCTCCATTCACCATCAAAATTATATCCTTTTTGGACCAGTTGTCTAATGCTCAAAAGATTGTGTTTTAGATTTGGTCCATAATAAAGGTCTTGGATTGCTCTTCTATTCACCTTGCTTGATGCAAATGATGACAGTCCCTCTACCCACAATTGAAATTTTTTCATTGTTTTCCATCTTAATCTTAGACTGAATGATTTTGTTAATGGAGGCAAACAAGTATTTATTAGCACTCATATGGTTACTACAAGCATTATCCAAATACCAAACCTTAGTGTTGCTCTGCTAAATAATGTTACACACAATGAACATGTTTGACAAATGTCCAGATTCACTTACCTTCTCATTAGCTATATTTGCACTTTGCCTTAACTAGTCATGTTGCTCTTTTTTGCATTCACTAGGAAAATGACCATACTTGTGACGGTGGTAGCATTGAACATTACTTTTATCATACCTTTGGTTTGAGGTACTACTCTTTTTGTCTTGAGAGTCTGATTGTGAACTGCTTGCTCCTTGTTAGTTATTTGAGCTTACTCTTTGTTATGAACCTGATGGGCAGATTTCACTAACGCATCAAGGTTTTGATGTAACAATTCATTACATTTGGTATCAGAGCCTCCAATCGGATTCAAGTCACATAGTAGGTGGGTGCATCAACATAGCAGTGTTCGTTCTGGGCTGGTACATGTAGGGGATCCTGGTGTACAGGCACAAATCCAACGCAAAGTCTAGACTTCAGAAGCATGGTGGGATGTTATGATCTTGATGGGTAACTTTCACTAATGCATCGAGGTTTTGGTGTAATGGTTTATTACATTTGGTAACAGAGCCTCCACCCAGGTTCAAGTCACGAAGCGGGTGGTTATGTTGGCATGGCAGTGTTCATCTAGGGCTCGCACATGTGGGGGATCCTGATGTACTGGTGAAAATCCATTCTAGAGTCTGGGCTTTAGAAGCATGGTGGGATGTTATGATCCTATTGGCCCTTTTTTTGGCCCTCATACTGAATTGTGCCCAGATGGATCCGGTTGCTAATGGATGAGTAGGTGTTCTAGATGAAACAAATGGACCAGAGAGATTTACAGTGCTAACAAAGCTTTTGAAACACTTTAAGATTGTTTAAAGAGTATTTTGTCAAATTCTAAGGGACAGGTTTGCAGAGTCAAGAAAAGGTTCTTGAACAATTTTCATGGTGAACCAAGCATTTCAAGCCTGAGTTCATCAGAACTACGAACTCCATCAGTGGAACTACTTTGCTTAAATTGCCTTATAAATTGCAAGTCTCAAAGGGTCAAAGTGTTTTGGGCCTACTTCCAATGTAAAATTGGATTTTCCATGTGTTAAGTCTTCATTCTCAAGAAACCCGAGTTACTCATTGCTCCTCTCTAGAACATATTGGGTTTCCAGCAGTGCTCGACTTCTAAATGTTTTATAAGTAGAAGTAATTCAGGTTTACGAACCTAAATACTAATGGATAGTGTATTTTGGGTTCTCTAAGGAGCACTACTTGATTACTTCATAAGTTGTGAGCCGTTAGAAACCCAAAATAAGTAAAATGGCTTGACAAACCCGATTTGGTCTTTAAAAATAGTGCTTCTCGGGTTCTTCAAGGGACAAGTCTTCTCCAAAAACCAAAGGTCCTTTTCACTTTTTCAAAGGGTCTTTCAAAAAACCTAAAGGTACACTTCAAAAATCTAAAGGGCATTTTCGAAATGCCAAAGGGCCTTTTTTAGGCAAAAGGGATCTTTTCAACATTTCCGAAAGACCAATCAACTTTTTCGAAGGTCACTTTCATAAATCCGAAGGGCTTTTCCTTTTCCAAGTGGACAGTTGTGAGTTTCCCGAAGGGTATGTTACCCTTCGGAAGGACTATTTCAAAATTCTTGAAGGGTATCTTTCCCTTCGGGAGGATCATTTACGAAAGTCCGAAACGACGACATGGACCCTGAAGGGTCTCTCACCCTTTGAGAAAGTCTGAAAGGTAGTTTCTGAAGGAAGAGATCAAGAAGGAAGCTTCAGACTAAAAGTCCGAAGGAATTCCTTTAGACAAATTATCCTAAGGAATTCCTTTAGGAGATTTTCCCGAGACAAATAAGAGCCCGTAGAATAAAGAAGACTTCTAGATGCATAAGCTCAAAGTCTTCAAGATGGACAAGTCTGAAGTAAGTAAGCTTGGAAAGCCTGAATTACTCTGTATAGAGTAAATCGGGTTTCTCCAAGTGCTTTACTTAAAAAGGCTTTATAAGTAAAGGATCTGGAAAAGTTCGAAGTTGAAGAGATCAAAGAACCTGAATTACTCTGCATAGAGTAAATCGGGATTCTTCAAGTGCTCAACTTAAGCCTAGTCCAACAACGCGAGAGTCATGATGCAATGAATGAAAGACTGTCACATGGCGTAAGCTGGAGCAAAGAGGGCCAATCAGTAAAGGACAAGTGGCACAAGGATGACCAATGAGCACGGGAGAGTCCAAGTGGCTGGTAGCTAGAAATTTATGAAGGCTCTCATCCTTCAATATGGTTTGCTCTCAACAAACAGTCATCCAAACGCAAAAACAACATGGGTCAATTTGAACTCTCAGGCATGGAGACCCACATTCTTCTTCAAACAAGAAACGCAAAAGTGAAAGATGTCATGCCGTTTAAATGCAAAAATAAATGCAGTCATACTAGGAAGAGACATCTAGCTTCCCACAATGAGACTTCTCTCAGCTCCATCAAAAGAGACTTGAATGCAGGAGTGGCTCAAGAAGGTGGTTCGGCGATCCTGAGTGGCAGATTTAGCGACCAAAGGAGGATGACAACAGGGATCCCAGTCATCAATGATTTCTTCCCTCTTCCCATCTTCTCTTCCCCCTTTTTTGTTATAAATAGAGGCCTTGGAGCCAAGAAATTATCCCCGAATTGGTGATAGAATTACTTTGCAAAAATTTCTTTATAAAAGACTCTTTTGAAGCAATACAAGGAAGACTTTTCTATTTCTGGTTAAAGACAAGTGTGCACATTTGGTTTTGTTTGTCGAATGTATGATTGTTGTTCTTCATCTATAATTTTTTCCAAGCACCTTGCTTTTGATTCTTTTGGCTTTGTGCAAGATTATGTGAAGTGTCTATGTGTTGAGCTCCCTTTGAAGTGTTATCAGCTTATAGTGTCTCTCATAGACCTATTCTTTTTATCCTTCAAAATGCAAAGCTCTCCTTTGACCTCCATGCCTATGGCCTTAAGATAGAACTAGAATAGCCTGTCTTGTTTGGTTTCATTAGTAGTTGACTCATTTTCATATTCAGTAGATCATTTTCTTTTGGTGCATCACCTCCCTTAGCTTAGATTCCTTTCCAAGTTATCCTCCTATCCCTTTTTCTTAGCCATAGTAGATTTTAGTGTGGGAATCAAGAGCTAAAGTGAAACACCTGAGGAACTAGCCTCATTAAAAAGCCTAGAGGTTCAACCCCACTATAGGATACCCATAGCCTGAGGTTGTTCCCATGCTTGTAGCTAGAAGTGAGAGAGCCTGAAGAACTCTCTCACAGGGGTGCAATTCCAAGCTATAATAGTTTCTGGCATGCCCAATGGGACACACTACCATTTTCATTTTTTATGGAAGATTGGTCAAGTTTGATGTTGTTTTGATCAATTTGCAGCAGTGGTAGTTTTCAGCTTCCAACATCTGACGACTCCAAAGAACACCCAACTATCTAGTGGCAGTGCAGTAGCTATCTTTCATGCCAAAAGTGACTACAAGATCAACTTCTATAGGTATTCCTTTTGAGTTTGTTGAATTGATTTTGAACTCAGCAAGAAGGTTAAGGTTTGCCCATATTCATCCATACGTAGGGCACCATTTTCCTAAACTAGTCATAAGGTATACCTACGCAAGAAGATCCTTGTTAGCTCCTCTTGCTACCATGATTCCCCAAAGAACTTTTGTGGGCTTCAACGGCCACAGTCCTTTAAATTTGCCATAGTATGACCCTATGCTAGTAGAAGCCCTCAAAAGTGTCCCATATTACATAGGAGATCAAGTTATAGCTCTTACGGAGCACATAACGGACATAGCCAATTTCTGCAATATTCACAATATCACATTGGAGAATGTAGATATTAGGATATTGGTTGTATCCTTCAAGGGAAAGGCATTAGATTGGTATAGGGGTCTATCTCCTAATTCTATCCACTCATGGGATGAGCTGGAAACAGCCTTGTGTAAAAGGTTTCCAGATAAGAGTGATCATCTGTCACTTGCAGAGTAGCTAACCACAATCAAGAGAGCTCCCCATGAAGTCATGCAAGACTTCACTACGAGGTTTCATAAGGCATGGGATAGAATCCCAACAACTGTTAGACCATCTCTAAACTTTTCTTTCTTGTATTACTTGAAGGCTCTCAATGGCGATATAGCTATAATGATCCAATCCATGGGAGGGGACATACTACCAAATGCATACAAGGTGGCAATTAAAGCAGAAAATTGCTTGGTTTAGGCGGACAAGCTTACTCCCAAACCCTTAATGCCTCTTTTTCCTGATATCAGACCACCTCCTGCAGTCATTCTTCCACTTGATGTTATACTTCCAATGCCAAAAATTGCTATTGTGCCTTCACCAAAGCAAGAGAAGGCCTCCACTAGTGGATCTAGCGACTCCCAAGAGCAAAAGAATTACTTGGAACTGAAAAGCATGATCCAATATTTGGAAAATGATGTGGTCAACGTCAAGAGGCAGCAAGCTTACAAGAAGCCATATCAAGCTCCATACCAACCTCAATAGCGGCCTTATCAAGCAAATAGGCCACCCTACAAAGGAAATTTCCAAGGACAGGAGCAGCTTAACTATGCTAGACAACATAATTATAATCCAAATGCTGCAGGCCCTTCCAATTCCTTAGTTTTGGTTCAAAATAATATGGTTCAGGAGGCTGAATGGACAATCGATTGGAATCATTCTTTCGGACAATCCATCATCCCAACTATTGGCCTATTCTTGGCCCCCGTATCAATTTTTTGCCTATGTATGAAAAGGTGGACTTTCAAGCAAGAGAATGGCAAGTCTTTGGGAAGACTTTGGGTTTCTAGGGTAGCTCAACTTCTCCATTTTGTGAGTAGTCAGTTGAGCAAAATCTGAAGTAAGGAGGTGCCAAAAGTCCGTTTTGGTCTTTGGGGGTGCTTCTCGGATTTTCTAAGGAACAAGTCTTCATTCTAGAGAAGTCCGAAAAGAAGGAGAAGGGACCGCCAAAGAAATTCCGTCAGGCAAATTGCCCGAAGGAATTCCTTCAAGATTTTTGTCCACCGTATAATGCAAGGGACAAGTCCCAAAGGAATATAGAAGCCCGCGAGGAAAGTTTGAAAGACTTCAGAAAACAAGGTCCAAAAGACTTCCACTTGCCAAAGTCTGAAGACTTATGCTTGAAAAAACTCTGAAGTTTTCAACTAAGAGAAGTCCGAAGACTTCAACTGGGAGAAGTCTGAAGACTTAGACATGAGAAAGTCCGCAGTCAAGTAGCTTGGGAAACCCGAGTTACTGTTGACACAGTGGATTGCACCCTCGATAGGAGGCTGAGCTCCTGCCTTCCACACGCAACAATGGAAACTCCCCTCTTGCCTGTGGGTCTAGCAAAACTGGGCGGAGAGTCTCTAGTTAAGGGCTAGCTCCCTTTGATGTATCTTTTAGGTCTTGGATTTCCTACTGCTAACAATGGGGGGGGGGTTGAAAAGGGAGAAGGATGCTGAAAACATAACCTAAACCTAAACTAAAAGGTGATACACCAAAAAAGTTTGATCTACCTAGCTCGAACATACACTTTACACCAAGGACAAGCTGGCATACACTTCATTTGATATGGGGAACTCTTTTGCATCAATGAGCTAGGGGTCCGTGGAGATACAGGGAGGAAGAACTACTAGAGGTGTTTTGAGACACACTATGGCAGCCTGCTCACATACACCTATACTTTGCTAGGGACACTTCTGGCTAACCTGCAAAAAGAAAACTCACAATGCACTAGACATGCTTGAATCGTTCTGTGAAAGCATAAAGGAAAATGATTTAACACAAAATGAAAACATAGACATATACGAAAGTGCAAGCTCAAATGGAGGTAAAAAATGCTATGTCTTGATTCAAGGTAAAATCCGGCAGAGTTCTACCTTACAAACCTAGAGATTTTTGGGCAGAGCTTTGCCTTATAGGCTAAGAGATCCCCTCCTCAAATGAGAAGTTTACAATATATAGAAAGAGAAGAAGTAAAGGCGCTTTCTGGAAAAGACTTTGGCGCCCTTTGACAAGTTGGCCCATGTACGTTGAGAGCGTTGGGAAGAGGAAGCCACTAAAAAAGGATGTTGTGTCGGCTGCCAGTTTTGACTTTGGCGTTCAAACATTAATGTGAAAGCACGGGCCGCGCCTCTTTTTCTGCAACAAGACTGCTCCTTCAAGATATTCACGCGGTCTGTCTGCTCATAAATGCAAAGTGGAGAAAACAGGGCACACCCTTCATTGTTCGCGCCTCGTGATGACCGCTTGGCAGGGACTATTCCAACTGCAGGAGTAAATACTTGAGTCGACACCTCCCTTTGCCACCTGGACTGTTTTGTCCATTTTTGCACTTTGTCTCTTCCTGGTTTTGTCTTCTCTGTCTCCTTTGGCTCTCGAGGGCTATCTTCTTGGCGGGTCGCTGAGTTCACTCGCGGCCTGTCCTTAAGCTTTTTCAAAATCAACAGCTATTTCACCGCCTTAATTTTGACGTCTGTGCACCCGTCATTGGGCGTTTGAACTTCCAATGGCTAGTTCGTCGTGCTTGATTTTGACGTCTTCGGGCCCGTCACCCCTTTGAATTTCCTCGTCCCTTTCCTTTCCTTTGGCTTTTCTCTAGTCGGGCCTTGTCTTAGTCGGGTCCTGTTTTGGCAGCCGAATTTCTTCTGACTTTTATCCGAAGGAAATCCTTCGGACAAAAAGTCCAAAGGATATCTTTCCTTGTGTTTGTCTTTTGTTCGGGCTTTTATCCCAACTATTTTTCCCGCGGAAAAAATGTCCGCAAGAATCGTCTCGATCACTTTGACCTTCGGAATTTTTTCGGGTTTTTCTCCTGCGGCTTTTCCCGAATTTCTTCGAACTTTTTGTCTGAAGGAATTCCTTCAGACAAAAGTTTGAAAGAAATCGCTTCTTGTTTTTTTGCCTTGGTCTTGTTTATTTTTGCAGAATTTTTTCCGAAGGATTTCTTCGGACAAAATGTCCGAAGGAATTTATTCAGACAAAATGTCCGAAGGAATTCCTTCAGACATTTTGTCCGAAGAAATTCTCATCCTTTGCCTTGTAAAATTTTTTGAAGAAAACTTAACTTTTCGGCTTTCTCCCTAACCCCTTTGCAAGTGTTCCCTGCCCTCCGCAAGGGCACTTGGGTCCAGAACTACCCTCTGCAAGGGCACTTGAATGGTTCCTTTTATGTTTGACTGCCCTCCGCAAGGGCACTGGTCCTTCAAGAGACTCTCTTGAACCTTTTGGTTGGACCCTTTGACTTGAACCGTCCAATTGAACCAAGCCTTTGAACCAAGCCGATGAACCATTTGATTGAACCTCACCGTTGAACTTTGCCGATGAACTTTGTCGTTGAACCTTGCCGTTGAACCAAAGCAATGAACCAAAGCATTGAACCTTGCCATTGAACCAAAGTGATGAACCAAAGCGTTGAACCAAAGCGATGAACCAAAGCGTTGAACCAAAGCGTTGAACCAAGCGATTGAACCGGTTCAATGGTTCAACGGTTCAAAGTTGCTAACTCTTGGAAAGACCAAGTCGTCGAACCAAGGCATTGAACCAATTGGGTGAACCAACCCGTTGAACCGAGTGCTTGAACCGACTGCTTGAACCAACCCGTTGAACCAACTAAGTGAACTGACTGCTTGAACCAAGCACTTAAACTCGGAATGGTCCATTTTGCTTGCAGAGTCCGTAGAAATAGGCCTGCAGAGTTCGTAGAAATAGGCCTGCAGAGTCCGTAGAAATAGCCTGCAGAGTCTGTAGAAATTTCCTGCAGAGTCCGTAGAAACTTCCTAGAGTCCGTAGAAACTTTCTGCAGAGTCCGTATAAATTTCAAGACTTGTGCAAAATCAAAAAATGAACTGGCTCAAAACAGCAGGGAAGGAAGGAGACCGATTTTTGGCCTGTTTGACCAAAAATGGTCAACAAATTGGCGACTCCCAGGGGAAGAATGTCTGCTATGCTTAGAACCAGTTGCCTTAAAATCCATTGGGCATGGAGTCAGATGCAGCTTTGAAAGAAGGTTAACAACAACCTTGAGAGATCCGAGAATCAATCATGAGCTTTTACCCCAGACATAAGGGAAAACACACACAAGGCTAAAAAAACTACTTGTGCAACATCACTTAGGGAAAATAGGGAAAGAAAACTGAAAGCAAACTACTATATACAGCTAACCAGGTATATTTGCCTCCCTCCTGGATCAAAGGGAAAATTTCTTAAGTCTCCTTCATGGCAAGGAAACTTATGATGCCAGACAAGTGGCTGAATGGAATGGAGATTTGGTGACCTGCTCCTCTTGCCTGTCACCTTGATTGGCTTGCATCCGAGTGGATCAGAGTCAAACATGCTCCCAACATATACGTACTTTTCTTGTTCTTGGAAGCTTGTTGAATACTGGTCCTTCATGTTGGTGCATTTCATCAAGAAATCAATGGCTGTTGGCTCATCACCATAAGCCCCTTGATCTGCATAGCTCATTTGCAATGCATCATGGTTTGACTCGTTCCCTTCTGCTTCATTGAAGACCCTGTCAAACTCATCCTCTGCTTCCTCATGGCTTTCTTGAAGAAGGGTGACTGTTGTGATGTCTAAAATGGAATCACAAACTAATTGCTCATCCCACAGAACATCGCCTTCTTATTCAAGGCTCTCTTCTTCAAAGTTGTTCTCAAGATGAACAGGCCTCTCCTTTTCCTGCTCAAGGATCAGAGTCCTAGTTGCAACGACATCCATCTGATCCTTCTCCAACTCAGACTCCTCGGCATAGTCATCCTCCTCATCGAAGCAACAAGGAAGTTCATCAAACAAAGGAGGAGAGAGCTCACCATGCTTACGTTCCTCTTCGTATTGCTGGAACATCTGCATGTATGCATGCCCTGTGTCTTCTCCATTGTCGATGATTTCTTCAAAAGGAGCATCGATGATGATTTATTCTTCTTTGACCTCCATGATAGCCTCTTGGGAAACTGCAAATTGGATCTTTTCTTCCTCACCTCCTGCAAAACAGGTTCCTCCTTGAGAAGGGATGAAGTGGAAGGCTGATGATTAAAACCATGTGGAAGAGGAGGCAGTCCTTGAGCTAGAATCGAATGATTCTCCTCTTTCCATTTGGCCAACACTTCATCTATATCAGGTGTGGCCTGATAGCTCTCTTGGAGGTGTGTAGATGGGGTGTGTTCAGACTGGAAACTGCTGCGTCCATCACACGTCGACTGAGGAATCTCGCTCTGGATTCCAACTCTGCAATTCTCCTGGCTATGTCTTCTTGGAAGAGCCTTTCTTGGAGGTCATAGGAATCATCATGATGAGTAGGAGCAGGTTCATCCTTTTTAAGGTTTTGAGCAAAACCTTTCTCCTCCTTCCTACCCCATGATTCCACTGTTTCCTTCCAAGTCAAGATCTTGCCATCATGTTGAGAGACCTTAGGAAGTTGAGGGAGACTAGGAAGGGTCCACTGATGCACAGGAAGAGATGCTTCAATTGAAAATGTATTTTGGCGTGTATAATCCATTGCTTAGAACCATGGACCTTGTTTTCTTTCATGTAGTTTTGATCAAGCACAGGTTGTTTATGGAATCACCTCAAACAGCTCTCCTGGCTACCCTTCAACAATGAGGGAAGTAACACTGGAGTTTGAGGTGATTTCATAACAATCTGAGCTCCACCAAAGTTATACAAAAAAAAGTGATTTCTTGATGGCACTAGGATTGCTTAACCAGTTGATTCAACTCGGAGTAGCCATTGGTGTTGATGAAAAAGCCTCCAAAGGCTAGTTGGTTGAAGAACACACCAAAATTCTTCAACTCTTTGGACAAAACTTGTCCTAGTTGGTCCCACCAGGTGTGCTAAAAACTGTTGACGCAGTGGATTGCACCCTCGACAGGAGGCTGAGCTCCTGCCTTCCACACGCAACAATGGTAACGCCCTTATTGCCTGTGGGTCTGGCAAAACTAGGGGGAGAGTCTCTAGATAAGGGCTAGCTCCCTTTGATGTATCTTTTAGGTCTTGGATTTCCTACTGCTAACAATGGGGGTGTTGAAAAGGGAGAAGGATGCTGAAAACAGAACCTAAACCTAAACTAAAAGGTGATACACCAAAAAAGTTTGATCTACCTAGCTCGAACATACACTTTACACCAAGGACAAGTTGGCATACACTTCATTTGATATGGGAAACTCTTCTGCATCAGTGAGCTAGGGGTCCGTGGAGATACAGGGAGGAAGAACTACCAGAGGTGTTCTGAGACACACTATGGCAGCCTGCTCACATACGCCTATACTCTGCTAGGGACACTTCTGGCTAACCTGCAAAAGGAAAACTCACAATGCACTAGACATGTTGG